>CAXAMN010022339.1:92532-171423 GCA_963970005.1 Durusdinium trenchii | reverse complement strand
GATTTGATGAGTATACATGTATATGAGAGGATTTGGGGTGGGGGGGGTCGGAATGCTCATCGATGTTCCGGCGGAAAAAAGCAGAACTGGGCGATGCTTTCATCGAATGGTTGGTGTCGGCATCATCGAAAACGGGAGGTCGCTGCAGGATGTCTGACTTTGGCCTGCTGGGTGCAGGAGAACTCCCAAAAATACACACCCAGCTGATCGCTGGAAGTGGCCAACGCGGATCCTGGCCTTACAGTGTGGCTGGTCTTACTGCGACAACCAATTCTTAAGGGCGAAGGGGGCAGGGGGCGTTGTTTTTCGTGATGACCATATAGATAATTACCAGGATGCCGCAGGGCAACATGTTCATGCACCAACGGGGAGGCTTGGAAGACCAGCTGTTGCTTTTTTCAGACGCTGCGCGTGACCAGGAAGCAAGTGTTGGCTGGACCGGTTGGACCATGTCGGATGGTCATCTTAAACCTCCAGCAGACTGTTCGTTCTGGGGTCTTCAGAAGCCCAGACCCGACCGGGACGGACTGCCAGGACGGACTGCCGAGAAGCCGGAAACCGAGGTCCCCGGGGTGGTTGGATATAGCAGGGGTTCAGTTGATCGGCATCTAGTGGGTGGTGTCAACCCACTTGAAGATTGGATCAAAAAAAACCTACTAGCAATGGCCTCCAACCTACAAGCAATGGCCTCCAACCCAAATAGTGATAATCATCCCAAATGAAGGGTTGAAAATACTAAATACATGCACATATACATATACCACCCAGGCATATGATCGTCCCAGTCCCCGGTCATGTCTGGGTTGGGAACCCCAGATTGCAAGCGACGGGGTTTGCCGATGCCGACATGCTTCCCATGAAAGCTCCAAACAGTGCTAGACATCTTAGGGAGGACCATAATAGCATCTGAATCTACCACAACCAGCACCCTCCAACAGGTGTTTTGTGATGACAACAGCTGTCAGAACCATAGCATCTGAAGCATCCACACCTGCGACTCCCGGCGGCTGCTGAGGACGCCAGGGCACCTGGGAATGGCGGGGGAAGGCACCCAGAAAGGGACCGCCGTTCCTGAAGAAATGGCCGTCCCGTCGGTTCTGATTTTTTCTCGGTGCAAGTCTAGAAGGAGCAAAAACATTCACATGGGCGTCTTGTTGGTGGAAAGAAGGACTACAATATATAGTCAACCAATGGAATGAACAAACACTTCGGACATGTCATTTTGAAGATATCTTTTTGAACGGGTGGCTCAAAAGGGTTAAATTCTATGACAAGTCCGAGGTGTCCTTGTCATGTCCAGAAGTCCAGGGTCCGAGTTTGAGGACATGTACAAATCAACAAACCACAACAACAGCAACAACAACAACAACAACGACAACAGCAGAAGCACGTCGTGCACCAGTTCGTGGTTTCTCCAGTTCGTGTTGCTCGGGACTCAGTCACGGTGCACGAACCCAGCACGGACACGAACCCAGCACGGTGCGCGCGCCGGGAGGGTCTCCCCCCCACGGACGTCCGGTTCCACCCGGGACCCACGGTCGGGGTGGTGCATGGACGGGGCTGACACCCTAAGTCGGGGGTCGTCTTGGTATAAAACGGTTCTCTCACTAGCCACTTGGGCATTGAAGGATACTCGAGCTGGGGATTTGGAATTTGTAGACCGTTGATGTCCCAGCACGCGATGCACATCCATATATACAAGCGTATGCAATTTCCGGGGAACAAACATGGTGGGTCACGCCAATTCCGATTCCCCATGTTGAAAAGATACAAAACAAAACACTCACTGGACAGACATCATTGATAGTAGATCCCTCGCGCAGGGTTCCGCTAACCTTCCCAGAGAGTCCCATGACTCATCTTACCCTGAGTGATGGAGTATGACTGTCAAGGTGATGGCAAAATGAGAATTAGTTCATGCAAATCCTCCCCGCTTCTTCCCGTTTCTGGCGTGCCACGCCAAACCACACGCGTTCCGCTGTGACTTCAGGCGCCTCCCGCGTCGCTCCATGCCGCGCGAGGGCCGGGAAGCCGTAGACGGCTGCCGGCTGCAGGGCGCTGAGCAGGTGAAGGGTGAGGACCTAAGACGGGCCGGCTGAGCAGGGCCCCGTGACGTGCTTAAGTCTCACCCTCTTCCAGCAGAGGTTGAAGAACCCTAGTTCGACTATCCTATAGGTACCGTTGGTAGGGTCCTAGTTCAGGTCACTTAACCTCTGTTGGTTCAGGCAGGTCCGGGAAGACCGTGGCAAGATCTGCTACAAACAAAAGCTGAGGGGGAATGTAGAATTTACCCAGTGTGTGGGGCAAACCGCCTTTTAAAAAATATGTTGTTCTTGTTCTTCTTCTTCTTCTTCTTCTTCTTCTTCTTCTTCTTCTTCTTCTTCTTCTTCTTCTTCTTCTTCTTGATCGTTGCCTGGGCAGGGTCTCCCCCAATTTCTTTAATTTTGCCTCATGTGCCCTACCTCTACCTCCCCTCAGCTTGATGCCATCCCCAGGTCCCACGAGTCCGAGAAGTCCCAGAAGACGACCGGAGCCGGGACACGTTCTGACTGGCCACGCAGCTCCCCGGCGGCAGCGGCCGCGCCGCGGCCTCCGTTGGTGGCGACCGGCGGTCGCCCCGTGGGCGAGCTTCGAGTTCGCACGCTTCGGCTTGGTGTTTCGGGCGGAAGGGGTCCTTGACATCGGTCGAAAAGGGCGGAAAAAGGAGGTCGGACCAGGAGTCACGTTCGACGGGGTGTTGTTGAGTCCCTAAGTGAATGGATAACGGGCACCCCTAACCTCCATGGATAGCACCCCTTTGTGACTGCTGGGAGAAGAACGAAGTGAATTCTCGACTTGAGAATGGATGAACACAAATCAGGTGTCCTGACCGACCTGACGCCAAATGGTGTCCCTTTTGGGGGGGTCCCAAGAGATGTCGCGGCGATTTCGGCGATCGTGAGCAGCTTTGACCAAGCTTCAATGGTGGCAAACAGTGCAGTAGTTGTTCAACAACTCTCACAACGCCACTCGATCCATGAGTATCCTCAAACAAACATATTTGGAGTTGGCCGTCCCTGTTTCTTTTTGTGCTTTGAAGCTCCTTCTCCAAAGTGTTCGTTGGCAAAGAATGGTATTACCCCATATGAATCCGGGCCCTCAAATACGTAGGATTTGAGGGGTCCCCGACCCCTGCCAAGGTGTCGGGTCCGAACCCTGTCATGGAGGGCCCAGATTCTTAGGGTAGTACAGGGTCGGCCTTTGAGGAACTGATCCATTTCGACATACCTCCAAAAATCTCCGACAGCTCCAGTATACGGAGGAAGTTTTGTCGGATTATGGAGCTCAGCAACTGCCAATCTGTTGGCGAACTTTGCGAACTCCAGGCAGAACTACCTGGACCCGACTTCAAGTACCTTAGAAAATGGGATATGACCCCGTAAATAAATAGTACTTGTACCCATTTTCAGAGGTACGAACTGAGACTCCAGGTATATCCTCAGGATTGCCCAGGAAGGCTTCATCTTCATCTGTCTTCACAGCTCGTTCCCCAACCTCAGGGCCCCCTCTGGCCAACGCAACATGGATCGCCCAGGAACTGCTGTGATCACGTCATCCTGCAAGGAGCCTGGAAACTGCCGTGGACGGCGCGAACATCCACGTGGCAATGATCGTTGGTTGGGGTTCCACGCGTGTGATTTCGCGTTCCTTTTGGGCCCAAGAATGCTAGGCATCTCTGCAAATCCTCTCTCTCTCCCCTCGCATTGAATCTCCAAACATCACAAAGGATGATCTGTTCTGTCATTCGATCTGGCATGTAAGCCTCGATCAACCTTCCATGTGACTTGCGTTTAGATCAAAGTGGTAAACTCACCTAAAACTTACTTCCCTAAGGATCCGGACCCTCAAAAACAAGGGTTTTGAAGGTACAAACCCCTGTGAACAGCAGGATTCGACCCCTTCAAAGGTGTCGGGTCCAAGGATCCTTAATTAGGGTTCTTTATTCCTACTGGTCCCATCAGAGTTTCATGCCCTGCCACTCTGCTCGCTCTGCCACTCCGCCCGGCCTGCCACTCCGGACGCCACCGCGGGCGTCGTCGCGGCCGTGGCGGCGCAGGCGAAGGAGAGCAGCGGCGGCGCTTCCAGGCGCAGGCTGCGGGCGCCTTGGCGCATCCGAGGATCGGTGTGGATGGTCTTGACCACGATCCATGGAGGCCCAGCGGAACTTGGAGGGGATGGATGGCACACCCCCTCGCCCTGCCTGTCACATACACTCACTGCAAAAAAAACACATTCCTTTTGAACCTGCTGCTTGCATGTATTTACCTTGTTCCCGTGCTTTTCGACGTGTGCACGGCACCTGAAACGACCTGGGTGCCAATTCCCAGCAGCGCTTCTATCTTGCTTCCGTCGCGACGCTCGCTCGCTCCCTCGCTTCCTCGCTCGGTCCTCGCTCGCTCCCCCTGCGACCCCTCCGCCCCGACCCAGCTCGGGGACCTTCGACCGCTGGCATGGCAAAGAACACCTCAGCACGTCGGACGTTCCGGCGCCCTTCGACCCACCTGGGACGTTCCCGTGGACCCAAACGGGGGACAGATGGACCGGACTGGCTGGTAACGGACTGTTGGCTTCACCAAATCCAAGCAGATGCAACGATGACAAGCAGTGCACATGTTCGAAAGCAAAAAGAGAAACCAAAGAACCGTGGTCCAGCACCACGTTAGGGTGTCCAGACAAATAGCCGATGTCAAGGGGGTGTCCATTCACCGCCCCGACTGGGGGTCCAGGGTGGTGCGTTGAGACATTACGTGTTCAATCTGTCTCCGAAACCAATTGAGGGGGGGCGAGGTGAGACACTGACTGCTGGGCAACCCGCATCGGGGAGCTCATCGGACTCACCATTTGATCCACTCCTCCCTGCCAGCAACATCTGCGTAGTATACCCTATAGCATGGAATGCAACACCTTTCTGTGATTCCTACAAGGTGCAAATTCCCTCCTTCCAACCAAAACAACAACATCAGAATTGATCCAGAATCCTCGCAAGAGGCCAAAAAGCACCAAGAATGGCCCACGTTGATCCAGCGAATTCCGTGTCGTGGGCGAAAGGCACAGATTCCAGTGGCCCTTCTCGACTGGAAAGCCCTTTGCTTCGGGTCCGGTTCCGGCGCCGGACCCCCGCGAGGCCGTTTCCCACCCATCGTGTTTCATGTCCAGGCAGAAGGGGACCGAAGAATTTCGCCCGGAACGTCACCAGTCCAGCAGTCACAAGACGGGGTGCTATCCATGGAGGTTAAGGGTGCCCATTATCCACTCACTTAGGGACTCAACAACACCCCTTTGTGACTCCTGGGTGAAACATATTGAATAAAATCCCCAGAAGTCCAGTTCGACGATTTGTCGGCACCACCCGGAGAACAAGGAAGTTCCAGAACTCGGATCACCGTTCATCAGACCGTTTTAAAAATGGTCGACTGGACTCCCAGGGAAATACTATACCCTAAGGATCCGGACCCTCAAAAACAAGGGTTTTGAGGGTACAAACCCCTGTAGAGGATTCGACCCCTTCTATGGAGGGACCAAGGATCCTCAGGGTGATCCACCACACACATCTGTCCTACGGACGGTCTGTCGTACGCGCCTCGTCTAGGCCCAGTCTGGGGCCCTTCCACGAACCGTCGGGGGTACCGCTGTTGGTCATGAATCCGCGCGGAACCGCGACCACGACCACGACCGTCGCGCAACTCCGTCCACTCGTCGTCCCAGGCACGGCCACCTCGAAGCTGGCGCCGGGCACGTGGACGTCGGAGGTCACCCAGAGCCGTCGGAAGGGCACAGTACGATCGAAGCTGCCGATGTTTCCTGCCCATGGCGAGAGGTGAGACGAGACCGGGTGTGGCTTCGTGTGTGGAGTTGTCTTGAGGTGGAAGACCCTTTGGGGCTAAAGATCTCGTATATAACCCAGACACGACCTGTCCATAGGATGCCAGGATGGACTGCCACCCCAGAGGTCGACCCCCCTGGTCACCACCACCCCGGTCCGGTCGGCCGCTTCGAGAGGCAGTCCGTCCTGGCAGCCCCAGACAGGTCGTGTCTGGCTAAAGAGTCTATGCGGTTGGTTCTTGCGTGGCCTGATTGGGGAGCCAAGACCTGGTTCGGTCCAGATGTGCTGGGATGGGGAGCCAAGACCTGGGGGAGGTGAGAGCGTTTAGAGGAATTGGGCATCACCACGTCCCTGTCTCTCACAAGGTGAGTGTCCCAAATGAAGAACCATCCGTCATGAAGAACAGGCTCCGTCACTGCTCCTGTCGCAGGCTCCGGACTTCGATGCGACGACTTCAGAACGAACCATCCGTCATCGAGAACAGGCTCCGTCAGCAACGGTCCAAACCATCAGCCATCAGTCGCTCGGGCAGTGGGTCTGAACCGGTGCTCTCCGACCCGTGCGACGCAGTGCGACGGCGAAGTGAGGGGCTGTTTCCGACACCAGCACAACCCGACCAAAACATCACCATGGAAGTGGAGTTCACCTCCACCTGCTTCGGTAAAAGGAAAGTAATAGGAAAAATCGTCCAATTTCAGGGACACAAAGCTTCATCCACCTCCAGTCTTTGTGACTCAAAGCGTACCTGGAATTGATTGCAATGCCTTTGCAGCCTTTGTCTTTGCGTTGACTCCGTCCTCGCCGACAAGTCTCTACTCCGACAAGTCTCTGCCGTGTTTTTCATCCAGCGCCTCCAACAGAAAGCTTTCAAGTACGTTCCCTGAAAGAGCTTCACCACTTGAAATCCGTCATCCGTCACCACCAAGGGGGTGCCTATTGGAGGAAAGCTTCGAAGTATTTTCCCACCGGTCTTTGGTGCATATGGATTTCATGGTCTTTCTGGGCCATGCGGCCAGGCCATCCATGATTGGCCCGAAAAAAGGGAGTTCCCAACTGTGTAACAGAACTGATGGGGGTAACTGAGTTACGGTAACTGTTTCAAAATCCATCTCCAGTTTGCACTTGCCTACTTGCCCAATCTATACTCTTGATTAATATTGATGAATAAACCCCCCATATGAAGAGGACTTCCAGTTCAAATGGACGGATTTATTAATCAAGAGTCTACATTATATATATATATATTTACCAGCAGTTCCAAGGAGGTGGCTACTGGAGATTAGGGGTGTCAATTATCCTAAACGCCATCCTTTTGTGACTCCTGGTATAGGTTTTTAGTTAGTGTATTTCTCCCAGGGAAACGGGCCATCATCATCCGCATCCCCGCCATCTCCTTGTGCCGCCAAAAGCTTCCCAGAGGCCGACCAAAGCTCCAGCCTGCCGGTGGAGGAAGAGGCACTGGAGCATCGACGGCAACGACTTCTTGACAAGGGTATCCAAGAGGTAAAAGGGCATCGCTACGCAACCAATTCCAAGCACCAGTCCACCACGCACCCAAGAAAGACACAGTCGGATGGGCGACAGAGGGTTGAGCAGAAGGGAAAGGACTTCCCAAAGCGAGGCCTTCTTGCCAAACCTTGTTGGCCTCCTGACTTCCATTCCATGTATTGGCCCTCTGCCGTCCACGGTTTCTTATCAGCTATTTGTTCACTTCCTTTTTGGGCTCTTGAAAGTTCCTGTCCAACCACAATAGACACACTTCGCAGAGCACAGCCGCACCCAGGGCTCTTCGTACCGCAACAAGATCCAATCTCCTTTTGGCCCGCAATCGCCGTGCCCTTGAGGCTGGAGGCGGGGAGCAAATGCGCTGCAATTGCACCATCACCGTAATCAAACATAAGCAAGCATGAGGACGCAGCAGGGAAGACTTCGGGAAGGGACAAATAAGATGATGATTGGAGCCTGAGTGGGCGGATATGCATGCCAGTGAGATTCAGTGATGGAGTGTGCACCCAGCGCCTGCCAGGCCTAAACACAACTAGCAAAGTAGACAGGTGTGGATGGCCATCTGCCGTGTCTTGCCCTGAATATTATGGAGACAATGCCTGGCGATACAATGGAAATGAAAAACGACTGCCACTGGGCTCTTCTGGCACCCTATATTTACGGTTTTCATCTGCATTCAGCAGGCGTTTCACGCCTGCCATGGATGAGTGCATATTTAAAATATTTTGCAACTGCCCTGATGTGACCCGCCGTTTGCTGCGGGCGCCCGCTGCCCTGGGCTCGTCCAATCAAGGTTTGCGTATGCATCAGGACCAACCGAGTTCAGTTGCAGGTTTGCGGTTGAACTATGAAAGTGAAAGGGCCAAAAACCCATAGGCTAACAAACCTTGAGAGGCTTTCGGGCAAAGACTAGAAGAAAAGGAAGGGTGGGATCAAGGTGCGGCGTGGGAGGAGATGAGTGTAAAGGTGTGCGGGACAAATGAGCCAGCGATGAAGCCCTGTAAGACCAAACACTCCAACTGTGATAATGTAGACTCTTGATTCATAAACCCACCCAACTGAATTGAAAGTCCTCTTCAATGGGGGGGGCTGATTAATCAAAAGTCTACATTACCGTAGAATCCGTAGAAACACCAATGCCAAGTGGTAAAGTGAAAGAGGGGTCACCACCTCATGGTCAGCGCAGGCCTCCAAGGCTCGACGGCTTCCTCTTCCGGAGGAGCCCAGCGCACGGCCACGGAGACATCCATGGCCACGCTCTCCACATCGTCTGGGAGGATGAAGAGAGGGATGGCCGAAGGTTGGAGGTGGCACGCCGCGCTGTCTTTTCAAACCCCCTAACTGAAAAAAAAGCGAAGGTTGAACAGCGTAATCCCGAGTACCGATTGAAAAAACGGACCCCAGCTTTAAAAAAAATCATGTCGGAACCCCCTAATTTCGGCTTATATTTGGTTTCAAGTTGCCGCCCTTTAAAGCCGCTACTAAACTACCAACATGGCCGATTTTTGGGGTAGATGTTTTATTAGGTGCCAAAAACCACCATAACTGCCCACCTCTGTCCACCCTGTCTATCCTTCCCCCAATGGCACGTACTCACGCAAACGCACTTGCCACCGAGGTCACGCAAAACCGCATGGCACAGCGACATCACCTTTCGAAAGCTTTAGTTGCTAGTCTAGTGAAGAATTCTATAATAATAAGAGTTTACTAAAGGATGTTATATAAAGAGTTCCTGGGTGACTCTTCCCAGGTGACCCTATTTTGGACAACCCCGATTTCAGGGATCCCCTATTTAACAATATGCACCCGAGGTTTTCTTAATAGGGGGGGGCCCGTTTTTTCTAATATGTGGAAGGGATTAATGATATCGGAAACATTCGGAAACCATAGAGAACAATTTATCCGAATCAGAAAGGGAGGTCACTGCAGCAGGGGGACGGTGGTCCGAAAGAAGAGTTTCTCGTGCAGAGTTCACCCAGTGAGGCAGCGGCTTGATCAACCCGAAGTGTCCAAGAAAAGCTTCCACCGTTGGGGCAGCGACCGGAAAAAGATTGGGCCTCCCTCCGATCCAACAAGCCGGCCCACGCGCTGGGCTTCAAAGACTCACAAAGACCCTCCACAGCCCAGCCACCGCCCCGGCGAAAGGCCCTCGGCACCATCCATCCATCCATCCATCCATCCATCCATCCATCCACCCCTCTCCGCGCCCGTCGCATCGCTATCTCCGCGCCTTGAAAGTGCAGCACCGTTGCAGTGCCGTTGCCCTCCACGCGGCTGCGCGTGGGCGCCAGGCCCAGCGCGCGGACGCTCGCGGCGTCAAAGGGGGAGGGGAACGTGAAACCTGCCGCGGTTGCAGCTTCGCGCGGACCGGCGGCCGTTTGCGGTGGGAGCGGGCGCCGTTTCCGGTGCAGAAGAAGTGAAGGGATGGTGGTGATGGTCTCCGAGTGAAGGGAGGTCTCCGAAAAAAAAGGGGGATGATGGTGATGGTCTTGTGATCACCAGAAATCAGTCAGAAATCGATGGTAGATGGGTGTGTAATCTCATGGACACCTGGATCTTCACAACCGAACTTGATTCCCCGCGTTGCGACTCGGTCACTTGCGGCTCTGTAAGTTCGGTCGGATGGGGCTTCAAAGTTCGGTCGACGTTATACCCAGACGCGACCCTGGACCCTCCGTTCAGTAGGGGCCGGACTCTCATCTTGGGCTGTTTGGAGCGTCTGGGTAAGAGATTTGCCGGTGCCAACTCCGCCACCTTCGGATTGAATGCGCGGAGCCCTGGCACCACCCAATGATCTTCCACCAGTCCCTCACCCCTCCCACCCCTCCCCAAGCACCTCCCACGTCTTCCGTGTCTCCACCCAAACCCAAACCTCCGACTCTGCACCTGGTGGCGCGTGGAGCTTCAGCGAGCCGCCGGCAGAGAGCACGGCGCCCAGGGGCACGCCATCCACTTGGATCTGCAGAATCTCCAAGGCCCTGAAGGATCTCTCGTGCGTCCGCCACGTCGGTCGCGAACCGAAACCCACCCGAAACGCGCCACCGGGCGTTCCTCCGTTGAACCCGCACCCGGTCTGTTGAGTGGGAAACAAAGGGTTTTGGCGTGGAAAGCGCGAGGTTCCCGCCCCCTTTTGGTGGTTTTCCGCGGCGTGGCTCGCGGGAGAGGAGAGGAAGTCTCTGGGTTTTTGGGGGAGAGGAGGGCTCTGCTGGCCACGGGAGACGACATAGGCTGAGCTGGATGGAGAGTGAATTGTGTGTGTTGACATGTGTTGACGTCATGTTGTCGCACATGGCCACTGTGGACCTGGTACGGCTTGAAAAGGGTCCACAGAAGTCCACAGAAGTCCACTGGGCATGCCGGATGTAGAAACAACACCCGTTCTGGGGGAGAAGACATGCGTATTGAGGGGCTCGACGTCATTGAGGGATGCCCCAAAAAAGGATTCTAATTGGAGGATCTTACACCACAAAACCAGGTCATCCATACCAAAAGAGGTTGAGAGACCTTATAAGACCCTGTAGTGGTACATATGGGATGGGCGAAAAAGGGCTATTCAACCTCTCTTGGTATCTTTTAAGGTTTAATGGTGGAAGGCTAGGGGATGGACCTCAAAAGAGAGTGGTTCCATACGCCCATGGCCCTCGAAACCACACACATCTGGACCGATTCCGCTTGTTACTAGTAGCTTCTTCTTGCTAGCAGCGATGGCCTCCACCTAGTAGCTTCTAGTTACTTGCTATGCAGAAGGGCACATCTCGTCACCACTCGCTTCACACCATTCACATCCATTCACGATTCTACCCCTACAAGTCCAGCCTGACCTAGTAAAACCAGCTCGCTTGCTTGAAGTGTTTTTGTATGACCAACTCCAGTGAGGTCATTGGCCTGTAGAGTATTCATTCTTTTGGACCATCAGGTGAGTCTATTCCACAGAAATGGCGGACTCGCACCAGGCTATGTTCATGGAACACCTGACGCAGCACGAGCGCGCCCCCACCGGACGTTCCCCTACCGGCAAGCCTGATGAACACAAGGTGAACCACCACACAGGTACCCAGAGTTAGGGTGGGGGAAAAAACTAAGGTCATCCCAAGCGTCATCCCTAGTTGCAACAAACTCCTGGTAAGTCCAGGAGCATGACATGCAATCACACCGCAAGCACTGCTCCGTAACCCGCTCCGTAACCCGCTCCGGATCTGTTCCCGCTCCGTGCTGCGCGGCGGCAAGAGCTCGTGGGTCTCCGCCCAAGTCTGCTGCAAAAGCCATGGCCTCGGGTGCATCGAGAAGGGGCGCCATGAGGATCAATCCTCCGGTCCGCCACGAGGATCTCGGGTCGCCCCAAAAGCGCGGCAGCCTTCCGCGTCAGGTGTGGAGCGTCTCCCAAAAGCTCCGAAACATGTTCTGGAACACCTCCTAAAGAAGAACGAAAAAAACGATCCTCTTCCAAACTGCTGTGCCTCCCAAACTGTGCGAAAAATTTGGGAAAGAATCAACCGACGCCAGTGGACTCCATCTGGTCCCAGCAGCCCCAGCGTGGTCTCATTCTCTGCCTCGTGCACCACGAGGCGCTCCACACGGAGCTCTGACCTGGGTTCGTACCCGGCTCCCGCGCAAAGGGCGAGCAGGTACCCCCAGACACTCCATGGGGCTGCCATATATATGCCTACATTGACCCCGAAAACCACTCGAATGTAGGCATACTTGTATCTTCCAACGTTGGCAGAAATTCTGCCTGTTCATCCATAGTTGGCAAGCCATAGTTAGCAGAAATTCTGCCAACGTTGGAAGATACAGGTATATGGCAGCCCCATGGATCGTGTCCTCTCATTGACGGAGCCACAAGGAATCCCTGGGTGGTGTGGCTCGTCCCATCGGCCGTGGAAAGCTTCGGATGGAGCGACCGAGTGACTCGGAGTTGAAATCCCATCTCTCAAGGGGATCTGGGACAGGCGGTCAGCCGTGGCCTAGATCCAGGGGACAAGTTCGGACATGGAAGGACCAATGGGATGACCCCAACGCTCGGTTTTGACGTTCATCCGATGTGACCGGGTGGGGTGTCCACCCCCCTCTATCCTTTCGTGCGGAACCGGCTGGTCCATGGAACTGGTGGTTCAGTTTCTTTGGGAAAGACGAGAAGAGTACCAAAATGTCGAAGGCTTCAGCTTCTTGGCGGCCGATGGGTTCTGCGGGGCCGAAGATCCTTTCAGTTTCAGGGCAGACCTTTACTCAAGTGATCTAAAGTGCATGTAAAGTGCAAGCTTTGCCTGGCTGTGCAAATGAATCTTAGTTTTTTGTTGCCCCCCCTCAAACTGTCCCCCCAACCTCGGCTCCGGTCCTGTGTGGGGCGGGGGGGTGACACAACCACTGGCGCCTTCGGGCCCCCGGCACCGTGGCGTCCGCGGCCTCCGTCGCGTCCGCGGCAGGCGCGTCTTCGTCCGCGGCGGAGCTGGTCGTCACAACGTCGGAGTCCTGCCGTGGGCCGTGTCTAAAAACTCTAAATCATCTAGATTTGCCTTTGATGGCTTTGTTCCACCTGATGCACTCTGAACTGAAGAGTCAGGATCAATATGCTTCGATATGATTGGGGAATCTCTATGGAATCACTCCGCTAGTGGTAAAGCCATGTAACTAAAAATCAACAATCAACAAACAAACCAGCAGTTCTATGGAGTTGGGTGCTTTCCATAGAGGAGGAAGGAGTGTTCCGGTGTCCCTGTCACATTGTGACACCACCACGCTCAAGTACTTGAGTAAGAACGGGACGAGTTCTGGCCACCACCCAACTCCATGCGACACCTTGTTCCAACTGGTTTTCCCGGGGCAGAACATGCCAACCGACTTGCTTGGCCCGTTTCGCTTGGCCCAGATGTTCAGCCCATGACCGATGGTTCGGCGCAAGAGGCGGCCGACCCCAACGGGCGATTCGCCAGTTCAGTTCGCCGTCCTGGCGGATTCGCTGCTTCCTTGATTTGGAGAAAAATAGAGTATCCACAATTACCGAGCTTCTGGGGCCCACTCAACCCTCTTCATCCGCAAGACACCACATCGACGTTCGCATGAACCTCTTGCCCTGCTCCCCTCATAAATGATTGGGGAAAAACCGCCGGAAGAGCCGCCAATGGAACAGCAAAGTCCCCTACCACAGAATCACATGTCAAGGTTGTGGTGTGGTTCAAGTCCCATGAAGGACAGAACTGCTGGATGTTTTTCACCTCACAGCTAGAAACGGCTGAATCCAGCGGCTTCGCGTCGCTTCGGCCTCCTCCGCCTGGATGGCCTCCGGTACCTTCGGCCATTCGTTCGTCGACGTCGACCGGCGGGCGCCTTTCTCTTTTGGTTGGCCGTCTACATCGCAAGTAGGTTGGAGGCCATCACAGCTTGTAGCTTGTCCCGTTTTGGACCCCCCAAAAAACGGCCCGTCAGAACGGAAGACGGACGGAAGCTCTCTCAGGGCTCTCTCTCGCAGTGCAGTGAGTCGGAAGCTCCGCGTGTACGCTCTGCTCACCGAAACATCATCGACCCCCAGGAGAGACTGCAGGCAATGAAACAGAAATCTGGGTTCGCCTCGTCATGAGTAATGGTCAGCAGTCAGAGTCACACAGCTGATGTGACAAGATCAGCTGAAACTTCGCAAAACCTCAGGCCCCAATCACTCGTCGATGATCGAAAAACACATAAATAAACAAATAATAAAGTGCAAAATAATGCGTGAGGAGGGTGGTGGCACGTCAACTGAGTTTTTTTTCGACACATGTTTTCGGCCTGTGAACGCGGTGTTTGGACCATCCACGCCCCCCAAAAAGAAAGGGTGACCTGTGAAATGGTCCCCATCTGCCACCACCGGCATCGTCAGGGCTTCCCGACCACGATGGGCCGTTGAGGTGCCGAAGCGCCCAAGCGCACGCCGGCTGCCTGGGGGCGATGAGGGGAGGCCCGGGCGCGTTCCACAACAGAAGTTCCAGGGTTGTGGTGTGATGAGGTGGCATGTTTCTGTCTCCGGTGGGTCCAAGTAAAAAGAACCCATGGCTTATTATTCCATTGAAATCTGGCCGTTGCCAGCCTGTGTTTCCATCTCCTCACAGACCCCGACGTCTCGTCACCTCCAAGGTCACGTACCACCAATCGATCGAGAGGTTCGTGCTGTTCGGCAAGGTGACGGTGGCCTGGAAACCTCGGGGGCCGCGGTGCGAGCCAACCAAGGTGACCCAAACAGGTGGATGGTGGATGAAGAGTCACCACCTTTATTGGTTATGTTGGTCAACAAGGAAAGCTTACAAGCAAGCAGCAAGAGCCTCAAAAAATAGACGCCGAAGCGAACACAAAAGCAAGCAAACACAGTGACGACATGGAAAGCATTGTGCACAAGCAGCCGTTGGCTCGCTGGCGCAGACCCGCTGTATCTGTTTTGGCCATGCACTGTCCGAAGTCGCGGGCCTAGGATGAAACGCCGGCGACCTTTGAGAAGAGGTACCTGACGCCGTGGCATGGGACGCGTACCCTGCGAGGCTTCCTTCATGTCCTCTCGTCGGCCTGGCACGACTCCCCCAAAACACGGTACACTGTAAGAACATGTCTAACCACCTGTCACAGAGAACTATAATACGAACTGTTTCCCTACAGGCTGGGCGCCCGACGCCCGGCCGATGTGTCCGCCTTCGGACACCCAAAGGCATCCATCCTCCCCCTCCTCCTCACATCCAACCGGTGGCCTTGGATCAGGCGCCGATGTTGCACTGACGTCTTTCTCTCAGAACTTGGGTTCGGGCAGCTCTGGACCACGCTCCATCTCTGCCTCTTCAACGTTCTTCTTCGTCCTGTTTGGTTTTCATATTTGGTTGCTTTCCTCTCTTGTGTTCCCTATTTCTACACACTCAAGAAAAGATTGCACAGGGAAAGAGATGGAAAATATGAGCGAAAAGAAGCAGACAAAGACAACCATACTTGGTGGTTGGCTTCTGCTTATGGAACTTTAAAATTTAAAACTATTATATACTGTAAAGCATTCAGAAAGCTTATAGAGACTTGTAAGTTAAGTTATTGATGTTTAAAAACCCAAGATTTTGTATAGTTCAACACTTAGCTAAGTTCAACCGTAAGTTTTATAAATTCTCTAAGTTCTTAAGACCTTTTCCAAACTCTACATTGTTGATTCATGAAAAATCTGTTTGTTTGTGCGCCACAAAAAGTTCTCATCAGACAAAATATTGTGCGCTTCTTACTTCTTATTTTCAACTAACACTTTCTGGTTGCCTATAAATACTAGGACTAGGATGTGTGCATGCTTTTGAAGTCTTGACAATGAGCCGCCATCGTAGCAAGAATGTTGTGAATAAACCATGTACAAATTATGTTTATGTAAAATGATATTTAAATACTGCATAAATAAGGTATAAACCGAAAATTGTACATAGTTGAAAATAAACATGTATAGTTTGAAAAAATCAATATGTACAAATGATGTATATTTTTAAAAGGTGCGCAGGTCATGAAAAACTCAAACGGCAAAAAGATTTTGCACATCGCCAAGGTTTCGGTCTATTTTCTATCATGCCAAGCATTTGCACCTATCAATTTTCTATTGCAAGGCTAGGCAGACACTCTCTTAACGCTTTCTCAAAACCATTGTTCTGGAAAAAAAAGCATCTGGAAACAAGAACTCCAAACAAATAGAAACCGATTGCTTTCAAAGACACAACAGTTAACTTCCATGTAATTTATAGTCTCCAGGCTCAATTTCTATAAAGCTCTTCAAAAATACTTACAAACATTACTAAGCACAATAGAACTTATACATACTTATAAGTCACACAACTCACTCTAAAAAACTTAGCTTTGTAAGTGTTGTTATATATATATATATGTGCGCTGGTCGCTGGTTTTGACATATGCTATGAAACTTCCAAGCAAAAGCCAACCACCAAGTAGAACAGAAGAAAAAATAGTGAAAAGTAAGACTAAACTTGAGAGCAAAAACAAACAACAGCAAGCACAGCTAACAAACAAGGGTCTCAAAAAGGCAAAGTAATCAAATGCCAATCAGAAGGATGTGTCAACACTGGCATCTCCATCAAGCAGTGGTGCAGTTGACACGGAAATGGACTGCAGATTCCCAAGTAAACCGCTGCTGCCGTACTTGGAGCACTGAGGTCCTGGCCACGACCCAATCATTCATAAGGGGACAATACCTGTCAAGTAAAGATATCGAGAGCAAGTGTTTGCGCATGTCGGCACTTCTTTACCCACGAATGATCCCCAAACGGTAGACCCACTGAAACGGATATCTTTTCACCCACCAAAACAACACCCCGACACACCAACACACCAAAACAAAACAAGATCTGCTCTCAACAAGCTACCAACAGAGATGTGACTTTGTCCCCGGCTCAGTCAAGCTTCACCGCCTTCTGCTTCTTCTTCCCCTTTTTCACGATGATACACTCGCCCAACGTCGCCAGCTGTGGAATACGTTGATCGAAGTAAGATCGGCATAGGCGAGTTTTGGCATCAGCAAGGCTCCGAAACGCACTTTTTGTTGCCACCCTTGTCGGGGTGGCACTTCAGAGCTTCCCTCCTGGGCGACGGAGACAGAGGTGCTCTTCGGGGAGTGACCGGAAGGATGCCTCCCTTGGATGGCAAATTGCAATTTGCTGCATCTTTCACAAGCCAGTCAGGCCACTGCGCGCCAGCAAATCTTTGCAGATCCCCTCCAGCGTCTTTGTTTGAAACGCTAGCCCCCTATTGGCGCTGGATCTTTTCAATAAACATCACACACCCTCTGAAACCAATCAAAGATCAGAAAGGGTCAATCCTTCCACCCAGGGTACTGCTGGTTCCACGATCTAGCGCCAATCTACCGGTTTTTCTAGCGCCACCATGGTGAAGTAGTGTTCGTACCGAAGATTCAAAAACCATGTCTGCAAAAGAATTGCTGTCATTTCTTGGGCGGGACTCGTCACCCGCACATTGCGTCCATTGCTGCCAAGGAGCGGTGGACTCCATGTGGCATCCATTCCGCTCTTGTAGTAGTACACGGACCCGATGAACGAGTCCGTGTACCATTTCCACCCGTCCACCTTGCACAGACTGCAAGTCAGCCAACAAGAGCCATGGAGGGGAACCCTTCCCCCTTCTTCGACAAGGTCTATGAACACGGATTCAATGCGTATGTGGCCATGTATGTTGGCGTGGGTACAAAACTCATTTTCACCACGGCTTCAAGGTGATGGAAAAAGAGTTGCGCTCACGTGGTTTGTTCAATCAATTAGTCCATGCTCTCTGTGCCAGGCGTTGCCTGAGAGGGCCTGGCGCTGGAATCTTGAATGTTAGACTTCCAACATGGCCTCCTCACTTACTATCTTTGTGAAACATGTTGTGTTTACAACAGTTTTTTGGTGCAATGTCCGTTGTGGGCCTCTAAAGCCCTGTCGTGAAACAAAAAATGGTTGGGATGTGGCAGAGGGGCATATGTGTCGCTGAGATGCAAGCTAGTTTGCGCACATACTGTGGTGTGGGTGTGGCACGTTTTACTTTACCAAGTTCGACGTGGAAAAGTGAGAAGTGGCACACCGATGCTGGATGTCGTGTTTTCTGGGCATGAACTGTTTACGTATGCCTCAGTCTTTGCATGTTCAACATATGTTATGCTATTGACATGAAACTTCCGAGTTACTGGCGCAAAGGAAAAACAAGGCAGAGGATTTCTCAGCACACACAGTTTGGCATCCAGGTTTACTTTGCTTTACCCTCCACACACAATTTGGCGTCCATGTGCCCACTGTCTTGGCATCAGGTCCAGGTATGGTAGCGGTAGCTGTGAATATCAACCTCTGACAGCTGATCAATCTAATTTAACAGCTAGTCAACACGAATTTAACTTGCTGTCTTGTGCTGTGTTTCGCAGTACAGGGCTTATGCAACTCTGACCAATGCTCCCACGGAGCCCCGATTCAAAGTGTGTCACCACTGGGATCACGTGGCGGCTTTTGCTTCTTATTGAATTGTTCTGTTCCAAATTATTTCCAAGCAGGGGGCTAGCGGCTTAATTCTCAACGCTAGCCAACGAAGCTAGAGAAATTAGTGGATGAGTCTGTGGACGCACAGACTTGTACCTACTATCCTTTGACTTTCAATTCCTACTTGGCCCCGTACCTAACTAGAACAAGGCCTTTGGCGTGTGAGTGTGAGTGTGAGCCTGTGTGAGTGAGAGTGAGAGAGTGAGAGGGCACTTTGTGAACCTCGAAGCGCAGATCTCTGCTGTGTGGAGCCTAACGACGAGAATCTGATCGGCTCGCCCAGAATGGTTCGTTGCCTCGAGTTCAACCGCTCAGGACCCAACAGCCAAGATCTCAGATACAAGACCTCAGATATATCACATCGGCTGCACATATACCACTGGCGTGCTACGCTTGTTTGCAAGTCGCTCTCGAAATGCTGAGGCTCTGACAATCTGAGGTTCAACGCTCAAACGGTAGTCCCTTGTGTCGCGATCTGCTCAAGCCCAAAGCTGCGACAAGAGACACAATTCGCTTTCGATGCTCCCTTTTCAATCTCTTCTGCTTATCTTTCTTTCTTAGGATTCCTATTCCTTTTCCTTTATCTTCCAGATCTTTCCCTTATCATACCTTTGTCTACTTTCGCTTACATGCCTTTCTTGCAGAATAATCAACAACACATTTTGGGCAGCTGTCTCCTTGCCACAGCATCCGAAGACTTTCATGCCGGGCCCCGAACCTGGCTGGAACGGATCTTGAGTGGAAGTCTTCTGAAGGGAAGTCACAGCAACCTTTGAGGTTTTTCTCTTCCTTTTCCTTCTGCTGAGCATGTTGTTCCGGTCTTCACCACATGGAAATATCAAAGGCCATGAGGCATCTGCTGGCTTCCGCTCTCCACCCTCCTTTGCAAATCTGACCACTTCTTGCACATCAAGCATCTTCTTGTAGCCATATTGTCGCTGCCCCTCTCGTCCTTGCCGTCCCTGCTTTGCTTCTTTGGCAGCAGGTATATAGTAGTTATATAGTAGTTGGTAGTTAGCACGCAGCATGCAGCAGGCAGCAGGCAGCAGGTAGGAGGTAGGAGGTAGGTCGGAGGTAGGAGGTAGCAAGCAGGGGCTGTACATAAACCGACCACTCTTGCCCTCGCCTGATTGTGCGAGGCAGCAGGAAGCAAGGCTATGAGAGCAAGACAAGCAGCTGCGGAAACTGCAAGGCAAAGAAAAAAGTAACAAATGCATACAAATGCTCAAATTGCCAAGCCCAGGGGTCATAAATGGGTCATAAATAGATGTATTGTCATACGAGCCGATTCCAATCCCATGGATGGTCCAAAAAGTGTCGAAGACAACGTGAGTTCCCACCTCAGAAGCCATATCTGCACCAGGCTGGAGGTGAGGACATGCTCGGATCTTCGAGTTCTAAACAGTTTCGCCCAAGTCCCCCCTGTCCGATCCCGATCCGCTCGGGATCGGTCCGGCTCTCTGCGCGGTCTCCTCCCCCCACCGAATCTCCTGGGCCCCGTCGATCCGTTCCTTCAACCCCCAAGAGAGGTAGTTTAGGATTCGTTCCTTCAACCCCTATCGTGACCGTAAATAGGACCCGGAAAACCTGGGGTACCGTGGCCTGGGATAGTGAGTCACGTTCAGGTCCTCCTTCCACCTCTCTTGGGAAGGCCAACCCTGCGCCCCAGTCGCTGTAGTTCGTGTCCGGCGCCAGCGCCTGACCGGTCGACCGGTCCGGTCCGACGAGGGCGACGGAAACGGGTCGAGGGGAAGGGAGCGGAGCGCGTGCGTCAGAAGAGGGTGCGTTTCAGACACGGTCGGGTGGGGATGAAAGAAGGACAAAGCTTCCTGAGTCCTCCAAACTTCCAAACTTGGATTCAGAGATGATGATAACGAGATGGTTCACTTACTGCAGCGAACTTCAGGTTGTTGGTTGATGTTTGTTTCCCATTTTTTGGGGGGGTATCGTATCTCATTGCAAAAAAGTAAAAGCATGTAAAAGCCCATCGAAGGGTTGGGTGGGACGTGTCCTTTCCCTCCAAGTGCTTTGGTGGACAAGCCCTGAAACAGAGAAGAAACTCGAGCTGCGTCTTCCTTTGCCGCTTCGATGATGGTCTTTTCCGAGAGGATATCTCCATGTTGACTGTTGATTCAACAACACCCCCTCTACAGGATGCCACATCTCCATCTAAGTGCTGGGGTGCTCTACTGGCAAAAGTCTTGCTTTTCTTCGCGCCGCGACTTCCCTTCGTTTCCCTTCGTTTCCCCATTTGACCTCTATCCTACTACTCTATCCCACTTAGATCCCTCCTTAGATGACCTACTTATATAGATGACTCTATCCTACTTAGATGTTCTTAGATGACTCTATCCTACTTAGATGACCCTCCTATTCTCACACATCACATATGGCGCCTCATGAAGTTGCTTCACCACCTGCTTGGTCTTCGGATCTTACAGGCTTCTCCTTCTTTCTCCTTCACGCCCATCCACCGCCAGGCCGCCAGGCCCTGAGGCGCCGTGAGGTGTGTTTCTCCTGGTTTCTCCATGACGTCTACCCATCCCATCCGCCTCCCATCTCACATCCTCCCATCTCCCTCACCGCTCTCCCGCGCCAGCGCCGACGCCAGCGACGCCAGCGACGCCACCCACCCAGCGACCCGACGCGCTGGCTCCGGAGCTCTCCGCTCTCCGCTCTCTCGCCTCCCAGATGACCAGCTCCAAGGTGCCAATGCCTTCGTTTCCGGTGGAAGCACCACGGTTTCAACCGTGGAAGATGGAGGATGGACCGATCTCGGATGGAGGATGGGCGGCTGGAGATTTCCAAAACTGGCAGCGAACAGATGTTAACATTGGGAAGATGATGCTACTCCTCCTTGTGAGTCTTGAGAGACTGTGAGTTTTCAACAGAGGCGCATGTAAGCATGTATAGTATGTGTGAGGTGGTGTGCCTGAGCTTGTCTAGATGTGAAGTTGCTTTGTAAACATGTTCCTTCAGTGTACCTCTGTAGGATGTTGACTCCCTCCTGTGTCTGTAGGCTCCGAAAATCCTGTTCCACGTGCCGATTTTCGAATGAGCTCCTTCACGCAGTGCCGAGAAAAAGGTCCAAACCCGGTCCCGAACCCCGTTTTCGTCATGTTCCCGAAAACCCGCGCAAGGCCAGACCTGACCTCGCTGTTTCTCGGCAGAGAAACCGTCCGCAGCGCCGGTCACCCCCGCCATCAAGAACATCGGCGTTCCGCCGCGGTCAGACGGTGTGCGGTGCCAGGCGCGCCTCGGCACGTGGCGTGCGCCGTGGGCGCTGCCGTGAAGCGGCTGGGCCACAAGACCACAGCGCCTGGCAGCGAGGATAGGCGAGGAGGCCAGCGCCGGCGCGTGCGGCGAAGAGATCCAAAGGGGGGCCCAGAACATGGACTCACTTAGGGGACAAAACAACACCCCGTCTTGCGACTCCTGGGAGAGGTTGAGATCAGTTGAATCTTTTTGGGGAAGGAGAAGGATCATGGCATGATCATGGCATGATCCACATTGTAAAAGAACTCCCTCGTGTCAGGAATGTGGTGCTGTTTTCGTTCGCTCGTGGACTGCGGTCGGGGCAGGGATGTTGAGATTGAGGTTCAGATTGATCCGAGCTGCTTCCAACTTGAGGTATGGTGAGGTGCTTGGGATGTGAGGATAGGACAGCATCCTCCGGTGGCCTTCTTCATGAATGAACATACCACCACCACCACCACCACCACCACCACGAAAGGGTGGTTATTTAATATATTGTCATTAAATATTACCATTATTAAACTATATATTACTAGTCTGTTTTCATTGTCGTCTTTTTCTGTTGTGTCTATTTCTATAGACAAAAAAACAAACAGTCAGGAGGGTCTGTAGACCAGAGAGGGTGGTCTATTCGACCGAACATGGTCTACTTTCTCTTTTTGGGCCAGGTCCCGTGGACCCGTGGACCCTGAACACAACATGTAGACATGGATGTCGCTGAACAAGTTCGATCCAGCCACCTGCAGGTATTCTAATCATCCTGGTTTGCTATTCGGGTGGAGGCCATCGCTAGTAGGACAGAGGCCATCGCTTCTAGGTAGTCATCGTTTCCATTGACTCGCTCAAGATCGTACCTTCCCGGCATAGGAGGCTCACTTGCTCAGGGGCCTCAGGAAATTACGGGCTCCCCACGGCGGCGTTGCTTCGATCGAAGGGATGAAGTCATTGGAACGGCATGTGCGGTCACCGCAGGTTCGGTGACCCATCTCCCTTGGGTCAAACGACCCATCTATCTACCGCCCTTCCTTCACCCCCGCATCTGACATGGTCCGATGGTCATGAGTCATCGTCTGACAGGGCCGACGTCTCTTTCTAGTAGGGTTTCAGGTCATGGACCTTGCCCCCGACTGTGACGGGTTTTTTTTTGGACCAACCACAGACCCTTTCAGCATCCCTCGTCTTCAATGCGGCGACCGCTGAAACACATCGCTCCGTTCGACGCCGAGGGTGTCCGGAGAAAGCAGTTCTGTTCCTGGAAGTCAATTGACTGGTCTTCTGCCCTCAAATGAGCTTGCTAAAATGGTGGAAATCATGATCAATCACCAGCAAGCAAGGACAGCAAGCATCAGAACCACCAGGAAAAAATGAGGAGGACTCTGATGTAGAGTCCCAGCAGAAATCAATAGATACAGAAAGCAATCCTCTTTGAACATCTATTGCAACGGTTGTCTCCATATGGCTGTGGGCCACGCACGAGTGCTCAATGGAGATGTTTCACTACGCAACCAACGCAGAATCGATTCGGATCACCTTCGCACACCACGCACTGCACTGCAAAAAAGGCCGAGGAAAACGATCGAATTGTAGACTCTGTCTATGATATTTCAATCCCCCTCCATGAAAAGTTGTTTTACAATCCAGGTCTGGCATTTTTTTCATCAAGAGTCTATGTAGGCACATTGCTCTTTCCCAAGCAGCTGCAGCTAGAGTAGGTCCCTTTGGGGATCCCTTTTGAGATCATCGTTTTCTGAACCACCCCGCTTCTGATCCTCCAACTCATCCCCCCCCTGCTGGCAGAAGACTTCCTCATGTGAGGTGGGACACTGAGTGAATGCCACGACGGTCTGGTCTTCAAGAGTTGGGTTCTCACAAGTGCATGTCCTTTTCAAGTCGTACCAAAAGTGACGAATGAAAGTGACAGTTACCATTTGTTCAGACCTTTTGTTGCTTCCGTCCATGAAACACATCCACGTCATCCAGTTCGGTTTTAATTTGTGTTCGGCCAGAAAGACCCTCTTATGCTACAGCTGCTACGCCCAACACCTGTTCCCCAGCTTTAAGACAAACATCTGACTAACAAACCTACCAACAGAGGTGGGTCAGGACCTGAACCTTCGACTATCCCAGTTCGGTACCCCAGGTGGCGGGTCCTATTTATGGTCACTTAAGCTACCTCTCTTGGTACGGCTCCCCTGGGCCCTCACATACAGCCGCACGTAGACCGGCAGCCCCAAGGCCTCGCAGGCCGGTCTAGCGGCGCAGACGAGGCAGTTTCGACAAGTGGTGCAAAGGAAACTCAGATCCATTGGGAGACCAAGGAAACCAAGGGCAGCTTCCCCCCCCCTGGAAGAAGGAGGAAGTCCAATTTCAACTCACTTGGTGATCGGCTGGCTCCACTCCCCAAGACTCGATGAATGAGGGGTGTTTCACGCCTCATCCAGCAACACTGCACTGGAACGTCATACCCAATACAAGTGCTCCGAAGAGGTGTCATAATTCATCAATTGATGTCTTGTAATCAGGTGCTCTTCAGGTGTTTCTCTTGTAAGCCCCATATGAATCATGTCTTGTAAGTGGATTGGTGTCTTCTTGTAGGTGGAATATTCCACTTACAATGATGCTTGAATATTGACCTTACAATCCATGATGAATTGCTGGTGGATTCATTCCGAATGTTGAGTCATTCATATCCACTTACAAGCGGATTTCGGAATCGACCTGTTCTTGCTCTTAACCTGCTGTCTGCTTCCCTTTTTGGGCGCCCTCAGCACTTCAGACCGGCCAGTGAGGGTACTGGTACGCGTCCAGCCACGCGTCTTCCCGTAAGTGCTGCCGGTGCGTGAGGGGGGGGGAAGAGACTCAGACGAAACCGGTGATCAACATGAAAACCGCTCCTACGCCGGGGGACCCAAACAACGGGGGGCCTTTCTTTCGGCCTGAGCTGGTGGGACACAAGTCCTGGGAAGTGTCTGGCATGGTTTCCGCGTGGACGAAGGACAAAATCGTTCTTCCCGACCTGTCCATGTGATTCATCCATTCTTGGTTCAGGTCAACGCCCCTTCACAACGAAACATGTGACAAGACGTCTGCGGTTCGGCCCTGTTCACGAAACATCACAAAAACACGAACCGCAGCTCCATGGAGCAAAGGGGTGAAGCGAGTGGACAGTTATATGATGTTATATGCTGCTCTAGCTTGGAGGCCATCGCTATTAGAAACAAAGGGAGGAAAGAGAAAGGAAGACATCCAGGACACCCTAAGGGGTGGTGCATGGGCGCCTCGAATCACCTCAGCTACACCTGAGCTACACGCTGTGACATCGCGAGCGGCGCGCCAGCAACGAGAAAAGCCAGCCGGCAGCGCTTACATCCCCGGAACTCCGACAAAGGTTCCCGTTCGACTTCCGTTCAACCATTGAAAAAACATGGGAACGACTCTGGTGTTTGTATAGTGTAAAATCCTTAGTGAAACAATGGTTGTTCGGGATGACCCGCCTATGAATTTCATGGTGGGCCAGGAAGTCTACGGGGAACTCCGGAGCTCCGGAGCTCCGGAGCCACTTTCGGCCCATGTCTTCATGACACCGGAGGAACCACGATGTGACCTCGATTTTGGACCACCAACCACCCAAAGGATGGGTCTTGTCCGATCAAAACAGAGGTCATGTCTGGATTCACGTCTGGGTTCTAGGTCTGTACTTCCGTTCAGGGTGACCTGGACAAGCCTACGCTGCTGGAAAAGGTCACCAGACAGGAAGCGCTAGGTCGAACATAGAAATGGCATGAAGCTCGCAATCTGAGACCTTGGTTGGAAAGTCTGGTGCCCTGAGTCCTGAGAAAAACCCACCAACAACCGCCAAGCGCACACCGAGCATGTCCTGCTCCTTCGTTTTCTATCTTCTGAACCTCCCTTTCAGAGAGTAGAACTGGGTGCAGGTCATGATTCTCAGGTCTGTTCCCAAAATGAACCGACCTCGACGTCAGAAGGATGAAAGGGCCTCCCCTATCTGTTTGCCACCACCTTCGATGCGGCCAGCCCACGCGAAAAAGAAGCACGCGGCAAACAAAAGAAACGCCTGGAACGAGGAGATGGTCACGGCTAAGGTGGACTTGGCACCTGGAAAAAAAAAGAATCGTTGTTCGTGCACCGACTTCACGGGTCACCAATTGAAACCTGTTAGGGCTCTTCCCAACCCATTTCGGAGACCTGTTGGGTTCGGTACCACACACGTGCATCTCAGATCCAGGGCTTCAGCCCTCAAGTTCGGGTCGACATGGCTTTCCCCAGTTCCCGAACCAGTTTGGGTCGAACGAACGAACCTGGGAGGCTCGTCCCATGCAGTTTCGGCTCCTACACAGGTCCGGCAAGAAGGTCCGGCAAGGTACCCCGAACCCTCGAAGCGAAGCCCGGATCTCGCCTCGATCGTGTGGGTCGTTCCATGTCCATTTCTCCCGTTCGAGTCGGAGTCGGAGTCGGAGTCGGAGTGATGTGGGAAGGGCGGATGGGTGGTTGGTGGGCAAGAGTTGCTTGGTTGGGAGAGAGAGTACTCCTCAAGGTACTTTTGGTACTTTTGCTTGTACACGACAAGCATGTGTCCGTAGAACCCGTTCTTTCCGTCCTTTTACCCTCAGCTTTTTGACGCAGACACCTGGAGACAAGGAGAGAGGAAGGTTCAGGTAGTCCAACGCCAGGTCGAAGGTCTCTGGCCAGAGCGGATACCTTGCCAATCAGGACGACCCAGGACGCCCCGTCGAACGACGTGAACGGTTGCAGAAGCGAAGCTTCAAAAAACACGAAAAACGTGAAAATACGTGAAATATAACTCATACCAGCACCCTCCAACAGGTCACCAATTGAGGCCTGTTAGGGTCCAACAACCCTCAACTAGCAGCCTGTTGGAGGGTGCTGGTATATATAGATGCACCCGACTTCACAGGTCACCACCTGCGACTTTGATGTCTCCATTTCAGCCACCATGTTGGAGACCGGCCTGTTGGATGGTCCTGGTAGATGCAATGCTTACAAACCATTCCAATGATGACCTATTTTCCAATGCTTTGCAAAGCTTACTGGTCTTTTGTTGTCCAGCTTTGGGAAAATAGGCCATCACGGCCAGTCCCCAGAAGGCCCCCAGCCAGACCGTTCGTCGAAGACTGCAACGAACCCGGACCCCACCCAGGGCCAACCCTCCAACCCGGAGGACGAAGGATGGCGGAAACCATGGTGGAATCCCAGGGCATGGAAACAGATGTTTTTTCTTACAAGAGACGACTGGAAAATGAACACAAAGGTGAACGGAATGTCCGCGCGTGCTGCACACCCATGGTCCTGGTGGCCGGCTTCTCCAAAACGCTTGGGGCCAAAATCGCTGCTGTTCCATCCCCCCGAAACCTGACCTCCTCCTCCCCCCCCCTCAAACGCCACACCGAAGACGGAGCCTTCACACCGCTAGTCCTCCGGCTTCCGACCCTTGCTGGCTCGTCCACGCCGGGCGGCCCTGGGATCCACCGCGCCGTGGCGAGCCGCGTGTGGTTCACGTCCTCGAAGCCTCGGAGCGAGCCCCGCGGACGCGACGAGGTCGACGAGGTCGGCGAGGTCGGCGGGTCAGGGTCACCCGCAGGGGGGGAAGAGAGCGGCTGGGCGTCGGCGCGGCGGCGCTGAAGAGCGCAGCGCGGCAGAGCGCAGCGGTCGAACGACAGGTGGAACGTCGGGTCCACGCGAGTCCGTCCGTGAGGTCAAGAAGTCTGCGTGGCAAGATGCGGAAAATGCGAGAAATGTATAGAAATGTAGGGAGAGAAAGGCCACAGGTACTTGTATACAGTTCCTTTTCTGGTAGGACTCGGTAGGACCATTCTGTTTGACAGTTCGCTCTTAAAGCGGCTGGTTCGATTCATGTCAGATAGCAAGATGGCTAGGATAGGGCTATGGCTGGCTCTAGCATAGAGGCACCCCAAAAGCCCCAAAGTCATACACTCCGAGTCACTAACAAGGCTTTTCTGGATGGCATGGGCCTCGAAAGGAAGACGATGGTCCACACAACTGGGGTAGTTTCCACTTCCATGATGTGTTCACCGGAGAGTGTACGAGGCTTCGGTGACAGATGTCGGGTGCTCTGAATGAGTTTTGACTCCACTACCCATGCCAATGTCAGGTCCAGTCTGACCTATGTAACAAATTGGATCCTGAAAATCTGGAGTCGTGCTTTTCAACGAGTAACTCCACTAAACGAGGTAAAACGGCGCTTCATTCCAAGACATGCAAAAAAGAACGCCCCCACGACCAATTCCAACCAAGGTGTGAGCCCACGACGTAAGAGTCTTGTCCCCAACAGAGCCAATGCACATATGTTGCCGCCATTGATTTCTTGGTGACCCACTATACGATCTATATGACTTTTGCACACGTCTTCAGGGGCTTTCACCCTGCTGCAGCTTCCAGTCTTCAGACCGGGAGTGGGCGCCCCGCACTCCACGCCCCACGCCCAAGCCACACGCCCCCGCACCGTTCCGTCTGGTGCGCTCCGGGAAGCTCAACCTCCACCAGGGCGTGGCCTCCGACGCGTTGCCGAAGAGCGACGCCTCGGCGTCCGGGCGGGGAGGCGGGCGGACCGCGCTGGGCCTGGAGCGACTCGACCTCAGTCGGTCGCGAGGGAGCTGGGTGGGGCGGATACGAACTTCACCTCGAGATTCGAGCTATTTAATACCCAGACACGACCTGTCTGGGACTGTCATAGGACTGCCGCCCCAGAGGTCGACCTTCTGGTCACCACCCCGGTCGGCTGCTTCGAGAGGCAGTCCGGACTGGCAGCCCCAGACAGGTCGTGTCTGGGGTATACACAGGTCTATGTCCATTCTTGGAGGTCGGAGCGGCTGGGAGGTCTCCCAAATGACTCCTACCAGCACCGGTGAGGTGGGGAAAGACCATCGTTCAAGGGGTACTTTTTGTATAGACAGAGTCGTCCAACTCTGCATGTCAGGTCTGCGGAACTTGGTTTTGTAGATGAAAAGGCATAAATGTCTGCCTGCATGGTTGGAAGATTCAGATGTACAAGAAGAATGGATTTCAGTGCTGAGACCGAGGGCCCAGATCAGGCTGGCGAGATTCACCTGGCGAGTCCAAGCTTTTGAGTACGATGGTATATGCGCCCAATCTACCCTTACATGAAGCCAAAGAAGGACTACCTCTGGAGCACCAACCAACCATTTCCATCCATTCCCTAAGGTATTTTTCCATTTTTTCCCATCAAAAGCAGAGGTCACGTATGGTCAAATGAGCTCGAGGCTCCTCTGGGTCATCCTTGCCTCCCTTGCCTGTGTCACCTTCCCAAGGCACCTGGTCCTCTTCGTCCGGCACCCAAGAGCCTAACGCTCCCGCGCGGCGCGCTGGGTCGCGCTGGTGCCGGACATACGACCCTGAAACCCATCCGATGGTTTCCGGATAGACGCAGAAGGGCAGAAGGGCAGGGCAACTTATTAACCATACCAGCACCCTCCAACAGGCTGCTAGTTGAGGGTTGTTGGACCCTAACAGGCCTCAATTGGTGACCTGTTGGAGGGTGCTGGTATATACTTAACGTCCATCTATTCCAGCAGTCACAGGTCGCTCGGGGTGCCGCTTTCGAACGGAGGAAGGAAGGAGAGGAGGTGACGGTGCCCAGAACATCCATCCATCCATCCACGGCCCCTGGATGGGATCTCAAAACCATCCCGTCTGACGTGACTCTCCCGTTCGTTGACATACCTTCTTCAGGTCTCCAACCAGATTTTTCTGGGAGGTGATGCCACACATTGGAAGCTTTCGAAAAGAAAAACCCGGGAGACGCTAGTGATGAACGATGTCTATACCCATTGAAGCTGTCGAGATGAACAGGAAGATGCGATGAACAAACGCAAAAACGACGACCCAGCGCGCAAGCGAGCTGGGTGGTCGCGCCATTCTTCAATCATGCAGGAAAAAAATGAACTAATCTCCACATATATCATCACGTATCCAATATCCATCAACGTTCTAGGTCTTTCTAGGTCCTACGGGTGAAGCCTTCAGTGCCCAGAAAAGCTGTTTTGGGTCTCATCCATCAGTGCAAAATCTGTGAAATAGTGCTCCCAAGGTGCGGAGCAATGCTGACATCCCCCCCTAACATCCCCCTAAAAGGACATGAACCTTTTTTGGGGTTACGCTCCCATGCTATCTATAGGCAGTACCCCCCAACACCTCCATGACTCCCACTGCCATCCACAAACCCGTGCCAGTCGAAGTCTCACCCGTTCCCGTGCCGGTTGCGTCGCGGCACCGGGGAGATGCTGCACTTCCAGTTCCAAGCGATAGGTCACGGCCGGCGAGAACTCCTCGACCGGTGAAACACGAAACCGGTGGAAACCTCGATGGGTTTCACCTCCCAAGAGAGGTAGCCAGTGACCTGAACTAGGACCTTACTGGGGTACCGAACTGGGATAGGCTAATTATAGGGTCCTTCAACCTCTGTTGGTCTCGTTCGCTCGCGGCAGGTCGGAGGTCGGGTCAGGTCGAGGCGACCTAAGAAAGCCTGGAGCCAGCCTTTTGGTTGAGGTGTTCTCACCCAAATAGGCCAACAGAGGTAGCCAGTGACCTGAGCGTTCGGACCCGGAAAACCTGGGATACCGTGGCCTGGATAGTCTGTGGGGGGTTCTTCAACCTTTGCTGGGAGCTTGGAAGGCTCAAAAGAAAACCGACCAAAAGGGGTCCTCCACTACTTCGTTCCTTAGTCGTTCACTCCCAAATCCGTCCCTTCAGTGATGATCCTGAACGGTGCTTCGACTTGGCAACCATCCAACCACTGACTTCGACTTGGCCATGCCAAGCGAAACCATTTGACCTGTGGCTGTTCTGTTACCAGTATGCGCGAAGTTCTCCCCCAAAAAAAGGAACACCGACAAAATAATACCATCTTGCGTGGCCAAAAAAGGGGAGACTGGAGATCCATCCATTCCAGACCCGCACTTGCTTTCACATCTTTCACCACGAACCACCCCCGGACCCGGCCACCCCACGGTTCAACCGGCCCTCGGCACCTCTGGCAGCACGGTGATCTCCACGTAGCGCTCGCGCGGCGCCCAGCAGCGCCACTCGGAGGGCGGGCCTGGCGCCTCACTCAGCGCCCGCAGCGCCAGCCGCCGGCAGCGGAGGACTGGCAGAGGCCGCGGACGAAAAGAAGAAGGGGAGCTGGTGAAGTGGGTCATGCTGGCTGTGAACCCCACTTCAGCCCCGTCTGACAACTCTTGGAGCTGCTCTTCTCGGCCCACATCGGTGCGGATCGGACCGAATCAGTCGGGAATTGACCAGCATCAGTCCCATGCACTCCATTGTAGTAAGAATCATATGCTTAGACCTACCAGCACCCGAACTCGGCCAGGCTGTTAGTTGAGGGTTGTTGGACCCTGAGACCAGGTGAAACCATTGGTGACCTGTTTGTCGTCGGGACCTCTGTTTTGATCGGGAAAAGACCATCATTTGGGTGGTTGGTGGTCCAAAATAGAGGTCACGTCTGTATAGTACATAACATTGACCTCCGGCTCCCAAACCACAACCACAGACAGGCCGTTTCCCAGGTGTCAGACAGGGGCCCTTTTCCCATTGGAAAAAAGCCATATCTCAAAGCACCAGACATGGCACAAGTGCATACAAGTGCTGCCAAGATGGAGTGTTCGCCATGGATGGAGTGTCTGTCTCAAAGTCCAGACATGGATGGAGTCGTCGTTTCGCGAAGTCCAGGCGCCCGCGCCCCACCCCACTCCACTCGACGACCGGTTCGCATCCGCGAGTCTAGCGCCTCATGCCCTCCGTGGGGGTTTCCCGCCACGCCCTCGCGCGCGGTGACGAAAGCGCCTGCGGTCTCTGGCCCGACCAGGACCACGTGACCGGCGCCCGAGGTGTACGGCCTCCGCGGCTTCAGCGGTTCGGCCGACAGCGGTGTCCGGGCTCACGTGTAGGACCGGGCAGCCATGCGAGGCGGTTCGGTTTTGAAGAGAACCCCCAGGCAGTGACCGACCCAATAGAGGTCATCTGGAAGCTGCAAGCACTGTGGGAACCTTCTGAAGCTGCTGGATGTGTCCTATGATTCAGTGAAACCGACTCGAAGTCTGATGCATTTGTTACTAGACTTCCAGGTGGTTAGCTCTGGCGTGCACAAGCAAAACCACGCAAATCCAGGCACATCAATGGTTTATCGAATCTAGACTTTGACTCACTGACATGCAAGTGGAGTTCACCCCCTGTTTTTTAGACGACAGTACTCTTCCAGGCTCCCATTTTCCCATCACATCCACTTCACCCAGTGATGTGTTCGTCAGTGCAATGGTTTTCCCCCCAGGCTTTCCGAATCCTTGAGGGTGTATTCCCACAAGTAATAGACCATGAAAGGCAACGGGGGTCCACCTGACATGTCAGGACCTTTGGAGGGGAGATAGAACGATCTGCGACGTCCCAAGGGTCTCAAAAGCGAACCGACGGTTGGCATGTCCGAGACGGTCACCAAGTGTTTGTTCTCCTCTCCCGTTTCGCGATGAAGAAAGACATCAACTGTTCACACATCCTCCAACCAGGACCTTTCACCAGGCCAACCTGGTGACGTAAGTCCGGTGCTCAGGTTCACCAGCTAAGGTCTTTAGATCATTCTTTTCTAGTCTTTGGACTCTCAGGGCCTCGAAAAAAAAAAAAAGAAACATAACGTAAAACAATATATTAAAAACAAAACAAAAGAAAACTTTGGAGGCCCTGCCTGAAAGTGACGACCAGCAGCGTATCCCCCAAGATGGGGGGTGTGGCATGCAGCACGGGGAAGTGGCTCCAAGTGCTCGGGATGAGTCTCCTGGAGTGGGAAGTGGCTCCGTGGAAAACTGCCCGCAGGTTTGCTGGGGGTTTGGGTGGGATTCGGGTGGGAAAGGTTTGCTTGATGCGTAGTAATATTTCTTTATATGGAGGCGAAAGTTCAGGTTAACCGGATGTTTGACTTGTTCAGTCTCTTGATGCGTGCAGATCAGACAAATGGGTCAGTAAGGGCTCAGATGGGGGTGCACAACCTCTCTGCAAGCGGAGTAGTTGCCTTTGTTGAAGCTCAGAATCCTTGTGCAAATAGAAACATCCACCTTGTCTTCTTCGATCAGTTCCTGAAGATGTTCACTTGCAAAAACGAGGTGACCTTACTTGTGAATCTGATGTTTTTCCCTTTCACATGAGCATCAAGCCACTTTGCTTCACCATAACTCATCGGTCTCACAACCGAGGCCGAGTCCGGCCTGAGGCCTTCGGCCGATGGAAGTGGTTGGAAGGGCACGAGCTAAATGGATCCCAACCAGAAAGGACATCTCCCAAACTACTCCGGAAAAAAAAGTCATCGCATCTGAACCTCTGAACCATGAAGCGCTGGGGCCAGGGGATGATTCATTATTGGACACCCCTGGGCCCTGGACAGCCTTATATAGGGGGCCCCGGTGTAAAACGGGACAGTCAACCCCAAAAACTTCGATCTACCCAACGAAACTATCCCGTGAAGGGAATCCCATTCGTTGGGAATGACCGTCGTTCCCGCTCCGTCGTTACCGCTCCGGGACCCTCGGAACACCCAGCTCGGTGATAGGTCCCGAAGGTGAACTTGACCCCCACGCTCTCAGTGACACCGGACACCTTGAGGACGCGCTGGGCGGATGGAAATTGGGGTTGGAAAAGTCGAGATTCCCTGGCAAGTCAGAGGAAACATAGACATGCTTCACAGGTAGACTTGGAGGAGGTTTCATTGGTTTTGCTTGATGTCCTTTGCCAGTGGGTGTAGGCGGTACCCTTCTTTTGAGCCATGGCCAATATAGAAAACGGTCATCGTCCCCTTGCCAAGGGTCTTCAGTCTTCGCGCAATTGACTTGGGGTTGTCTTCCCCCCTTCAACCTCCTCCAAACAAAACAGAAGAGCTTACAATCCTTCTGGGACGATCTCTCATGTCCACTAGCCACTCCTCCACCTCTCAGATATGTTCACGGAAAATAATGTAAATCATATTGAAAATCCATCTCCAAGAGTTCCACCTTCTTGCTGCTGTATAGTGGTTGCCCCTGTTGTTTTTCATGTTTATCCTGATGTTCATGTTACGGTTCCATGTGTCTTCCGCGCCGGTCTCAGAGCGAACCTCGTTTTCTTCGCAACGTCCGACGAACGGGGCGCCTGCCAGGGCCCGGCGCTGTGCAACTCCAGGCGCCAGGTCGTCGGCACCGGCGCATGCGGCGCCCGGAGCTGCAGGGTGAGCGGATACAAACCATCGGCCTCGGCGCGCCGAACCGGTGACGCCGGCGGGAAGCACACGCGTAACGCGGTTTTCGCAGCGGTTTTTTCGCGCGGTGTTCGTGCGGTGCAGGTTCGAGGAGATCGTGCGGATTGGAGGTCAAGAAAGAAGATGGCCAGAATCTATTAGAGACTATTATATAGATTATATAGAGACATCTGTTCATATAAGCATAGATCATATTGGATCCATGAACCCTAGAAATCCAGTTCGACTAATTTTTGACCGACTGAAGGTTTCAGGACCTTCCGACCTTCGGGTCACCGAGTCAGACAAAGTCTTTGTATAGTGGACAAACGACTCCAACCACCCACAAACACCGAAAAAACGAAGCACTCAAACCACCCACCCCTTTCAACATCCATCCCCTTTCAACATCCATCCTCTCCTTGGTTCTGAAGGGGAAGGGTACACACCTCCATCCCCTTGCTTCCCTTCAGAACCGGTCGATCTGCCGCACTGCGCCTGCAGCCGCACGGCCGAGGCGTCCAGCGGCACGTGGCAGCTGCAGCATCCGGTCGCGCTGCAGCCGTCGGCCGACAGGAGCCTTGGTGCAGCGGAAAAAAGGGGTGGGTTTTAGGAGGAAAAGATTGTGTTTGCTGAGAAAACCCGCGGTTGGCCTACACAGCACACAAAAAAAACTAGACGACGAGTGGCCCGAAAGCATGTTTCATCACGTAGGAAGTCAGAGTGCGAGTTATCTGTTAAGTGTGCAGTGTGAAGTGTTAAGTCGAGTGAGTTGAGGTAGTGTGTGGGTCTCTGTGTGTGTATCTATGTCCGTGTGTATATGAGTCTCTGTCTGTGTGTGTCCGAGTAAGTTGAGGCAGTGCGTGGGTCTCTATGTGTGATGTGTGTGTGTGTGTATGCGTCCCTGTCTGTGTGTGTATGTCCATGTCTGCTGCTGCTAAAGGTCTTCACTGTACATATAGTGAACGAATTAGCGCGCAGGCCTCCCAAACCCCCCACCGGCACCAAGCGGTGACAGCCCAGCTCATCGTCGTGAGCATTTGGGCTGGTAAGGGGAGAAGCAGCGTGCACGCCTCCAGGAAATCTCACTGAAAAAAGCAAGCTGGAATGAAGCGTACTAAAGTTGTACTACAAAGTCGCCAGTTCTCATCTTCCAGCTCCACAGATTGCTCCGCGTACTAAAGTTCTACTACCAAGTCGCCAGTTCTCATCTTCCAACTCCCCAGATACTCCGCGTACTCAAGTTGTACTACCAAGTCGCCAGTTCTCATCTTCCAGCTCCCCGGATACTCCGCGTATTAAAGTTGTACTACCAAGTCATTGTACTACCAAGTCACCAGTTCTCATCTTCCCACTCCCCAGATACTCCGCGTACTAAAGTTGTACTACCAAGGCGCCAGTTCTCATCTTCCAGCTCCCCAGCTACTCCGCGTACTACAGTTGTACTACAAAGTCGCCAGTGCTCATCTTCCAGCTCCCCAGATACTCCGCGTACTCAAATTGTACTACCAAGTCGCCAGTTCTCATCTTCCCACTCCCCAGCGAGTCCGCGTACTAAAGTTGTACTACCAAGTCGCCAGTTCTCATCTTCCAGCTCCCCAGCTACTCCGCGTACTAAAGTTGTACTACAAAGTCGCCAGTTCTCAGCTTCCAGCTCCACAGATTGCTCCGCGTACTAAAGTTGTACTAGAAACTCGCCAGTTCTCAGCTTCCAGCTCCACAGCTACTCCGCGTACTAAAGTTGTACTACAAAGTCGCCAGGTCTCAGCTTCCAGCTCCACAGATTGCTCCGCGTACTAAAGTTGTACTACAAAGTTTGTAGTACAAAGTCGCCAGTGCTCATCTTCCAGCTCCCCAGCTAGTCCGCGTACTAAAGTTGTACTACAAAGTCCGCAGTTCTCATCTTCCAACTCGCCAGATACTCCGCGTACTGAAGTTGCGCTACAAAGTCGCCAGTTCTCATCTTCCCACTCCCCAGCTACTCCGCGTACTAACGTTGTACTACCAAGTCGCCAGTTCTCATCTTCCAGCTCCCCGGCTACTCCGCGTACTAAAGTTGTACTACAAAGTCGCCAGTTCTCAGCTTCCAGCTCCACAGATTGCTCCGCGTACTAAAGTTGTACTAGAAAGTCGCCAGTTCTCAGCTTCCAGCTCCCCAGCTACTCCGCGTACTAAAGTTTTACTAGAAAGTCGCCAGTTCTCAGCTTCCAGCTCCACGGATTGCTCCGCGTACTAAAGTTGTACTACAAAGTCGCCAGTTCTCAGCTTCCAGCTCCCCAGCTACTCCGCGTACTACAGTTGTACTACAAAGTCGCCAGTTGTCATCTTCCAGCTCCCCAGCTAGTCCGCGTACTAAAGTTGTACTACAAAGTCACCAGTTCTCATCTTCCAACTCGCCAGATGCTCGGCGTACTAAAGTTGTATTACAAAGTCGCCTGCATTTCGCGCCCGACACGCCCGATCTCCGCAGAGGGTTGCGCGCGTACAGACTCAAGCGCACTCTCGCCTGCATTTCGCGCACTCGACACGCACGATCTCCGCAGAGGGTTGCGCGCGCACCGGACAAATCGCACTCTCGCCTGCATTTCGCGCACTCGACACGCACGATCTCCGCAGAGGGTTGCATTTTCGGTTGACGCTGTTCGTCCCACCCTCCGCCTTTAAGAGAGAATTTATAAAGTGGGGAAATGTTTTTTCATTAGGACATCTCCCGTGCTAGTTTTCCATGCTCACACTTGCCTAGTCATTGCATGCTTGCATACTCATTGCATGCTTGCATACTCATCATTGCACTTGCATCATTACACTTGCATACTTACACTTGCATACTTTGACACTTGCATACTTTGCACTTGGATGCTTTCGCTCTTCCACTTACACTGGGGTACGTGTAGCGTTCATGTTGTAGTGCAAGTGTGGTGGAAGTGTCAGTGTGTAAGTGTAAGTGTCGAAGTGTCAGTGTTCAAGGGATTTTCCGGAAGAACCCTTCGCAATGCTTTCGGGAATAATGAGGCGAGGGTGGATGAGGACGGTTTAACGTAACTGGTCATTCACAGGGACCTTGGAACTACTCTAAGAAACGGAACCGGACCCCCCATTTTCCGAGCTGCCAACTGACTGCGGCACGCGGTCTTTTTCGGATTATGCCATGCCCGGTGTCGAACCCAACACTTGTGTATATCCCATAAGTGGTGGGTGAAAGAGTCCATCTTAGCATGACAGAAATGGAGACATCCTTTACAACTACAACGTTTTGGTATATCCCACCAGCGGTACAAAAAATGAACGTTTTGAGCCATTTTGGTGCGTCGCGTCGCCGTGGGTTCAAGAATAGAGTGACAGGCCTTGACCTTTCATGCTGAAAGAAAGAAAGAAAGAAAGTGGTACAAAAAGAGTCCATCTTCTAATACCTACCCCCCCAAACAACACCACACACACCGCACGGACTCCGAGGGTCGATCCGGTGCGCCCAAGTCGCTGGAGTCCCTCGGGCAGTTGCAGCGCCACGTGTCCAGGCAAACGGCTGCTGCCCACCAGCAGCGCGCCCAGCGTGAGCACCGCACGCACCTCGGCGGCTTCGCCCCGGACACAGCCACGGCGGCGAAGAACGGTTGGTGTGGACGGGGGGGTGTCTGGCGATCGTTAGGAGGTGTCTGGCGGTGAAGGAGGAAGCCAGACCAGCACCACCCAAAGAATGGTTATAGTCCAGGAGTCACAGGTGGTGGTTTTGTTGTCCCATCCAGTGAGTGGAGGGATAATGGGCACCGCTATGCTCCAATAGGCCCTCCCTTTGTGACTCCTGGGTTATATTAGTTATTGGATGGACATATATAGTCAGGAGGTGTCTAGAAACCACTGACCACCCCTCAAGGGTGGTGCTGGTATGTACTATGCGTTCGATCAGGTGCTGCAGGGGACGGCGAAAACGGAGATGACCTTAGATTCTGAATGATGTGCCATCTAAGGTCATCAAACTGCAGATTCTTGAGATGGCACATCTTGCAGATTAGGTTCCAACAACTGCAAGATGTGCCATCTACTCCGTCAAAATGTCCACAAACCCATCAACAACTCTCGAGTGTTGGGCCTAACAACGGCGTCTGGTTCGGCTGTTCTTCTCAGATGGCGTCTGTCTGGTTCGGCGGGATCTTGGACGCATCTGATCTCAAACCATTGCTTTGCAGAGTAGGAATGGTAGGCCCATGACATGAATCTTCCCCATACCCGACTGAAGTCCAGTTCGACGATATGTTCACCGGCTGAAGTAAAGGAAGTTCCCGAAATCAGTTCCCCTAGTCAGACCTGTCTTTTCCCTGGGAGTCAAAGACTACAAAAAGAATGGTCTTTAGGGGACCTGAAAGGGAACTTCCTTTACTTCAGCCGGTCAAAATATAGTCTTTGGACTTCTAGGGTTTTTATAGTCTTTGACTCCCAGGGCTCTCGACTTCATCAATCGAGCTGACCGCACCCGGTGACCGGAGCTGATGGATGGCCTCAAGGTTGACCGGGGAACCTTTGGTCACTTGTCTTTTTTTTAGTGCGGAAACCAATTCCAAAAAAGGTAAATGGTTATCCGCTGGTTGGGTATGGCCAATAGTCAACTATGTAAGCCAATAGTCAACCATGTTGAGATGGAAGGTAGAAACGCCTCACCATCCAGTCCACACAGCACACACCTGCAAACTGCAGAACACCCTTACAATAATTACCATGGTTGTCCTACTTCTCCCAGTTGCCGCAGACCTTCTTTCATCCACAGTGATCCACACGTCGCAGGCGATGCGGCGAGCGACGGTCAGGTCCAGCCCCAGCTGCACCTCGCCTGGAAGGAAGGGGGCCGTCGTAATGGATCTGTATGGAAGGAAACAGAAAAAAGAATGGATCCGCCTGGGACCCCAGTCCAAACCAGAAACAATTGGATGTTCCAATATAGCAATTGAGATCCTTTACATAGCAAGTGGTTGGGACTGTGGAATGGATCCCTTAATTTCTGGTTGGGACTGGGGTTCCAGGCAGGTACCGGGATGTACCAGGAGCCTCTTGTCGGCTGCTCTTTGGACGGTGCTGAACCGACTTGCCACCCAAAAACCAAACGAACGAAGGGTCCAGGGATGGTTCCTGACGTGACGTGTGGCACCTGACCGTGGAAAATGATGCAGTGAGACGGTGAGCTAACCAAACAAGACCACAGAAACATAGCACCGAACAAGAACAAAGCACGAATCGATCCATTTCTCCCCACCCATCCATATACTTATCTACACTACATCACCAAATTGGAACCTAAACGAGACTATGCTAATCATCCTTGTATCTTTCATTATTATGTTTTCTTATTGCCTCCTTCCATTCACCCCAACAAGAGGCCGCCCTCCACCACCATTCGTTCGGGCCCCGTCTTCCCACCTCCCACGGGCACCAGCACCAGTGGCCGTGCCAGTTGCGGTGTCACCGCCACCGGCAGCGCCCCGTCGCGCTGCGGCCAGACCGGCAGCAGCCGGCTGCGCACGCTGCGCCCCACGCCGCCTGCGCTCCGACCGAGCGCCGACCAAGGGGTCCGGTATACATCGCCTTCGCCGGCGTTGGGAATTCTTTTCCGGGAGACCAGGCGTTCCCAGATGTTGTTAAGCACAATGGCAGCCATTTCTGAAAAACGTCATCACATGCGTGGTACGCAATCCTGCACACCTCGACCAGGCGGCTTTCTACGAACAAAACCACCCGTCGCCTTGCACCACGAGGGCCAAACTCCACCAGCCGCTAACGTCAAAGAGGTTGGGGGCGGCACCGCCCTGCGGCGTGGCGCAGCGCAGGCTAATGCGGCCTCAGCCGGAAGAGCTTTTGGACTGGGCGGCGTGTTCGGTTGGATTTGTGGGCAAGTCTTGACTCTCCAAAAATCACTGTCTGGGAGCTAAACTCACTTTAAAATACAATGAATTCACCAATCAAACTTGTTTCTTTGGTTGAACTGGAGCTATTTGCCCGGACTCTATAGGGATCTCCCCCTACCCACGCCACGCAGAATTGTCGATCACGCCAGGATTATTTTAGACGTCATAGACTTGGGGGTCAGTAAAGCCCGAACCAATTTGACCCCACGGGCCAAAAACTGAGAGTTTTGGACTCTCAGGCCAGCCAAGGATGGTCCATTGAATGGGCAAGCTTCCCCCAAGATCCCTTGAAAGACCCGATTTGGCAGTCGCGATGGGGTAGCTTTTGAACACGTGCATGAAACAGCCCACCTGCTCCAGCAAATTCTCCGGAACACATTCTTAAACAGCCTAGTCCGGAGATGAGGTTCCATAAGATTCATAAGATTCCAATAAGAATCTCGGAGGCATCTACTTTGAAGCATCTGTCTTCTCAGGTAGATAACTTTGCAATCTTCAAAGAGTCATTGAACAGAGTGACATCATGTGATCACGCTTTACCGACTTGTGCGGCACGTGGGGCAAATCTTTCCGCACCCAAGAAGACCGAGCGGCTTTCCTCGGTGGAATCCAGATGATCGACCTTGAGGAAGACCGAAGGGCTCGGTAGGCCCGGACCTGCCGGCAGACGACAGAGCGGCGACGGCGAAGGGGCGAGGCGACGGAGAGTGAGGCGAGGGTGAGGCGACGGTGGGTGGGTTCACAGAAAAGCCACCGGAGATGGCTATCCGGGCTATCCCTTCCAAGCTCCACAAAGGATCTGCAGAACCTTTTCTCGTTGGAGCTTGGTTTGATGCTTGGGTCTGACCGGAGATGGGCGCTGGTTCATGGCACCGGGCCAACCAAGTGGACCATGTGTCTGTTCTTTTTTCTTAGGTAGCCAAACTGGGTGGACCAGCGAGACCAACAGAATAGACGATGAACAAGTCTCAAAGAGTCCTAGGTGCGGTGTCTTAGTGCGGGAGGTAGCACCCCAACACTCAACCAATGTGAACAATGCACAATGCTCAACAACCAAACTCGATGGTACACTTCTCGATTGTCGCCGACCGGTGGCGAATGACCATGCACGACACGTGTGCGAAAGGCGCCCCTTTTCTGAAAGGCTCGGACCCACCCTGCGGTTAGGGTGTCATGGTGCAAACGAAGGAGGCAAACAGCTCATGTGGGGTATGTCATGACATGTCATCTCGAATCTCTCATCACCCCCATTCCTGAGTTGTTTGCTTCCTTGGCCACTTTCAAATGGCCAACGGCTTTGTTCAGCCAAAATGGCGATTGCCGTGAAAAAGGATTCTTCCTGCTCTCGAATCTGCTTCTCCAACTCCTTCTTGCGCACCTTCCTGCACGACTCAAAGCTTGGATCGTGCACAAGCTTCCAGCGCTGCCCGTGGGCTAAAAAGGTCAACAACACCTTCCTGCTAGCCCACTTCGTTAGGCTGTCAGCCAGTTGTACACCTCCGTGGACCCAACGGAATTGGGTTCCGATGGAGCGTGCCTGATCGACACTGATCGTCAGCTCATATCCAGCTCGGGAGGATCGGAGGCCGTGGAGGCTCGAGACATTCCGGGTTGCTGCGTCATAGATTCCTCGGGTGTCCATGATCACCGCTCCTTGCGACATTCCTCGTACCATCTGGTACAGGTCCTCCTTTTTCTCAAACGTCTGGCCGTGGACTTCACACCACATGGCTCTGGTGTGGAACACAAAGTCTTCGGCCGCGGTGACTGACTGCACCTCGGCTCCGTTGGAGCCCATGACCTGTCTTGGGGTCTTGCTGGAACGCCAGTGTATCAACGACACACCATGTTCTTCACCTTGGAGAATTCCAGCTGGTGCAAGGCCGCCCACTATCCCCATGGTGCTTGAGGAGTCGGGCCTATTCTTTTGGCCGGCGTCGGCCCATGCTAGCACTGCCACTTGCTGCCAGGGAACGTGCCAGGGGTGAAAGACCAGTGACTGGCTTGCCTCACGCTTCATCTCGCGGATGAGCTTGTTGGTCTTGTGGACCATCTCGACTGTGGCCCATGGCAGTTCTGAAAGCAGCAGTCCTGCGTCAGCGAGGTACTGCGGCGAGGTCTGGGAAGCTCGCCAGGCGATGGTGCCAATTGCACCTCTCAGCATGGACACTTCATTGGCCGTGGCTGCTGACTTCCTTTGTTGCATCCGGGCTGCATCGAGGTGGATCTCCTCAATCCATTTGTCGGTGTACTCCTGTTGGTCCACCCGGATTTGGAAGTCTTTCGACTGCTTGATCCTGCAGCCGGTGAACTTGAAATCATCATACTCCCACTTGCCCCATCGGTAGGCCTCTACCAGTTCTTTGAAGCATCGTTCAAACTTCTCATGGCCGTCTTTTCCTCCGATGAGCACATCATCCACGTGGATCCCTGCAATGGAGATCACGTTCTTCTCTGGCGAGTCGTCGGTGAGGACAAAGAGGCATTTGTCGCTCTTCACCTGTTGCCATCCGATTCGGCGGAGAGTGCCTGTGAGGTGGTCAAACCATGCTCTGGGTGCATGTACAAGTCCATAGAATGCTCGCCGGATTCTCAGGGGCATGACTGGGTTCTCAGGAGGTGCTCCAAAAAGCACTGCAAGCTCTGCTGGCGCCCAGATGGTCAGCTGTTGGCTCTCCATGCACTGGTCGGCCTGAAGGAAAGCCGACGTGGCATCTCCTCCGCGGACGCGGAGTCCCAGGTTGGCGCATGCCGCCAAGATCATGTTCCTGGAGAGGCGCGACATGGTTGGTGATGCCGCTTCCACCTGGGTCAAATTCGGTGCCTGGTAGCCTAGGACCACCAACCGGGCCTTTGGAGACCCGTCTGACTTGGTCGTCAAGACCCAGCGCATCTTCATCACTGATGCGGGATTCAGGCTCAGGTGTTCCTGCTCCGTGAGGCAGCGAAGAGCCTTTGACTGGAGAACTTGGGAGAGCTCTTTGCACTGCGCTTCATCGAATCCTTTCTTTTCTTCCATGGTCAACTTTGACCAGAGCTTTTCTTTGCTCTTTTCTTGGACCTTCTTGGACATCCAGGCGGTGGCCCTGTTGGGATGATTGGCCAGCCATTGCGCTTCTTTGGGCGTCACCTCAATTTCGAGCGCATAGACCGCTAGGTCTTCTTCTTCAGCCTGGTTCTTGTCCTTGTCCTTCTTTCTTCTTTTCATTTCACGGTCAGGGACCATTTCTTCTTCTGAAGAGGATGAGCTCGAGGAAGAGCTCGAACTTGACGAGGAGACCTCTTCATCGACCCGTCCGTTGTACGGGTCCCATGTGAACCGCTTTTGGTTCGGGTCCTGATGTGGTCCTTCATGACCTCCGGGGAGCTGGCAGTTCTGGACTTTACAATGGTTTCCAGAATGGTCTGCAGGTCCGCTTACTGGAGTGCCAGGGATGCCATCAACTGCATCCGGACCACGTTCACGAAGAGCCTCTTGCAGGCTATCATCAGGCATGGGGATGATTGCTCCCGATCCTGTTGTCTCATTAGCTGCCGTGTCCTCTCCCTCGAGAGGTGTGGCCTTGGCCTTCTTCTTCACGGCTTTGCTTGCGCTTAATTTTGGTGCCCTCTTCTGCGGGCCACTGCTTGCTTGAGCAGATGAAATCTCAAACCAAGTTTCCCCTGTCCACCGTTCTTGGAGCAATCGGTGGGGATCCTCTGACTCTTTGTAGTCATCTTCAATCAGGACTTGGGAGGATCCTTCGATGAGGGCCTTCATGTGCGTCTTCCTCTTGCCGGTCAGTTGAGCCTCATCGATGGGTGATGATGTCACCCGTGCTGGGGAAAACATTGCCAGCCTCGGTGCGTTGTGCACCCGAATGAGCCACTTGCCTGGCTCGATACGCCATGTGTCTGGCTGGTTCTTGGCTGGCTCGAGGATCACCGTAGTTCCGGCAACGTCTGTTTGCTGCTGCTGTTCTGAGGGTGCTTCGCCGCAGATGTTGGTGTAGTGCTTGCCGGTGAAATCTCTTAGAAGGGACTCCAGTGTCACTGGCATTCGAAGGATGGCTGTCCCTTCGAGCGAAGCTTGCAGTTCTTCCCTCTTGGTGATCGCTCGAACTTGGTTTGTCTTGGCCTTGACGATGTTGGATCCTGTGGCCATCCAAACTGTTGTGCCTTCTTGGATGAGCACTCGCAAAGGACCCATCCAGTTGCCACCCACGCGTCCAGGACGCATCTTCTGCCGCCAAACCATCACCAGTGCACCGGGGTTGTACTTTGCAGGAGGCCTAGTGGTGGCATTGGAAAGCTTGCTCATGCGGATCTTTGCGGACTCGAGCTCGAATGCTGCTTTGGCTCGTGCCTTCAGCTTGAGCATTCCTTCGAAGGCTTTCTTGGGGTCCATGCCAACTGGAAGAGCTTCTTCTGGTGGATCAGCTCCCCTGGTCCATTGGAATGGGCTGAATCCATTGGGGCCAGTTGTCTTGTTGTGGGCATGGACGGAAAGGTCCATCAAGGCCTCGATGTCGAGAGCTGATGTCTCTTTCTTCAGGCGAGACAATGTGGCCTTCAGGAGGCCAATGCAGCCTTCTTCTGCTCCAAGCAGCCAGTGTGCTTCTGCAGGGGTGTTCATCAACCCGATGCCGCTTCGGCCCATGAAGTCGATCACCTCAGAGGACGTGTAGTACGTCGCCGGATCTGAAATGATCCACTTTGGCGTTGGGTTGTGTTGGAGCCATTTGCCAAAGGACTTCAGGACATCTGCTGCTTTGGGCTCCCAATTGCGAACTTGCCCGCCATAGATCTTCAGCAGGTCGACTTGGGCCAGGCCGCTTGCCCTATCCCGCCAAAGAATGAATTTGGCCTTTTGGGCTTCTTGGGATTCATGGTGATTGAACTCCACTTCAAACACGTCCGTCCCGACTTGCTCAAATAGAGCTGGAAGTTCACCTGTACTTGCAGGCGGAGCTGGCCGGGGCTTCTTTGCTTCGATGCATTCACTGCACCGGAGTTCACCTGCTAAGGCCACTGCCCAAGGAGGGGCGTTGCGGGCCCGTAGGAGCTGCTGCAAGTTTGCCATGGAAGGATGACCTGATGCTCGGTGGATACGGAGCATGGTCTGCTTGATTTGCTCCAGTCTTTTGCCTGTGGGCCTTTCTTCAGGATATCGCTGTCTCGTCAGGGCCAGGATGGAAGGCTCATCTTGTCTTGCTTGACCTTCCCAGCTTTGTTGGGATTCATCCTCATCAACTCCCAGAAGATGGATTTGCACGTCCTTGGAGAGGGAGACATTGGCCTTGTCTTCATAGGCCGTCCATGTGCCGATGATGGCCTTCACAGCCGCTTTCACCATAGCTGCGGGGTAGTAGGAGCTTGCCTGAGCGACATGCCCACGGCACTCCAGGTGTTCAGGGTGACCTGGACACTTCTTCTGAAGGGCCAACCATAGGCCTCGATTGGACGTCATGACTGTCCAGCCCTTCTTCACTGGGATGCCCTTGAAGGTGAGGCCGTATGCGCAACCGTGGAGTCGGCACCAGAACAATGGTCTTCCAATGGCTCTCATCTTGTCTTCAAGGCGTTTGATCGCCCTTGATCTCCAGCCCTTTGCTGCTCCGGTTGGCCATTCCCAGGCGAAGTCGTTCTCGTCATCCAGGGTCTGGCAGATTGCTTGGCTCACCTCATCAGCGCGCTTGAGATCACGCTGCTGCCGCTTCTCGAAGTTTGCTTGTTCCTCAGGAGTACGAGGAGTGAGGTGAGTGAGGGATGACAACCTGGTGCATGGGAGGCTCACCCATGTCATCTTGGGCTTCAGCTGCTTCATGCTGGTGGTCAGCTTTTCTGTGCCAGACTTCTTGTCGAGGTCGAAGCCCTCCAGATAGTTCACTCTCTGGATTGAGTAGCCATTTGCTTCCATCTCAGTGCTGAGTGCACTCGTGGCTGAGCATGCCACTTCCATGAAGTCCACCGTTCCAGCCATCTGGGTGAGCAATGACTGCATTGGGGCCATGATCATCGCCCCAAGGATGGCTGCCTTCATGGACATCTTCTTGGCCAGAGATGGAGGCACTATGTTCTTGCTGCTTGTCTGGCTCTTGTTGTAGGCCCATGCCGTTGGGCTTGTGCTCCAACTCTCCGTGGGATGCCCGTGCGTGTCCCGGAGAGTCATATGGCTGGGTTCAGCCATCAGGTTCGTGGTGTGTGTCGTGTTGCTCGTTGAGCACGTGGTGCATGCCGTGTTGCCGTAGTGGCCCGTGGTGCTGCTCGTGTGGATGCTTGCATCCTGCTGTGGATTGAGACCACGTGAGGTCTTTGCCGTGCTGCCTTCCGCTGCTGCTGAACCGCTTTCGGAGCCCATACCAGCTCCAAGGCCACGACTCTGCAGCCTGGTCAGCCTTTCTCGCAGGCCCTTCAGGGATCGCCAGATGCCTTGCCCTTCTCCGTCGGGGCTTCCCATTCTTCCTCCTCCGAGTGGATCATCACCACTTCCGGGCCGTCCGGAATCATCTGTGGCGTGCCCTTCGTGACATCCAGCTCCTTCTCCTTCTTGGCGGCCAGGTAGCCCTTGATTGCCATCTCCTTGATCTCCTTCTCCAACGGGCCTTCGGGCAGAACGCCCTTCTTCTGGCTGGCCTTCTTGGGTTCCGGACTTGATGGAACCTCGCTCGGGCTCGATCGGGCAGCACTTGATGGAGCCTTGGTCGATGGAGTCATTGGCACTCCATCCATTCGGCCAAACTTCTCCAGCCTCTGGTGGTACTCGTCCAAGGTCATGTTCAGCTGGAGGGGCGTTGGAATGCCCATCTGAAGCATCTTGCCTTTGATCTCCATCATCTTGCCATTCACCACGTCCATCGTGACCTCGCTGGCTTCCATGCTCTTCTCGATGTCGGCCAGTGCCAGCCGAATGATCTGCGGGTCTGGACCCATCTGCCTCGTGCCACCGTGCCCGGCTTTCTTCGTCTGGTACTCCAGGCGAATCCCGCACTTGAGGCATACCACCCAAGTGGCATATTGGTTCTGCCTCGTCTTGCCCTTGTGCTGGCCGTAGCATGGAAAGCCGCTCTGTCTTGGGTCGTCGATCGCTGCTGCGGCCTTGCTCGAGGCCATGCCGTTCACGAGTTGCTGACAGCCTTTGAGCCAAGTTCTCCAAACGATCGGAGAGCTTGAGAGGTGAGTGCATCACAAACAAACTCTGAACTGCGGTGGTCGAACTCACGGGAGGCAACTGCTCGCTCAACTTCCAAAAAAACATTCAAATCAATCTCCGATTCAACTTGAAATGGTGGGGATGCCAAATCAATGGTGAGGTGACCTGAACTCAAAGCTTCCATTTGCACTGCATTCACAATGTTTCCACTGCAAGTTGTCCCGGGTTCAGATGGTTCCGGGGCAAACAAAAACAAACCATTCGAATACGACAGCAATGCTCTCTTTGCTCGCAATGTCTTGGCTCCCAACAGTGGCGGCGTTGTTGCCCCCAAATCTCCTAGCACGTAAAAATTGAGAGCGCCCAGCGATGTATTGTGCAGTACAACATTGCTCAATGCTCTGCTCTTGTGTCCATTGCCGAATCTGAACACTGGGAGGCTGTCATGGGAAACCTCGTGAACAAAATGCCCACTGCTCACCATCTCTTCCAAACACGCAATGCCCACAGCGTTTTCCGTCGCTCCAGTGTCGATGACTGCTCTTGTTGAGCTTCGAGACCGTTGGGGAAATTCGTCCCAGCGAACATTCACATAGAGCTCCGTGAAAAATGCTTTGCCACCCTTGCCTTTCGGTGATTTTCCACCTTTGCCAGACTTGCTCTTGCCTTTGCCGAATCCTTTTCCTCCTTTGGAGAATCGGTCAGGGCATTGGCGATAGCTATGTCCAGGGCGACCGCATAGAAAACATGGTCCGAAGGATCCTTTGTTGCTCGATGTCTTCCCTTTGCCTGAGCCAGGTCCAGAAGACGACTTGCTTTTGCCTTTGTTGCCACTGATGCCCTTGCCACTGCTCGACTCTGGCGAGTAGTAGCCACGGGCAGCGCGAACTTGCTTCACTGCATTGCGGGCTTCCTCCAAAGTCCGAGCTGCCTCATTTGCAAGGGCGAAGGCCTCTTGGTATTGACGCTCCTCAGGGATCTCACTCTCCTCGATGGGATTCAGCTCTTCTTCATTGGGCCACCACGAGTCGTCGTAGCCCCATTCATCTTCTTCCCATCCATCATACCAGAAGCTATTGGGCTCATCTTCCCACTGATCCCACGAAGTGGGACTCCATTCGTTCCAATCCAGCTCCAACTCCTCTTGCTCGGGCTCCCACTCACCATCAGCCCACCAAGCCTTTGCACTGCGGCCACGATCATGAAGCTGAGATCGCTCACTTTCCTCAGCGTACAGGGTTCGCAGAGCTTGACGGATGGCATAGTAGTGGGTGCTGTTTTGTGTCTGAACCAAAACTGCTTGCCGCTCGCTTTGACTGAGTTTTGCAGCCTTCATCAACCTGTATCCACGTAGTTCGTCCTCAAAAAAATTGGCCAACGTGTTCGACCCAGAACCACCACCACTGCCCAATGTAACGGTCGGTACCGTATCCGGTGGAAACTCACGCTGTTCGGACGCGCGCCTCTGAGCTCCAGCGACGGGAGATTGGGACGGAGTGGATGGGGGATCCATCCTGGCAGGTCCAGGTGTCACGACATGGCTGAGGGCTCGGTCAGCCCTTGCTCTCACTAGGCTTTGTTGAAGGTCTTGGAACATCTCTTCTTCCTTGACAATGAGCTGAGCCATTGTTTCGTTGGGACCTTTGCGGAGATGGTGCCAACGCTCCAGTTTGCCAAAGCTGTCGGGAATTGGAAGTTGCTGGAGTGGACTCGCTCTCAACACATTCAGAAGACGGGTCATTCCGTCGTCATCTGTGTAGTCATCGGGGTCGAGGTGCTTGACGACGCTGCGGGCAGCGCCCGACAATGACTGCCAGATCTTCGGTGCAGCTTGGGATTGCTCTGAAGGCTTCAATGACTTTTGAAGCCACTTGCATGCAACAACAAATGTATCAAATGTCGAAGCGTTGCCGTCCCAGCACGGCACACCTGCAGCCGTCGTAGTCATCCAGCCCCTGGAGCCCCCAGGGGCTCCGCTACCATGCGGGAGGTAGCACCCCAACACTCAACCAATGTGAACAATGCACAATGCTCAACAACCAAACTCGATGGTACACTTCTCGATTGTCGCCGACCGGTGGCGAATGACCATGCACGACACGTGTGCGAAAGGCGCCCCTTTTCTGAAAGGCTCGGACCCACCCTGCGGTTAGGGTGTCATGGTGCAAACGAAGGAGGCAAACAGCTCATGTGGGGTATGTCATGACATGTCATCTCGAATCTCTCACTTAGGGATAGAAGAGAGCCTGACCTACGAGACATGACATGGTCAACCTACCAAGGTGAAAGGGACACCAAATCCTGCCTTGGATGCGTCGGGCGACCGAAAGCCCCACATATCGTGGTGGTGACTCCATGCCCTCGGTCCTCATACCATCTCATACCCCCCATATACCAACCTGTCAGTGGCATTAGTCCGTACTAAGTCATACCCCCCAAAAACACCAACTCCAAACACTCCAGAGACCACCACAGTACCACTATCTCAGCCACCAGCCGCTGAAAAAAAAGAAAAAAAACACGCATGCCTTTGAAGTCCCGAAAGCTCCTACTGCCCCACCATCCTCACCCGGTTTGTCCAACGGACCACCCGGTGGAGACGCAGCGCAGCGCACCCGTGGGACGCTCGCGTCACGCTGGGAGCGGCGTGCGTCACGCTCGGAGCGTCGGTGTTCCGAACCAGGTGGAACGGTGTTGAGCGAAACCACGCAGTGAAAAGCCCCCAAACGGAAGACATGGGCAGAAGTGAATCCATGTTCCATGTGAATCCATGTGATGTCTGAGTGCCAAACAAATTCTTCCGGTCCCCGGTCCCGCCCAATCCCCCTGGTTTCTGAAACACGGAAGCTCCCGCGGCGCAGGCGTCTTCCCTGCGCGACGAGCCTATGCCATTCTCTCCATCCCACCGTCCTGCGCCGCGCCGTTCCTTCGCCTCGCCTGCGCCTCGAAACTCGCAGTCGATCCTCCGCGGACTGCGCGCACCACTGCGCGTGGCGACCGTGGCCTGAGGGACCGGACGAAGGGGGAGGCCTGATTGGATGGTGATTGGATGAGAATAACATATATATATATATAGGTCCTTTTTTTGGGGGGGGGGTTCTAGAAACTACTCGAACTGGGTGGTGTTGGTGTAGCTTTTGGGGACGGGATTTAGAAGGTCATAGTCGTGGTCATGTGCAGTTGCAACATGGAACATGGGCCTTCAAACTACAGTAGTCTCACCTACTGAGAGTCCTTTCCAGCGTGCGAGCCCTTTGTGGAATCACCATGTGGAGATTTAAGAGCACATGGAGTCATGGAGTAAGTGAATCAAAGAAACTACACTCTGCTTTTGGACGTCATCAGAGTCTTTGACTGCGCTTCTTCGAAAGAGTTCTGATGTCCAATGACCAAGTGAGTACTTGAGCATGCAAGAGCATGCGTGTGAATCAGACGCATTCATGACCTGAGGCGGCAAACCAATGTGAAAATAGCGTGAAAAAGGCTCCGAACTCCAACCACCAGCGGCATCCTCTCCATCTACCAGGACTCGAACAACCGATCGCCTGGTGCGAGGCGAGGCCATGCCTTAAGAGGTGGGGCCATCGGGCCATCTGGTGCCGGTAGATGGAGCATGAAGTACCCCCCCAAGGACCCTGCGCCTTTGGCTCTCCCTTTGGCTCTCCCTCCCATTGCCCTGCTGCTCTTGGCACTTCTTAGGTGCCCGAAACACCGAAAAAGGAACGAGAAAAAAACCCTTTCGCCTCGCACAGCGGGGGCACCCCCGTCGTCTCCGGCGTCTCCGCCGGCGTCGAGGTCGGACCCGGGGGCAGCTGCCACGCGAGGAGCGGAGCGGCGGTGAGCAAGAGGCCTCCGCGGGCGGGGTCCCGCGGATCGGAGCAACGGAGTGGAGTGGAGTTCCACGGGTTACTTCTGGAACTCCACTTTCAGTGTGAAACAACCAACCAATACTAGTCAACCAAGCAACTAGTGTATCAACCAACCAAGAACTGTTTCTTCAAAGTGACCGAACTTCATCACCTGGTTGGTTTGAGGTCACAGAAAAGCCTCCTAGATCCTCCTAGGTCACGAAAAGGAACACCTTCAAGAGGTCACTAACATGATCCCCTCTCTTTCCTCCACCAACCAACGAGTCAAAGGCCATCCCGAGCGAACCACTCGTCCTCGACGAGCGAACACTCGTCGCCGACTCGTCGCACAAAGCCGGACATCGGCGTCGGATGGATCTCCGGGGACAGGTCTCGAGCAACGATCTGCCCCGAATCCTTGGGTCAAACATCTACCCAGACACGACCCGGACCTGGGACTGCCATAGGACTGCCGAGAAGCGGCCAGGGGTGGTGACCGGGGGGTCTTTCTGGGGCGGCAGTCCTATGGCAGTCCCAGACAGGTCGTGTCTGGGCTAAAAATAAGAAACATCCAACCCAGACGCGACCCTGGACCCTCGGTTCAGTAGGGGCCGGACCCGAATCCTTGGGTCAAAGGTCCGGACCTTCTCACCAAACCCTAGGGTTTGGTTCGGGACCAGTCGGGCGTCGTTCACGGAGCGTCTGGGTGAAAGACAACAAGCTACGAACGTAGCTTGAAGTTACGCACGCTTGGAGGCCATTGCTAGTTCTCTTGGAGGCCATTACCACGTTCGTAGCTTCTTGTTACTAGTAGTAATGGCCTCCAACCTACTAGCGATGGCATGACATGACCAATTTTGGGGGGCAGGGCTTCTGGAACCATACGTAGACCACACGGCTGTCATGTCGTCGTCATGTCACGTGACTCCGTAGAGCTCACAGTCAGGCTACAACCTGGAACCCCAGTCCCAACCAGAAAGAAATGGATGTTTCCCCAGTCTCAACCATTTCCTATGTAAAGGATTTCAAGCAAGCCATATTGGAACAACCACTTGTTTCTGGTTGTGTGGGTTTCCAGGAATATGATACAATGACTAAACAGCATCCTCGAGCACAATTTGTTGCACATGTCGTGTTGATGGTTGATTGACAGAACCCCCCTTAGCAGAATGGTATTTCAATGGACTTTTTACATCTCCATGTGGAGAGTCTCATTGGTTCTGCCGTCAACACCTGTACTATATATGTTTGGGGTGTAGGCTATAGGCTTTGACCACCTCGTAGCACCGACTTCGCCCCGACCGCACCACATCCGGCGCAAGAGGCGGCACCACATAGCCCCCAAGAGAGCCCAACAGTGAAACTATATGTGAAACTCAATGTCTGATTGAGACCACACACCTTACAAGTCCAGGGCGGCACACTCACATCTGGGCGGCACCACATACCCCCGTGTTTCAGCAGGAAGCATGAAGGACTCGACATGAGGACGGCACCCGGGTCGACCAGACATCTTCGTGTGGCGCACGATCCGGTCGTCTCGACCCGACGCGGGCGGCGGTCCGACTTGCTCCGACCCGTCGGGTGCGTCGCGCCGTGCTGCGGCCGAGCCAAAGGCGCGTGCGTCGCTGCCCTTCACAGACCTGGATCTTCCAACGTTGGCAGGTAATTGCTGCCTGTTCATCCATACGGCAAGCCATAGTTGGCAGAAATTCCGCGGAAGATACAGGTATACGAGTAGGGTCACTGATTTGGTCATGTTCCATCATGTCCCTCCTTTTCTCTTCGATCGATGCTGGCTCTCGACGTCTGATTCTTTGCGCCGTTCGAAATGCCAGAACACCAAAAGCACGCGGAGCTCCATCCCAGCCGCAGATCCATCCCACGGCTCCATCCCAGCTCCCTCCTCATCCATCCCAGCTGCCTCCAGCGGCTCCCAGGTCCAGTTGCAGATCACTCAGCCGCACGTCCAAGTACAGAGGCGCCACGGCCTCCCCCGACGACGGGCGCCACGAAAATGTCCACGCAGGGCGAGATCGGCTCCGCGCAGGGCGAGGAGAGAGTTGGAATGGAGATCGCTTCGATGCGAGACGGTGCGGACGAATGAGAACAGCCCTAAGAATCAAGGACCCTCAAAGGTGAAGGTTTTGAGGGTCCAAACCCCTGCTATGCAGGGTCCAAACCCTCCATAGGAGGGTCCAATGATGCTTAGGGAGAACTCTTTTGGTGATCAGAAGTGGAATCCATCGGTGGCAGACGTTCCCTTCCACCGAAGACCAGATTCATCGGGTTGCCTTTGAGCAGACCTTTGAGCCAAGCCTTTTGGAAGCCTCCCCAGAACCCCGCCTGAGCGGTGCTGGTGCCGCTCACGGCCCAGAAGCCCGGCGGCGTCAGGTCCCAGCGCGCCAGGCGCCGCGCGCCGCGGCCCCCCGCCCAGAGGCGGGCGACACCTCTGGGCGACAGTTCCGGACAGTGTTCGGGTCGAGGGAGGGTGGGATTCTTTTGGAAAGGTCACGGTAGAAAGGGAGGAAGTGTTCGAAATACGGTCAGATGGGGCTGGGTGATGGGTTGGTGCTGTTCCATGTTGGTTCATTTGGAAGAGGATTTATCTACAAGGAACTTGCAACTAGTATGCTATATAGAGTAGAAACGTGGCAAAGGTCAAACTCCCAAAGTGTGTTCGTGTTGGTGACTCTTTTTGTTTGAACGAAGGTCCTAATATGAGAACAAATTCCGTTTGTTTGAAGATATGCTCTTCTGTTCGAAACGGATCTCTTTCACTGTCCATGTCTGTTCAAGGAGACATGCGCATGCAGCCAGAACGGTCCATACACCTCTGGAGGAAGGTTCCTAATCCATCATACGTTGGACCCATGGCGCAATCGAAAAGACTACCAGAACATGGCCCAGAACAGTTGCCACCATCACCCGCCCACCAGTCTAACCCCTTCAAAAGCAAGCGAATTACCAGCCTTGAAGGATCACCCATGAACTCAAGCATACTGTCCACCATTGGACCACTCACCGCTCCAACCGCCGTCGTCCCATCCCGGCCTAGGCCGGCGCCCGGCAGCAGCGTCAAGGCCGTGGCAGCGAAGGGCAGCGACAAGCTTTGCAGCGCCTCAGCGGCGCACGGCTCGGCGTTCGGCGCACGGCTCGGCGTTCGGCGCCTCGTCGGAGCGGTGCCAAGACATCCTTCGACGCGGCGCCAAGTCGCGAAGGGTGCGGGCTCCAATGGGTGCGGGTTTTTGGGACGAGTTTGGGTGGAGGGGAACGAAGGAATTGGGCACCTGGGGTTTTTTCGGACCCGAAACAGGGCATCCAACGAAAAAGCGGTGTGATGTGAAGCCTCCCGGAATGGAATTGTCCAAGGAGGTGAATTGCAGAATACCATTTAGAGAAAGTGAGTGCTTCAAGGTGTCTATGCATTACATATTCTGAAAAATGAGCTCTGGATCTCAAAGCAAGATGATATTTAAGTGACTTGTGGGTTGAAGAGATGGCGTTGAACTGCTGGATTTTCCCTCAGATGGAGACGTCTCTCCTCCTCTGAGTGGACTTTCCCGCTCCGACGAGTGGAAGGGACATCATACTCCGTGCGAACGAACCCAACAAAAGTCTTGCCATCCAGCAGAACATGCATATGTTGCATGATATGTAATGTTTGATGTACCCAGTTTTGATCTATAGTTTTCAAAACCATGAAGACGAAGGAAAGTTCAGCAGCAGGATCAACTTCATGAAACAAAAATTGAAGTCATGTTTGCCAGGTGCCACTCATTTTGGACAACAACTGCAGATGCTGGATCCTTCGTGGTGGCTGCCTGACCTGTGAAATCTGGTGGCTCAAACCAATAAGTTCTTGGGGGGAAGAACATTGCCCCCAAGGATGTTTAAGTGTGACTCTTTGCGCGTTTTTGTCCGCAATGGTTTTATGTATGTGTTCGCTTCTGGTGTCCAACTGCTTGAGAAAACCCGCTGCTTTTGGACGTGAACAAAAGTAGGTCGACCGCTGACCGGTCGAAGACGAGACGCGCCCGTCTCCGTCGACCTGACCTTTTGACCCAGTGGCCGTGAGGTGTCCCAAGGTGTCGCCTGGAACGGCAAGCAGAACGGCAAATGGCTTGCATGAAAAAGTCACAAAAGAAATTCAAATTAAGCCGTTTGGGTATCCTATCATCAATAGTTATTAATGTTGGACTGTTACAGCCAGTTGGACAAACCCAATATAAAATTAAGAAACGAAATCAGGCCCAACAAGTTGTGTCTCTACCTGGCCAGAACCCTGTGGCACCTGGTATGCAAATTCTCTGTGATGGAAAGCACAAAGAGTAGGGGCAATAAATCTGAATGTCGCCTGCCCCACCACTCAAATTAAACATAAGCTGCGTCCCTTCTTCTCTTTGCGAACCATGGCAAGTTCAGGAGTGGCCTGTCGTTTGGCTCTCCAAAGAGTATTGCATCGCTTTGTCCAGCGTGTCTTGCCGACAAGAGGGGTCCCTGTGTGGACGGCCCACCAACCCGAACGGCTCCGACCCTCAGAGGCCGTGGGGTTTGGATCGAACTTCGTCCGAAGGAAACACCCCTTTCATGATGGTGTGCAGCTCGATGGTGTGCAGGCACACATGGTGGCCGAGACCCCCGTTGCAGAATCAAACCAAAGGGCGGGGAAGCAACAGGAACATGGATCAGATCAACAGTTGCGTGTCCTCTTGGCCTGCACACATCAACCTTATGTCTGGTTTCAGTGTTTGGGCCAGTTCGCTCAGCAATTTTTTGTTTCTTTTTCGCAAGAGGCTTTGGATGAAAAGGCTTCTTGGCAAGAGGCTTTAGGTGAAAACTATTTGGCCCCCCCCTTCTTCTCAATGATCAGCACGACACCCCTGCTCACATAGGATCGGACAGTCCGAAACCAACCCTGGCAGAGCTCGAGAGCTGTCAAAGGATTCAACAGCTCGCAAGCAAATGCGCGTACTGAATACACTAACTAACTATATCCCTAGAAGTCCAAAGACTATATTTTGACCGGCTGAAGTAAAGGAAGTTCCCGAAATCAGTTCCCCTAAAGACCATTCTTTTTATAGTCTTTGACTCCCAGGGATATAATCATACATAGAATCCAAATGAATCCAATTGAGGAGATGCGCAAAAGGGGCCCCGAAGCATATCCTCAAAGGCAAAGAAACGCATCGCCAAGCCAGCACAAACATATTCCATGGAAACATGAAGATGATCACAGATCCTTACTACGTACCATCCAGACCTTCCTCCCTTCCTTCTCGCCCTGGCCCCCCTGGCCCCCCTGGCACCCTGCTTGCTCGCCTGTGGCCAGGACCAACAGCCTGCCGTTGCCCGTATCCAACACGTAGACCCGGTAGCCATCGCCCACCGCCACCGCCCTCGGGCTGCTCAACCGTGCCAGGTCGGAGCCCGCAAAGCCTCCGGCGGCGGCAGCTGCACGGTGGGCGGCGTGGAGTCCAGGTGGGCGGGTGAGGTGAAGGAAGGCAGATTCAGAAGGTGTGGGAAGTTGGGGGGGAGGCAAGTGTCCCACTTGGAGTGGTTCAAACCTTGGAAGTGGGGAAGTGCACATTCCGAAGGTTTGGGCATGTGTCCAACTTGGACCCCTTTTTTGGACCACTGACCCATAGGATTTGGACAGCTTCGAGGAAAAACACGGTAGCTCCGCCGGGAATCAACTCCAAAAGCCTGCCCATGTCAGGGTGTTTTGGTTCCATCAAGGAGTGTAAAGGAGTGCATCAAAAGCCTAACTACCAGGACCCTCCAGTCGGGGTGGTTAATGGACACTCCACAGCTAAAGGGCATTAAGGGGGCTATAAATAGACACCCCCGAGAGGACCTATACCAGGACCCGGTCGGTTGACATGCTTCTTTGCACCAGCAGTTCCATGTCGGGCTGCTTCATTCATGGAGAAACGTCGCGACACTTGGGCGCGCCTCTCGCATCACATGACCTACGGCCCTACGGATGAAACGCGCCACCAGCTCGTCACCGACACCTGATCTCAGAGGTTCCCGGAACGCCCCCACCGGCCCCAGATCGACTCTATGCCCGTTCCTCCAGTCGTACCGAACCTGAGGTTCGGTGGGACTGGGGTGGGGTGCCAGGAGGCTCCAGTCGTAGCGTCATCGAACCGGAGGGTTCGGTACGAGGCTGTTGGTGTAGGGATCCGTCGGTCGTCCCGTCTTCGTGACCAGACCGACTCAGGGGGGAGATCGGGCGCCCGCACGGGGTCCAACCGCCCGCGGATGGGCGGATGGGCGGATGGACCCCGGGCGATTGATCCACCCGTCTAGGGAGATCCAGGGAAGGTAAGTGGAACAACTGGACCCGGAGCTGGCTGGCACGTATGTCTCTGTCTCAGTGTCTCCACCTGAAACCTGAGGGTGCCCGTGGATATGTCCAGGGAACTTTTTGAATACCAGGAGTTGAAGACGAAGAAGAAAACCTTCCAGGTTCTTCGGGCGAGATCCCGCATTGAAACATCACAGAGATGTGCCAACAGAGCCGCCAAAACATCTGTCCTTTGTGTTCTGCAGTGGTTGGGAAGAGACCTACCCTCCAAGAAGAAGCACCCATATCTTCGCCAAGCACACACATTACCCAGACACGACCTGTCTGGGACTGCCATATATGCCGCCCCATTGACCTCCCAAAGCCAAAACCACCCCAATGTAGGAGTCCCATGGAGTGTCTGGCTTATATATGCCATCTAAACGATGCCCCCGTCTCCGTGGGTTCTGTCCACGAACCGCCCAGGATACCCCCTGCTCTCTCTGTGTTCCGTTCCCACCACCCGTCCCACCACCGCCGCCTGACTCTCCAAAGTGCGTGCGGTAGCGCAGCCCCTGGACCTCCAGCTGCAGCAGCCGATGGTTCCCCGTGTCCACCACGTAGAGGCCTGGGTTTCCCGGCCCGCACCGGTCCGACGTCCAGCCGTCCAACAAGGACCGAGCCGAGCTGCCGAGCTGCCGAGGTCCAACGAGGTGAGGTTTCCAAGGTCGAAGGGATGTTTACCATAGTTTGACTGGCTCGGACTGGCCCTGTAGGGTCATGGGTGGGTGGAAAGTTGAAGTTTCTCCCTCACGTGGAGTTTGGGAGCTTCCTCAAGCACCGCAGGCGAGAATTCTGGGGGAAAAAAAATGGATTTGCAGTGCCTTTCCTTGCCTTTCCTCAAGGTCTTCAGACCACCTGCTTGGACCAATACACTCTGACTGTCCTGTCCACAACAAAGCTTAGAACGTGCAACAAACCGTCGTTTTCCATGTCTCGGGCGCCACTTCCATCCAAAAGGCTCTGGCCAACGACCGGTCTTTACTGGACCGGCGCCTTCCTTCAAACGGGACGCCACGTCTGACGGACCCAGTCCCCGCCGCAGCCGCGCTGGCTCCACCAAGCCGAGCCACAGGGCTCCGGCAGCGCGGCATAGGCCACGGCGCTGGGGGAGGAGAGGCCGCCCGTGTCCTCAGCGGCACCACGACGGAGGGGGAGGGGAGGCCGGGTAGGAGGGTGTCCACATCCCAAAGCGGCCAAAGAGAACCAAAAGACGAATTGGTGAGCTGGATGTTCAGGTCATTATAACAACTATATGACTATATGTGCCCACCGCACTAGCAACTCTTCCCAAAGTTGGTGAGTGGGTTGCGCCTCATGTGGATCTTCCGAGCACCACGGCCCGCCGCCCGGCGGGGGCCGGGCCGTTGAACGGAGGCGTCGTCGACTGGGGAGGAGAATGGGTCCGTCCCCTTTCGGAACAAGGCCTGGTCGATCGACTGGGGAAACCCCCCTTGGCCAACAGTTAGAGGATGTTAAGAGAGGTTGAACAGACCTATAGCCTATCCCATATGTACCACTACAGGGTCTTATATGGTCTCTCAACCTCTCTTGGATGTTAAGAGGCCTGCAAAAAGACCTGCAAGCTCTGGTGAAAACAAGAGCCTGCAAGGTTCTTTCTCCTGGCCTGTGCCACAGCAAGCCACTGACTCCGCGACAAGTTCAATGAACCACTACCAGCACCACCACCGAAAGGGTGTCCATTAATAGCCCCTTAGAGGTTAAGGGGTGTCCATTAACCACCCCTTGGGGGTCCTGGTACATGAATTTCGTTAAGGAGTTCAATTGGTCGATGCGCGTTTCATCCCAAACTCATGCAACCTCACATGCTTATGAGCTAGCCAGCAGGTGAATTCTTGAGTACCACTATTAAAATAGCGGTCTTCATATATATATATAATTATATATATATATGAGAGAAAAGTAATTAGGTCCCCACTACGAATCTATTGGAAAGCATTGTCCATCTATTTGGGGACCACTATCCAAGTGGTGTTCATACTCGAACGTCCACGCTGTCAGGCTGAAGGAGCTCCAAGGCAACCGCGTCCACGCTCCGCGTCCACGCTCCGCTCCTCTCGGTGACGGCCACCAGACACCCACCAACCCATCTGGTGTGTCAGACCCAGCCGTCCATTCAGACCCAAGCCTTGGGCATCGTCTGGAAGCGATGTCCAAACAAAAAGAACGGATGTTCAATGCATTCGATCCAAAGGCTCAAATCCCGAAAAGGGGCCAACCATCTCCTCAAAAGAACGGCCCTCCACATGCGGAAACTCCTCTTTTCCCCAGATCTGAGAAAAAGAAAGGAAAAAACATAAGCACGACAAAGACACACAAATCAGCCCAGCCATCCCTCCCGACTCCTCTTCCCCTCACACCGTTGTTTGAACTCTCCCCTTCTGCCAGTCCCCTGTGTTTCCCGTCCACGTCGGTGTCCCCCAAGCGGCCGAGGTCGCCAGGTAGCCCACCTCGATGGGACCTCCATGGCCGTCCCAGCGGGACGGTGAATTCGCCGCGTGGGACACGTGAACTCCGCGTGGGACGCATTCCGCGAGGCAGTGCCGCGCGGGGCCCAAAAACGGCTCCAGTGAGAGGAAGTCTGTTCCTTCTGGGGGGAGAAGGGAAGTCTGTTCTGCCCCAGAAAACACCCCTGGACCCTGGTATACGTCGCACTGACGTAAAAGGAATGTCCGGTGGAAAGGAGGATCTGAAAGTCCCGGTGTTTGGGAAGAACCGGTCGCCCTGTTTGGAGCCCAACGAACAGAAAATGGCCGTGTCTCATGTCGTTGCTTGTTACGCTTGTGGAACATCTGTTTCTTTTCTTTGGCTTTCTTCGGCCGACCGGTTTTCGGGTCTGGTCTGGTATGGCCATGGGCCCCCTTTCTCTTTTAGGTTTTTTTTTTTGGGTGAAGGACTCCTTATCTCCTTTGCCCCACCCGCTTCGCTCGCGCGACCTGGGTTTCGCTCCTCCGCTCCGTTTGGGCCTGCGACGCGGCGCCCGAAGATGGACACCAAGGCGAAGCCGAGCGGAGCCTCACGCGGTGGACGTCCGGGCGGAGCCTGCGCTCCTCCATGAACCTAATACCCGGCTGAAGTCCAGTTCGACGATATTTTGGACCGACTGAAGTGTTCAGGAAATTCCTGATTTGGGGTCACCTAGTCAGACCATTCTTTGTATAGTCTTTCGCTCCCGGTCCCAGGGTGTACTTTTCCCATCTTTGGCCAACATCCAGTGTCAAACGTGTTCAACCCACTAAGCTGAAGACTCGGATTTCAGCTGCGGTCATCCTTTCCAAATGTTCTCGCTGCTGTGCATCTTGACATTCCAAGCGCTTCGCGAACTCCAGCATTCATGATCCACCCCGTGGTAGGCGGTTCCATATGCACCTGCACCAAGTGATCGGTCTTGAGAGAAGTTGTTGGTGCACCTGGCAATGTAAGCATAATCTGCAAAGCTTTGCTGCCAAATGTGACAGTCGCAGCCGCAGGTTGGACTGGCCGCACTGGTCTTGCCTCTGGTCTTGCCACTGGTGGGGACGGTGAAGCTAAATTCACAGCTGGGGAAGGTGCATCAGCTTCTGCCAACGAGAGAGCGATCGCCAGATCCATCTCTTCTTGTTCACTCCTTGGACGTCTGCATTTGACGTCCATGCGGAGTTCTGACTGCAAGTGCAGGTTCAGGAAAGTCTTGCCAGGGTTCATCAGCAAAGCCAGAGTTTGTGTCCTGCGTATGCTGGTGGAGTGAGTTCAGAGCTTTTCCAGCACCCGACTCTACAGGTCTCCGACATGGTGGCTGAAATGGAGACTTCAAATAGGCAGGTGGAGACCTGTAGAGGTGCTGGTGCTGGTTGATCTGTTCGAGTGCTCCATCATGTTCCATCTATCTATCTACTTCAGCCGGCGCCTTCTTTGAGACCTTTTTGTGGGTTCAACTCCCAGCCGTTCCGTGTTCCGCGTTCCGCCTGCGTCGCCAAACGCGACCACAAGCCCGAAGGCGGAACCGGTGTATACCGATGGCTGACCCTGATGGGGCCGATGGATGACGTTTGTGGCTTTAAACAGAACGGCTAGCCAATGAAGATCCCGCTCCGGGGCGACATGGAACATTCCGAACTCGCAGATTGGACTGGCTGAAGCACTTGACCCTCTAAAGAGCCTCACCTCCCAAAGCAGGGGAGGCCACCACCCTGCATCCGCTGCGCTGGAGGAGCCTCCCCGTCTGCGCGACCAGCTCTTAGTTACCGGAGCCCGCTGCGATGAGCCTGTACGTAAGCATGCCCTACAGGTCAGTCGGACCTCATTTCCCAGACACTCCATGGAGCTGCCATATATGCCTACATTGGGGTGGTTTTGGGGGTCAATGTAAGCATATATCATGTATGGCATACATGGAGTGTCTGGGTTTTACATTGGAGTTGGTCCTACAAAAAAGACACTACTGAGGTAAAGCACCTGGTTCTACTGGATCGTAGGGATGGGTCCGATGCATTCATTGCTACGCGTAGCAGGACCTTCCACGATTCGCTGGCTCTTGGACTCTCTTACTCACAGGTGGTTTCTAGGACACGACAGTGGAACCGCCGGTTTTGGAGGCCGCAAGTGGAGAAACATGTGACACACACCCTCCCAAATGCCCGCCAATTAAACTATACACCTTCGAAGGGCTCCAAATCGAACCCGAAGGAGTGCCTTCTCTTCTCCCCACCGTTTCTCTTCTCTCCACGTCCCACGTCCAACGACCCCGACGAAGTACCCCGAAAACCGAGGGGCAAAGTCGGCGTCCCGCGTCAAGGCCGAGAACCTGCTGCTGGGGCACCCAAGGCGAAGAGGTCACCAACATCACCAACTCCCGTTCGACTTCCGTTCGACCATGAAAAAAAAGGGGAACGACCTGGTGCTTGTAGTGAAAAAATCCTGGTCGTTGGTTCGGTGATGCCTACCAGGACCTTCCAAGAGGTGTCTATAAATAGCCTCTTAGTGGTGAGTCGGGGTGTCCAAAAACCACCGGACTTGGAAGGTCCTGGTAGTAATTGAATGGTGGGCCAGGAAGTCTACGGAACTGAAAGACTGTGGTGGAAGAGTATCACCTGGAACCGTCGGGGTGCTTCATGGACACCCCATTGACATTCTAAGGATCCGGGCTATGAAATGGACACCCGGAATCCGTGGTGCTGGCAGTATCCCTCTGATCATGCGCACAAAAAGATATCAGGAGCTCCCCCCTGGCCTCTAAAGAATGTCCATTTCAACTTTTGCCATAGGCTGTTGATGGCCTCGGTCGCTTAGATTTGGCAGTAGCCCTCAACCAAGTGCCCCCTTTTGGTCACCAAGTCCCCCAAAAAGTGAATCCAAAGCATGCATGCAGGAGCCACACCATCGAAAAAGTCCATCCCTTCAAACCCCCCCCCACCCAAGCAGTCGCACCACGAGGCGACATGGGCATCCTATGCACCGTTCTTCTCTCGCATGGAAAGCCTTGGAAGGCCTTCCACGGATCGCTCGCGTTCGCGCCTGGCCTGGAAGCTCCAGTGGGTGGCAGCAACAGCCCGTAGAGGGTGCCTGGGACCTTCGTCAACATCAGCCGTCCCTCTCCCTGCGCCACGGTCGTGGCGTTCTCCTGCAGGACTGGCGGGCGACGCAACGCCGGAGCGGAGAAACCGGAGAACCGGAAGTATCAAATCCAAAGTGAAGCTCCCTTCTTACAGGACCAAACTCAATGCATAATCCCAACTCCAGATTGTAATACATGTTTGCTAAAGCAAGGAGAACTCAGGTAGCTCAAGCTACCTTTCGTGACTTGATCACAAATTGGCTGGAAAGGACACCTGTTCACCGCCCGAGGAATGACTGGTCAATGAGGGGTCACAGTTGTAGCGGTGAGCACGAAAACTGCCACCGAAGCGTGGTGAACCAAGCACACCCCCTTACGTGTGCACCGTTGCAGTGGCCACCAGCCTGACGAACAGGGTTCTTGAAGAAATTTTGGAGGCAACAACTACCAACAGAGGTCAAGTTAACCTTAATTATAGGCCCCGTCATGCTGGTACTTTTTGGGAAGAGAAGGGACAACATCAAAAGGGCTTCGTTCGGCTCACCCCACGGATCTCCCTAGAACACACGTGGACCTATCCGGCCCACATTTACCGCGGGATCCTCGACTCACCCAGTCTTCCAACGAAGATCAAGCAAACCGGAGCAGTTAAGCGCAGAGCAGTTGAGCTGTGGGGTCGTCAGCCCGGTTTGCAGCCCCAAGAAACTCGATCCTGTTCCCCTCAAAACCACCGAGAGACAAGGCTCTCTGGACGGAAGAGTGTGCATCCGAAGAGTGTTCCCCTCGTCTCCTTGCCTGTGTCCAATTGCCGGTCCCACGTAAGAAAGGCCCCATAGGCCCATGATCATACTATGGCACAAGTAGAGGCAACGGCACTTGTTTCTAATAGCTTCTTGTTACGACTAGTAAGGCACTTGTTACTAGTAGCGATGCACTTGTTCCTACTAGCTTCTTGTTAACGGGGTGAGGTGCTCAAAATGCTGCGTGGTCTCACCGGAAAACCTGTGGAAGGGGTTGCTCAGCACAGCTTCTGTTGCGCCTTCTGCTGCGACCTCCCTTTACCGGTGCGGTCCGTTCTCGCGTTCTTGCGGTCGGTCCGGCAGCAAGCGTTGGCCATCCACCGTGAAGTCGAGCGTGGACGCCCTTGTGGGATCAACCAAACGGCAGTGTGCTGAATTGGTGATGCGGTAAAGCTCAGCACTTGGCTGGAATCTGTAGGCCAGCCAGTTGAGTCTATGGTGACTTTGGTGAGGACATGGTTGTAGTGGGTTGAGGGGGAGGGTCACTTTCTTTGTGGGATCTCCGATGGGGGAGATGATAGCGGGGTAAGATGACCATCCTCATCATGGCAATTTGTCGACCACAAAACAAGCTGAACATGCACAACGAGCTGATAACAAAAACGAATCAGCGACAACGGCAAGATAAACGCACCTCATTATACAATCGATAGCATCTGCCTGGTTGACTTTCTAAAATGAACCAACTGTGACTACTGGAACAATCCCATGATACATACTAATTACTGCACTCATGGCTTTGACCCATACCCCATGGGCTCTTCCACTGCATTCTGAAGAGCCAAATTCTATCAAATTCTTCTTGCTATTCTGAAGTGGAACAGGCAACACCTTCCTGAAAGAGTCCCTAACCGTGTAGTATGTTGCTGAGGGGGGGCGTCAAACAATTTTTAGGTTACAGCTTTCTATGTATTGGTCCCGGAACCAGTCCCCCAAGACGGTGGTGACGTTTAAAGTGATGATTCTTTGATTCCTGGGTCCCATCACGGTCCCATCGGAATGCCTTGGATTCCAGCGGGTGAAAGCAAAGACCCCCCAGTCGTCAAACCGGACCCACTTCACAAAGGGCAATGACGAGGGGAATCTGAGGTCGAGTGTACCTCCAGCTGTGCCTCAATGAATCTGATGATGTTGCACCGCTTTTGGAAGCTCAGTCTACCCTTTCAAGATGAAACGAACAATTCTCCCAAACCCTCAGCGCAGGCCACCTGGGATTCAAAGTGCCGCCTTCCATCACCGCGGCATGCAGCTGGTTGCCTGAAAACGGGTCTTCCAAACTTCTTGGGGCCAAAGCAAATGCAACTGAACACCAAAGGGAAAAAGACCAAGAGAGGTAGCCAGTAACCTTATAGGACCCGTCACCTGGGGTACCCTGGCCTGGGATAGTCGATACTGTTGGGTCATTCAAGCTCTGTTGGGAATGCCATGATGCCGTTGGAAGCTCGACGTCCAATTCAATGGATGCTGGAAAGACGATATGAAACTTCACCCCTTGACCCACCTCTACACCTCTGTGGTGAGGCTCTTCTACGTGGGGAGTGCTCCAAATTTGATCGGCTCACACGGCGGGATTGAGGCGGAGGTGGGTACGGGTATCACTAACCTTGCAACAAGAGCACTAGAAGAGAAACTGGTAGACCACCCCCGGCAGGAGGAAACTCCTCTTCCCACCCTTGTCTCTAGTCACTAGAAATTCAGCCATGCCAAAGTTGGATAGAGGGTACACCGCGTAGAACCCCTGATTCTGCACAGAAGAGCTGACTTGGAGACGATCAACTATCAACACCTCCCTGACCCTCAGGAATGTTTGGTGGGTCCACCCGTCGATTCATGTAGCATCTGTGAAAGCAGCAAACCGGCCTCAAGCGGACTCAACGACATTGCCAAGAGAGGTTGAGAGACCTTATAGGACCCCATGGCCCATAGTGGTGCGTATGGGATGGGCTATAAGGCTGTTCAACCTCTCTTGGTGGACTTGCCTTTTTGCATTTCAACTTACCTCCACCTTTCACGGAACACCTCTCTTTGCTTGCCATCAGCCCATCACCCACCCCCCCAACATCAGCCCTGGCTGCCCGCCCTGGCGAACTCCGGCCACGTGCCTTCAGAGACCAGGCTGTTGATCTCAACGGAGGCCGCTTGCCAGAGGTTCGCCACGAGGGTCGGCCAGGAACAATCCTGGCGAGCGAGCGATTTCCGCGATCGAGCTCGCGTCCGAGTAGGTCCGCCGAGACGGTGCAAGCGCGACAAGGGTACGGCGCAAGCGAGCCAGGATCGGAGGGGGTTGGTTGGTTGACATGGGTGGTTGTGTGGAGCCAGAAATGAAAGGAATCGTTTGGGATGATCGGTCGAGGGCGCAAAGGAGACATTACGACATTAAGACAGGTTCAGGTACTCTGAGGATCGGTTCCATTCCTTGTCGGGATTGGTTCTGTGACTCAGGATGTGTCAGGATGGAACCTCGGTTTCGTTCAGTTCGGTCAGGTGAAGGTGGAACCAGTGTGGAGGAGTTGAAGTGAGGAGAGGCTTTGGTTACAAGACCCTGGTGACCCTCTCATCAAGATCCAGGTGATTGGGAAGAATCTTCCTCGTCACGTCCCATCCCATCGGTCTCTGGTCGGTGGCGTAGGTCGTTTCGTGGGGGAAAGCGCGAAAGCGCTTGGGCGACCGAAGTACCAGGCAACATCATACAGGTGGTTTCAGAGTAGAAATCCGGGCACTCCAGCCGACCGCGAAAGGAGGGAAGGTGTTGGTATGATGTTCTTCGGCTCAAAGGGCCCCAACCAAAAGCGTCTCGTTCTCGAGACGAGACCCGCGCGGTGCTTCGTCCCCGCCCCGTGGAAGCGCGCGCGCCTCGCTACTGTTGCTCAGGTCCTCCAAAGCGCCAAGGCACCCGGAGGGGTTCTTGAATGAGGCGAGGTGGCCACTCACAGTCACTAATAGACCCTTGTTGATAGAGCATCGCTTCATATTAAAAGACGATGAAGGTAATTACAAACAAAAGCCTTCAGGAAACCAACAAGCGCAGTTTGGGATTTCAAAATGCCCCTGGAAGATGGTTTTCCTCTACCAGCCAGTGATTTTCAGGGTCCATGTCAGTCTTCCAGGGTGTAGGTTATAGCCCCCCATCCATGGGGCCGTGCTGCCGGTGCCCAAACCTGTGGACCCTCGTCGGGTGACACAGCTGTGTAGTCTGATCGGAACAGGATTCCAAAGCAGCTAACCTGCACCCCAACAGGGCCCCCCCCCCTCCCTCAAGCTGCTTCTGCACACCTAACCGGCTCATCTAGCTGTTTGGTCCGTCGTGCGTTGAGGCTCTTAGGCCGCTGTCCGTCGTGCGCCGGCCAAGAGTCTCACCCCAACAGCCCCTTCGAGGTTTCAGAGAACGGGGTACGTCGGGTACGTCGGGTACGTCGGGTACGTGTCAGTTCGACACACTTGATGAAAGAAAATGGGTTGACCATGGTGGACCTGCGCTCTTGTGGTGGTTTTCAATCCGGAAAAGCCCATGGTTCTTCGGGATTCGAAACCGCTCAACATCTCCTGGGGTGATTGACACCACATACCCCCAGCACCATACCCACTACGTCGGCACCTACCCGGCCCCGTCCACACTCGCCACGTATCGTCCCCCCCCCCCGGCAGGGGAAACCGCACACGCGTTCGCGTTCGCCACGCCGACCCGCGCGTGGTTGGATCCTCCGCGGTCTCGTTCTCGCAGAGGTTGGCTGGCAGCTCCACCAGGTGCAGAGCCGCTGGCTGCGATCCATCTGGTCGACGACGACCGTGGCGGTACGCTCCAGGCGGCACGGCTGTCGGACCCGGGACCAGGCGGCATCGGCGGTCCCGAGTGGCGGGGGTGCTGGGAAGGTCTGTGGAAGGGAGAGGAAAGTGAAAAGCCACCTGAGACCGAGTCGGACTACCAACAGAGGTGACCTGAACTAGGACCCGTCACCTGGGGCACCTATAGGATAGCCTATAGGGTTCTTCAACCTCTGCTGGTACTTCTGAGGAAGCTCACTCACTTCTCTGTGGGCCGCTTAGCATTTCTCAGAGTCCCTGTACCACACCGCCCGGCCCATCGTCACACCGCCATCACCCCGTGCACCGCATCTTCGAACCCTGAAACCCCCAAATCACAGCATCATGATTTGAGTCTTCTTAGATCACAAGCAAGATACATCCAAGATCATGGTGGAACTTAGATACATCCAAGATCATGCTCTAAGAACACTCCAACAGTTACATCCAAGATCATCCAAGCGACCTCGCAAGCAAGGTCACCCCCCCCATCATCTTGCGCATGTGCGCAGCCCAAGAAATCGGTCACCGGTGTGGGACCGGCCGAATGCTGTTTCGTAGCAATGGGCGTTCCTCGGGTTGAAACCGGGATGAGGTTCATCCCAAGTTGCACCTGAAAGCGAGAAGAAAGACATGGTGGCCTCTGCCAACGAGTTCTGACGAAAAGAGTGATTCAAAGAGAAGGATGAAGTGAAGAGTGATTCCTTCCATGCAGTCCCTGGGCACACCGATGGCCATCTGAAGCGAAACCAAGTCATTCCGCAAGCCCAACTGTGCAAGCAGCTTAAGCATGATCTTCTCTCCAACACTGCACAAATCCCTACCAAATTGGACTGGAATCCCACCAACCTCCAGGCCAGCCACCCTGCCACTTGTTGAAACCACTTAGCCCATTGGCCCCGCATCCTCCATCCTCCCACCTTCTCCGGTGGCCGCCACCACACCGCTCGCCACTGGCGCCAGCGCCGTGATGCCCGCACCGCCCAGCGTCACTGTGAGGCGGGCGGGCAGGACCAAGAGCTGCGGGCTGGCTGCGTCGGTGCCTGGAGGGCGGAGGCATCCCGGAGGGAGGGGGTTATACAGAGCTCCATCCGATTTCGGAGCAGATACGAAGTAGAAGATACCCCTCTGGAAGTCCAAGACCCTTTGAAGAGAATCTTTAGGTCACCCAAATGTTCAAGTTCCTTGTTGATCTTGTTGTATTTGGCTGGTCACCTATCTCGGACGTGGATGGCCCGAATGGACCGAGTGCGGTGAACTCCTCCTCAACGGGGACCGGTCCGAACCGGCAGGGGCTTTCAACTATGCCGTCTCCGAAGACCGTGACTCAGGAAGAAAAGAAAACCTCACAGCATGGCCAAACTTTGAAGCAGAGAAAAAGAAACTCCACTATAGTTTGGCACTTCTCTCTCTTCTCTCTCTCTCTCTCTCTCTTCTCTCTCTGGGTCCTTCGTACCTGGACCTCCAATGGGTCTATCCCACTCTTTCCAACAAATCCTGCCGGCAAGAGTCGACCAGCTGTCCCGAAGCACTCGAAGCACCCACTCTTCCCAACCGGCTGGGGCCAAAGCTCCTATCCCCCACTCCAAGGGACGAGTGTCTACTTTAAGGCCATCCAAATCTGCGTCTCTCGGAGTGCAAATCTGGGAGAACAAAGATCCAAACCTGGGAGTCCGGTCTCCGAAAAGATGGGCCTGGAATCCCTTCTTCTTCTGCTGTTCTCCGCCTCTGCCCGACCCATGTTCCTTCGGCTTCTCTCCCCCCGTGGCCTAGAATCGCCATCGGAACAGTCCTCGACGTCCGGCTCGACCGTCCAGCCCGTCGTCGGTCGCACGACCGAACCCACCCCCTCCCCACCGAAGACCAGACCTGTCGTCCGGACGGAAGTCCAATGGTGGTGAATGCAGAGACCCCCCAACAAAACACCTCCTTTTGGGGGGGGCGCCTCTGGCATGATCGCCGCATAGCCGAAGCACGAAGGGTTTCATGGGGCGGACCCGCGCCTCGATCGGACACCGCCTCGATCGGGGCACCGTGGCACCGTGTGAAACGCCCTAAACCAAGGTGTGTTTTAGGCCGCCGGCCCAGGTCTGTAGTTTTGCTTCGGCAACAGGTCTGCAAAAATACCGAATCCCCTCATGGGCATGCTCCATCTGCTTGGGGGTCTGAGGGCCAGCTGCTCTGGCTGCAAAAAACTGTTGGTTTGTCAATTGCAAAATAAGGAATATGTTTGAACGGTGCATAATGTGTGACCATCCAAAGGTCCGGATTTACATACCAACAGAAGTTAAAGGACCTTATAGACTATCCCATAGGTACCCCACAATGGTTCTATAAGGTCACTTAACCTCTCTTGGTATGTTTCATTAGCATCTGCTTGGGCTCGCAGCCCGGAGCTTGTGGTCGAACGGTCGTCGAAAGGGTTTCCACACGGTGCCCGGGTTGGATCGGTCGAAGCCGTCGATCAGTGAAGAAACCCGTCGAACCCTGCGCCGACTGAAGCGGATCACGTGAGCACGGTCGTGTTCGCAACAAACGTGTGGAGTCTGTCCATGGTCACCATCCCTAAGAATCAAGGACCCTCAAAGGTGAAGGTTTTGAGTGTCCAAACCCCTGCTATGCAGGGTCCAAACCCTCCATAGGAGGGTCCAATGATTCTTAGGGATGGTCCATTTCTGTGTGTTCTTTCGCGTGTCGCGACCAGCCCGAAACCACCAGTCTCCTGCTACTGGCCGCCACACGTGGAATGCCCTGCTGCGGAGTCAGTGGCCACAAACTCACGGGGGCTGTGGCCAGAGATGCTGTGGCCAAAGAAACCTCCAAGCGCCGAGCCAGATTGGGTTTGGGAAGCTGGGAGGACTGGGAGGACACCTCGGGGGGAAATTGGAAGACCTGGCCAGAGACCTGGTTGACCTGGGGATGTTCTTTGGGAAGCTGGAGATGTGAAACACCTCTCCAGGGCCGGATCTTGGGTGGATCTTGGGGACCACTCGAGTCAACACTGAAACGCAGGCCAGTGTTGACTCTGTCCCGAAAGAATCCCTCTCATTCATCAAACATGTCATGCGTTCGTGTCATGTTTCGGGGAAAAACACATGACAAAAAAACGATCGTTGTGCGGCGAATTCGGTGGATGCTGACTTCCGCGCACCAATCAGACACTTATACCCGGTCTTGACTCTTACAGAAAGAACCCTATAGTTAGAGTCAAGACCCAAGGGACCGATCAGACACTTACACCCTAAACGGTGTGATTACAAGTCCCTTGTAGAGGAAAGCAGTGTCATCTTCCTCCATACCCGACGCAAGTCCCCCGGGGTCCTGGCGGCGCGGGGCGACTGAGACTGCGTCCGCTGTGTAGTGTCAAGAGTGCATGGCATGGCCCCACGAGGATGACCAGTTTCCATCTAACCTGGTGGTGTCTCACTCCACGTCCATTCCAGGGAGTGTCATCTTCCGTATTCGGAGTGGCCCTCTGAAGAAACACGAAGAACTCATGGGTCGCAGCCCATGGATGTGTGGGACATGATGGGGAGATGTGGGGAAGCCACACGGAGCGCTGGCGAGGGGATGTTGAAACCCGAGGGGACCTCTCAAAACGGGCCTTTTCTCATCCTGTCTTCCATCCCAAAACGCTTGTTTGGCGTACGCATTTGACCTGTTGTCTTCTGTGTGTCGGAGTTCCCGGTACATGATCATTGAATATCTACTGTAAGAATCTCTTTGATCTCTTTGCCAGCTTCCAATCCTCGACACCCAAACACCTCGAATCAAGTCCCTCGAACACCTCGACAAACCACCACTGACACCGTAGGGGCCTCAACCACTGCAGGGGCATCCGTTCCCAACACCAAGACTTCGCCATATTCCGTGATGACCTCAGCTCTGTCACGGCTTTTTGTTGGGCGGCTAATTAAGTTTCAAAATGATGGATGATCGTCCTATATAGCTCATTCATCATTGAATCACTCCCAAACTCCCAAACACAACTTTCTCTGGAAGTTTAGAACATGTCTTCCAGAATAGCAGTAAAAGTCAAAATAGTAGAAATGCTTTTTGCCAGCCCAAGCCCAGGAAGGGACCTGCTCCTGAGCCTTTTGGTCTTTATGAATTATGTGTCTTTGCCCTTCTGTCCGAGTGGGCATGCTTTTCTGAGCAACATCCCTCAACCATTTAACTCTATTTTGGCTCTCTTGGTGAGACAGAATCCGTGCTGGGCTGCATGGTAGGTCTATCCAGGGAACTAGAATGGGACTCATCCAGGGAATTTCAGACCCACAGGCTGCCCACGTGTCCATCACCCAGCACCTCCCGGGAAACACGGTGTATCCCATGGGGGCCATGTAACATGTATTTAAACAAGGGGATCCCTCAACTATGGATGCCGGTCGAGTGTCCTTCCAGTAGGTCTTTTTCTGGGAGCGCTCTCATACAACACGCTCGTTGCGTAGACTCTTGATTACAGTATATCTACAACCCTCCATGCGAAGAGGTGTTCCATCCATGCCAGGGGGGTTATATATTGGTTCACTGAAAAATTTCCCAGGGATAGATCTGCAGGGTATTAGATCCGCAGGGTTTTTTGATAATAAAAAAAATCAAAAAAGATATTAAAAAAATACAATTAAGCAACAAACATGTGGAAAAAATACCAAAAGACATATTCAATCAACATAAAATACAAAATGTGCAAAAACAAAGGCGTTGCCCAACACAAATATGAACTGTAAGATTGTTGAAAATGTATTCCAATCTTCTAGAATGTTCTTCAAGTGGCTTGTGAAGCGTTCATTGAATTTGGAGAAAACATAATTTAAATTCTGTCAGGTGTTGTCAGAACCGTCATGTGTCATACAATGGTTTGATTGAAGTGCTTGTTCCCAACCTCTCAAATAATTGTGTTTCCTGTTGAAGTGAACTTTAATATAACCGGTTTGTGGTGTGAGTGAACTCCTATCCTACTGGCAACAACTATTAATTCAATAAGTTAAGATCATCATCTCAGGATGCTGTGGCAAACAAGAACCCTGAAAACTACTTTGGCCAGCTTGATTTAGTGGCTTGGGTTTGGAGAACAAGGACCCAGAGAGAGCATTGTTCAAATCAACAGTGTGACTACCTGGGTTGATTGGTATTGAGGCTGGTGGCATGGGCATACTGATTGAGAGTCTACCAGCACCTTCATTACGGGGTCACCTGGCCTATCCGGGATCTCCAGACAGGACCCCCACATGAAGGTCCAACGTATAAGAGTCTACACATTGCACCTTGCTCCAAGGCACAGTCACTTGGCCCCAGGATGCCGGCAGGTCCAAGTAGTCCCGGCTTCTCAGCGTCGCGATGTCCAACCTGGCCGGTTCCGCCGACCGATAGCTCACGCTGGGCGCTGGGCGCTGGGCGGCCAAAGAGGCGAAGCGTCCGACCGCTCCGTTCGAGTCGCGATGCCCCTTGGCTCCGTTGGAGTCGCGTAGTGTCCTCATGTGGTGAAGATCGTGTGGATGTTCACTGCCCGGTGCGGAGGTCCAAGTGACTTGAGCTTGGTACGTTGGCATGCAACAGCCACTTACAGCCGCTACCCAAGAAGGAAAAACGTCCGCTCAAATAACCTAAAGCAGGTTATAAGCTATAAGCCCATATCAGGTTATGACCTAGCAGCCTAGTTGATGGACCCTATGCATCCCTATGCTTCAAGAGGCCTGATGGAATTGGCTCTATTAGAACGGGTGCGAAGGACGACCAAAAGACACAGAGAGAGGAGTCGAGCACAGCTCCTCGCTGCGTTTTTCCTCTCCCTTCGATTCGGCGCAGTCTCGGCGCAGACTCTTCCTCTCACATACGAGCAGAGGTTGAAGAACCCTATAGATACCCCCACTGACGGGTCCGTCACTTAACCTCTGTTGGTAAAGCCCTAACGATGTTCGACGTCCATTCCCTTCGGGACGGCCACGTCATTCCCCTCTCTTCCGGCCCGAACGCCACAGCACCCGGTGCTCTCCCAACCAAGGACCCCTCCCTCCCCAGCCTGAAGAGCAGCCGGTCACCGGCTACCCAGATGGAACCGCCGCTGCCCAGCGCCGTCAGCTGGTTGATCTCGAACCTCATCGATCTTCGGGTGTGGGTCCCCCCCCCCCCCCCCCCCCCCGCCGACGGGTTCCGCGCCGTTTCTCCGTGGCTCCTCTCCTCTGCACCGGACTTACCCAAAACACCTCGGAGGAACCTCACGAGGGGTCCACTGCTGAACGGGAACCTCTCCGGTCCTCTTTTTCCCTCTCCATCCAGGCGGCAGAGGGATCTGGTTGGGGTCCGTGAACGAGGAGAACTGCACGAAGACGAAGCCTCTGCGGGTCGGAAACCGAAACCGAGGCGGTTCAGCCGGAGCCCAAGAGGTGGGTGCAAGTCACACCCGAAGCCCAGGTGGGTCACCCTGGTAGGCACGTCGTGTGATACCCCCCAAAAATGGGGTCATTTGCTTGCAAGAGAAACGATGGCGGTCACCGTGATAGATCATCCAGAGGCGCCGTCTGACCGAAGGGCTTGGAAAAGCTGAAGAAGTCCACCAAACAGCTTAGACACCCCAAATCACGACCACTCCCAAAGCCCACATCCAAAGAAGATCAAACTTCGGACCTCGTTCAGTGCCCAGCTCTCTGCTGCAACATCCGTCCACCTCTCACATCCCACGCTCCCTCGCTCCCTCCCTCCCCCCACCTAAGAGCTGCATGTCCGAGAGCCGCACGCGCCACAGCCGCGCCGGCAACGGGCCTTCGCCTTGTTGCCCTGAAGCGGAGCGCTGAGGTCCGAGAGTCTGACGAGTTCGAGGTGACATCCCATCAGGACATCGATGTCCTCATCTTCCTCATCTGGAAACCCTTCAGCATCTGGACACCTGGGGAAGAGAGGTCAGGAAACCATGTTCGTGTTCGTGTCGTCGCGGTCGCGCAGAGCGCGAAGGAACTCGCCAACGTGGGCTCCTAACACTGACTGGCTCTGGTTACCATGAAACACTAACACTCCACTCTCCCTGTAGGTATCAGTGGAAGTGGAGTTGAAACCACCTGCTTGGTATTCGGAAAATAGTTTTACTTTCAGGGCCATGCGGTCCCTTGCCATGTCAGTTCAGGGGAGTGTAAACCCCTTTTACCACCGAAACCACCAGAAACCTGTGGTGAATCACATGGAAAATGTCACCACCTCCAGCAAAAGTGTTCCCCCCCGATTCGATAATCGTGGCAGTCTGCAACACACTTCCCGAATCGAATCATCATGGGCCATGGCCGTGGATGGCAGGCAGTTCACCCCTGAGTTCCACTCGGAGGAGCCGAAGAAATCCAAATGCCACTGCAGGTGGTTTTCACTCCACTTCCCATGTGAGTGAGTCGGAGGGTCATTTACCCTGTGGATCTTCATCCAGCTCCGTGAGGATCTTCGTCGAGTTTCTGGGGAGCCCAGCGATGCGGTTCCCTCGTCCATGATTGTTTCTTTCGCACTCCCGGCTCCCACCTACCAAGAGTTCGTAGTGGTCGTTGCCATAGATGGCCTGGCGACGGCAAACCACTTCGCGGCGCTTCGGCGGCGGCTGGTTTGGGGAAAATGCCCCCATCACACCCGGGCCATCAGTTGAAAACATGTCCCTCACATTCCCTCACGTGTTTTCTATGTTTGCACCCTTCTTGCTTCGCGCCTATAGGATGGGGAGGAATCAGAATTCCTTCGTCCGGGTCACTTGGGTCAGCACCCCCGTCACAGTTTCAGAGAACCTCCGAAGGATGTCGGTCGAAGGAGGTCGAAGGACCCCCATCTTTTCGGGCTGCTGAAAGCGAAGCAAACACCAACAGAGGTTGAAGGACCTTATAGACTATCCCATAGGTACCCCAGTCAGGTCCTATAAGGTCACTTAACCTCTGTTGACAGCTTCGGATTTGGCAAAGAGTCGGAGGACCTTCTTCCGCTTCTTCGCGAAAGCCCAATGTGGATCACCCTCACCGAAAGCATGGAGAAAACCACGAGGGGCCTCACCGAGTTGAAGGTCACAAGACCAGTTTGTTCTCCCACTGCGGGAAGGGGCCTCACAGACCTTCCCTGCACACATCTCCAAGTGCTCGTTCGCCCGCCCTGCTTTAAAAAATGTTCTATTGTGGGTGATGCCGGAGGCACTTTTGAAGTATCAAGACTGTTCTGGTTTTTTATAGTTATATATATATTATATATATATACTGTCAAAAAGAGTTGAAGATATTGAACATTCCCCAAACATGACGAAAACACCTGCCACAATCCAAGAGCCCCCCTGCATCTCAGCATTTTATTGCTCAGCGCCCCCCCCACCCCGGACACCGCACACCGAAGCCGCATGGTGGCGTGGTTTTTGCCTCCAAGGGCCCTTTCAACGCCAGCTGCGCGGCCGGCGGCAGCAGCACGCTGGAAGCCATGGCACTGGCTACAGAGGTCACCTGGAGCGTGCTGGGGGGGAGCGAAGGAGCACGGAGAAGGGTTCCGTTATTCGGACACAAGGGCGCCTAGGACCATGCGAGGGTTCACTTGTTTGGACTACTTGGCACTGTGGCACTATAGTAACATGGATGTTCGCCGAACAAGTTTGGGGACGGCGTTCGCGTTCTTAAATGAAACCCACCAGCCAAACCATCAAGCCTCCGATGTCACCCCCAAAGCCCATCTGGGTCAACCCAGGACATCAAACCACGCTCTTCGTCATCCAGGCCTTCAACTGCATCACCCGATGATTGCCCCCATCCACCACGAAGACGTGGTCCGTTCCTCCGGCAGCTACCGCATCGCAGGAGGCCAACCCTGCACGGTCCACTTGCGCTAGCTCACTGCCAAAGCCTCAGGCACCGAAGGACGGCACGCGGCGGGCGAGTCCCTTCTTGGCCATCTTGGTCACGTTATCCCGAAGCTCGCAGTTGACGTGCGGCCAGGGACACTGCCAGCCGAAGCTCGCGGTTGAGGTCCGGCCGGGAACACTGCCAGCCGCAGCTCGCAGTTGAGGTCTGGCGGCGGAGCTGGCGGTTGAAGCCCGGCGCGGAAGGGAGCTGGCGGTTGAGGTCCGGCAGGGAACACTGCCATCCTTCACTTGCGGTTGAGGTCTGGACACCCCCTAAAAAGTTTGGCGGCTGGCCTCGTGGAGGACTTTGATGTAGTTTGGGAGGGTCACGCCGCCATTGTATGGGGTGGGGGAGTCCGCCTTGCATGACATTTCACAAAATTTGCGACGTGTATGTCAAAAGGAATGTATGTTGACATTCCAGCGAGGAACATCTGGCACCTCGCCGGGTCAATTGGCTCGCTGCCGGACCGCGCCTCGACAAGGAATTCGAATTACAACCCTCCAGGATCTGGAGCAGCATGCTCATGTCACTGAGTGGCCGCTAGTGCCTCCAAGTCCTGCACTGCCCGACGCAGCGCCTGGAGATGTGGGCTAACGCCAACTCTTCCCATTTCTCCTTCACACGGAGCTACGCGTGCCTGAGCAAACTTAACCAAAAGGATTTGCCACAACTGACACACGGCCAAGGGCGTGACGCAACGTCTCCGCGGTTGCGGCGGCGAGCGTCGAAGTCGGTGATGCCGACAGCCAGCCAGCTGCCACACCCAAAGCCTGCAAGCGCACGGGAATGAAGAGGGTGGTTATGTTGGTGGGTTTGGTTCGCATCGCCCTGTTTACACTCAGTTTGAGCCCCCCACGAAGCTCAAATCCGTTCAGGTGCGCAGCCGGGTTTGGCTTCGCAACCTGTTCGGCAAAAGCGCCTTGCTCTTCAAGAGCAGCTTGGGCTGATGCCTTGCCAAGGCACGGCCAACAGATTCCCGGAGACTCCCAGAATTGGGTCCGCAGAGCCATGGCCACCTACCCGTTTGGCATCTTCACGTGGCCGGGCACGATTGCGTGTCGTTATGGGAGAGGTAGTCATTGTGTCATTGGCTACAGCAACTCCACGCCTCAAGTTGGGGGCACGAAAAGGGGCTGCAAAAGGCTTGAAAGAGGGCGTTCCCACAGCCACACGGCGTGGCTCAGACACCACCACCAGGATACGACGTTCGAAGCCCCATGGTAGGTGGGGCCTGGCCCGCTTCAATAAAACACTCTGCGAACCCTGTTTTCTGCACACGCCCGAACAAGTTTGGCTACCCTCGCGGAGGGCTTTTACGTGGTCCTCCTCCAGGGTCATGCTGCCATTGTTCGGGGGCCGGGCTATCAAACAGAAAATTGATATATATCAAAAAGAAAATTTCTATATCCTATCAAAAAGAAAATTAATTTGTATCAAAAACAAAATATCTCTCACAAAGAGCTGCGCCTGCCACTGCAAACCGCCTTGGCAGCGCTGCACGATGTGAATCTGGACGCGCAGATTTCGTGGCGCGCGCAGCACTTTGAGCATCTCCAGTGGCAGATTTCGTGGCGGGAGCGGCACTTTGTGCACTGGAACTGCAGAAATCGTGGCCTGCGCAGCACTTTGATCACCTCTAGTAGCAGATTTCGTGGCAAGAGCGGCATTTTGTGCACTGGAACTGCAGATTTCGTGGTAGGCGCAGCACTTTGAGCACCTCCAGTAGCAGGTTTCGTGGCAGGAGCGGCACTTTGCGCATTGGAAGTGCAGATTTCGTGGCAGGCACAGCACTTTGAGCACCTCCATGTAGCAGGTTTCGTGGCAGGAGCGGCACTTTGCACGCAGCACTTTGAGCACCTTCAGGTGCAGGGCTCGTGGCAGGCGCAGCACTTTGTGCACCGGAACTGCAGATTTCATGGCAGGCGCAGCGCTTCGTGAACCTCGAAGTGCAGATTGCGTGAACCTCCGTCTATCAGCGCAGACTTCGTGGCAAGTGCAGCGATTGCGAACCTTGTAGTGCAGTTTGCGTGGCGTTTGTAAAATTCTGTGGATCTGAAGACCTGTGAAAAGAGCTCTTGATATCTCTGGATCTGAACATCTTTCTACACCCTCTGCAAGTATAGAACTTAGATTTCAACACCTCCGTGGATCTCAAGACTCAAGACCTCTAAGCCTCCATCTTTAGGTATGTGGGTTTCTAGGCCTCTACACCTGCAGATCCGTCTGGATCTCCAGGCCTCTGGATCTTTGTAGATATAGACCTCTCTGCATCTCAACCGTGATCTGTCTGAATTTCACGATGGCTCACAAAACCACAAGACCTGTGGATGGCTCACAAAAGGTCTGCTATGTTGGAATGGCACCTTCCTCCTCTAAAGTTTATGCTGACAACAGGTCTGCTCCTGTAAATTTTGCCCTCGCATGGCTCACAAAAGGTCTACTGCTCTTCTAAATTTTGCTCACAAAGGTCTGCTACCTTGGCGTGGCACCTAAAGTTTAACCCCGGGTGGCTCACAAAAGGTCTGCTAGTTGGAATAGCAAGTTCTACCCTCGGGTTGCTCACAAAACAAAGGCCTGCTACGTTGGAATGGCAACTTCTTCCTCTAAGTTTTGACCTCGCAAGGCTAACAAAAGGTCTGCAACGTTGGAATGGCTCCTTCCTCTTCAAAATGTTGCCCTCAGGTGGCTCACAAAAGGTTTGCTACCTTGGAATGGCACTTTCTTCGTCCAAATTTTACCTTCAGGGTGGCTCACAAAAAA
>CAXAMN010022339.1:48542-75497 GCA_963970005.1 Durusdinium trenchii | reverse complement strand
GATGGTTATCATTTCCATCATCCACCTCCTTTGCCACACCTTTCCTCATTGCTCTGCGCAAGTAGGAGGCACTTCTGACAGCTGACCTTCGACAAGTCCAAACCAAAGCTAAAGGCGGAGGAACCGAATGGCCACCCACATCGAGTATGCCAAGCCAAAACTGGAGAGGCGATTGGTTGTCTCCTGTTCTCGTGCACCATACCCCCTCGTGAGATCACGGTCGGGGGAAGAAGTCCATGATTCTCCTTCGACACCGCCTCCCATTTCACAATCGATTCGTCCAACTTTTCTTGCGTGGCCTTGAGGAACTGTATCTCCTTCTTTAGTTTGCGTTCCGTGTCTTTCAACTCCGCTAGTGCCTTGGTGTCCTGCTCTGACATGGTTGGAATGGCCAAAACCTTCGCGTCGTTCGCGTCGCCGTTCTCGGAGCCACCATCGCCATGGGGTTTGGGCCTCACTGGCATCGTCTCTAGGGCTTCTTCGGCGTATTGCAAGATCACGTTGGATTTCCATCTGCCCAGGTACGCGACTTGCGGCACTTGCCAACCCTTTCTAATGTACTGCAAGGCCCCGGATCTTCTCCCCGAATGGCCCGAAATGCCTTTCCCAAAGCACTTCCGCCAGGCGCCGATGAGGTGGTCTTTCGACACTTCACCTTCACCGTCGCCGCAAACTAGTTTGTCCGCCTCCACGGGTACCGCCTCGAGGGTGGCCTTGGTGATTTTGTATGGGCACGGTCTTTGCCAGTTGCATTCTCCCCTGCACGAGCATTGCAGTGTCCTCTTCAAGCCCTTTGCCTCCTGGTCACCCTTGGTGATACGTAGTGTCAATGCCACTAATAATTCCTTCTCCTCGATCACGATGTCTTCCTTGTAGGTCGCCGCCAATTCGACTTCTCTCAACATCCATGTGGTGGCAAAGGCGAACAACAAAGCGGGGAAGTGAACTGCACCCCTCTGCACCTCGTTCATCTCCGCCTTGCATGCTGTGAACCACCTATCCTCCTCCACCTCTTTGGCCTTCTTCGGCGGCCCCTTTGCTCTGTTCAAGGCTCTCGTTGCCTGGGTATATGCCCTCTGTAGTTGCTGCGACCAGTACACGCCCGTCTCGATCGCCATGATCTTGTATTCAGACAAGTAGGTCACCCCTGCCTTGTACTCTGAAGACTTGAGTACGGCCCCTACCTGTTCCAGCGTCTCTGGCGTCCAGCACTCATTGGATCCCTTCACGCCCAGGTTGAGCAAGATCTTGTCCACCGTCTTCCTTACGGATGCTCTTGCCCTCCTCGATGAGTTTGCATAGTAGCCCTTCTTGAAGTTCACTAGGGTCCTGGTGCTCTTCGGCCCACTTGACCTGAACATCTTTGCCGTTCGGATGGCTTTCAACCACTTCTGATTTCCTTTCAACTTCGGGTTCATCGATGGTTGCTGCGGGATGTCCGGCCGCCTGTGGCCCAAGGGCTTAGCCTCTCTAATCCCTTCATGCCGAAGATGAGTTTTACCTCGCTCTTCCTCCTTCTTCTGACGTTTTCTAGCGCGAGCTCCTCCCTCTTCTTCCCTTTCCCCCGATCTCTCTTTCGGCTTTGCTTCTTTTCGCCGGCGCTTCACCAGATACACCAGCGAGTTGACGTCCGTGTCCTTTTTCTCAGTCCTTCCCCCCCGGTGGCGAAGGTGGAAACTCAAAGATTTCGGCTCTCCCTTCTCCCTCCTTCACCGTCTCCTTGACCTTCACCTCGTCTTCCCAAGCGCTCATCTCCCATAGTTCTGATTGGCCCCCCTTCGCCTCCTCCAGCATCACAGTTGCCAGCTGTCTTTCGAATTGAGCCTCCTCGTAACCAGCCATAGCATGTCTCTCGTAGCCACCACCCTCTCCCTCAGCGGTGGCGAACTTGTCCTCGGTGTGTCCAACTCCGTCGAAGGCGCTGAAGTCGTCCCCTCCGTGCCTCTTGTCTCCCTCGGTGAGAGGTGGTCCACCATTGCTCTCCAAGGTGCTGGTTCCGAAGGTGAGGCCTGGGGGTGCCTCCTCCTGGTCCCTCTTTCCGGTGTCCATTCCAGCAAGTTGTAGGGGTAGATGTCCTCGTTGTCCGTTCGGTCCATGTCCCACGGCTCCTCCCATCGTTCTTCCTCTGATGGTTGGTGTTCCCCCCATAGGTCTTCTTCTGATGGCTGAGGTGTCTTCTCCGCCCCGTTCTTTGCCTTCGTGGATGTCCGCGGAGAACTGAGGGAGTGCAGGCAGCGAACCAACCGTATGCAACCGAGCCATGCTACCGCGAGGTGGGTCAGCACGCCAGTGACGACGAGGTAGAAAAGCCAGAAGCGAAGCCATGGCCACGCGTGGACGTACCCATACACCTCTGGTGGTGAGGTCTCCACGGCCGTCGTCAACTCCATCTTGAGCCCCGGCTACGAAGGGTACCTGACACCGTAACAAATCGAACGAACCCGATCGAGCCTACAGTACCTACCAGGTTCCACATTGTGGCCTCCCGGCAAGCCCCTCCCTGCCCTTTTCAAATCGACCCTCACGGTCGCAGATTCCAGGCCGCCGTCAAGGCTGTGTCATCCTGCCATTCGGCGGAGTCCGGTCCTGGTGGATGAAGGCTATACCATTCGACCGTCCGCTCCACTGGCGTTTCGATCGTGATGCCCTCCAGCGCCGCCGGCAAGGTAGTGCTGCTCCATGTGTCCGGCCGGGACAGAAAGTCGGCCTCCTTGTTCGCTGTTCCCGGTAGGTGCACCGGTTTCAGCTCGGCCAAGCCCAGCGCCTCACACGCCACCGCCAGCTCTGCCCCGAGGAAATTGAGGGCTGACCCGCTGTTGGAGAACTTTTGCGTCATGGCCAAGGCTGTGATCGAATCCGACTGAACGGATATGGCCAAATTGACCGCGGTCAGCAGGCGTCCCCAGTGCCGTAGTGCTGCCAGGATCGCCAGAGTCTCCACAAGCTCGAACCCCAGCAGCTTTGCGTCTAACTCGCCCACTGGGGATGCCATCGCCTTGGTGACCCGGCCGTTCACCAACAGGATTGCCCCTAGTCCTTGAGGTGAGGCGTCCGTCAGCAAGGTCAGATCGGCCTTGCCTCCCTTGTACAGGTTGAACTTCCGAATCGGTTTGCCCTGCGCCGCCTTGAGATAAGCCAGCAGCCACACCCTCGCCTTCTCCAGCCTCTTCACGGGTATGAGATGGTCCTTAGGGCGGCTGTCCTTCCGTTGTTCCCTTCTGATGGCCTCCGTCCCTTGTGCCACGTCCTCCTCATGGTCGTAGAGGGTGGCATAGAAGGTTGATGTCACCCACCTTGCTCGTGGCAGAATGCCCGCCAACCATGCCACCCGCCCCGCTGCTTTGCGAAGTTCCGAAGCTGCAATCATGCCTTTCTTGTCCCATGCTTCCAGCTGTTTCCTCAACTCTGCCATGAACTTCTCCGGCAACGTCAGCAGCAGGTGGTCGTAGTCTGGTGCCACCAGCTTGAAGTTCACTCCCACCCAAGTCACTGACGCTGCTCGGGCTCCTTTCGCAAGGGACAACTTCAGGCCCAGGGCGGCCATCGTGGTCAAGATGCAAGCCAGCATCTTATTGCGCACCGGAAGGTGTCCACACAGTGCCCACAAGCTGTCATCCAAGTACACCTGATGCATGCCATTCTCCGGTGGGATTATTGACTGGACCAGCCTCGCGACCATCGCTGCCACCCTGCTCCATGTCAGAGGTGCGGTCTTGAAGCCAAAGAGTAAGGCAATGAACAATAGCCAGTGATCGTCGTCCAGGGCTGGTGCTAGGCAATGCCCCTTCTCCTCCTCCTTGACCGCCAGATGCATGTGCGCGTCCGATATGTCGATCATGACCAGTTCCATTGCCCGGTCCTGTTGTGCTCCTTGGTCTGCATGCAGCGCGTGCATCTTCCTCAACATCGCCACTGCGTCCATTGGCCTCGGGAGGATGATGCGCTCTGGCAGCTCTGCCTTTTTGTTGCCCCCTGACCTTTTCAGGTCAATGATGATGCGTCTCTTCTTCGACCCGTCCTCCTTGTCCTTCACGATGAGTCCCAGCCAGCTTATCGTCGTGCCCTTAAATCCGGCCTCCTCCACTTCCTTCTTCTTCACCTTCACCGCATAGCCCAGTTTGCAGAGTCTGCCCACCTCGATCTCTGCATCCTCCGCCTGTTCCTGTACCGAGGTGTAGTTCCCGATGTCCTCCCTCAACCCTTCAGCCGCCTGTATGTCTCCTAGCGTGGACTTCTCCTCTGGCTTGGTTGAAGGCGGGAAGATGCCGCATGTCCTCATGGGGCAGTTTATCCCCAAAGGAACTCCATCCCTGATCCAGCGGTGGACTTCCGTCTCCGGGTCACCGCCCCTCCTTCCCCAAGCCTCGAACAGGTTGCCCTCCAAAGGAGAAGTGAAAGACCACTTGCCCTTCAACCTCAAGGCACCCCCGCCTCGGGCACCTGTGAGTTTCCTTAACTCCTCCTTCCACCTTTCAATCATCCTCCCTTCGAGGCTGCAGTCTGGTGTGCCGTAGCTTTCACCAACCTTCACCGCCATGGGGTACTTGTTGCAATGCCTGTCCCAAGCGCCCAGGATCTGTCTTCCTAAGTTCTGTAGTGTTGGGAGTCCTTCCACCACCTCCGTCGGGTTCTTCAGCCCCCCGATGAAAACCTGCTGCCCCAGGTCCTGTTCCTTCTTCTTGTCCTCCTTCAGCAAGCCATACTTGCCCTCACCTGGTTTCCATCTCAGGTCCTGTCTATCGTTCTTCTCTCCCGGACCCTTTGTGCCCCTTTCTCCTCCCCCTTGAACGAGACCTCCCTTCCCTCCTGACTCCACTGCTTCTCGCATGCCCTTCGTCGTCGCCTTGAGTGTGATGGGCTTCCTCCTTCTTCATCTCTTCCTTCCTCTTTGTTTGCAGTCGGGCCCTTTCCTCCTCCTCCTCCTCTCTCTGCCATTTTCTCTTCCTTTCTCTCACCTCGAGCGCGTCCTTGACCGGTGAGGGTGATGTCTTTATGCCCTCTCTCCTCCTCACGTCTCTTGCCTGCGAGGCCTCGGCGTTGCTTGTAGCGATGTCATCATGATCTTGTTCACCTTCCTTCAACCTCCCCTCCAAGTACTCCGCCGTTGCCATCTTCTCGAAGTGCTGCATGAGGAGGTGTGCATAGGCGTTGCAAAGCTCCCAAGGGTATTCGCCCGACTCCTTTGACTCCTTCTTCCCCACGATCGGCCGGTGAGAGGCACTGCCGCACTTGCACTCTCTGTCGAGTGACTCGATCCCGTACAGCGAACCTGCGAACTGCTGGGGCTTCCAATGGCGGTCTCCTCGGCTCCCGCTCGATTGGTATGCGCAAGTGTTGAACAGGGAGATCTTCACACCTGGTAGTCGAAGATATTGCACCATCTCTTTCATGCCCCAGGCCGACAGGTGTCCCTCCACCTCCGAAGGCGGCGGGTTTTCCAAACTCGTGGGCTTCACCACTATTGACGTCGTCGGTGACCTCATGACCTCCTCTGCCAACTGCGTCGATCGAGCCAGCATCACCGTCCCTCTATCGCACTCCCTCTGCTGGGCCTCGTTGTTCGAAGCCTTCCCATATGGTTCAGCTCGAGTGCGGACAGGTCCGGGTAGTCCAGCTGCTTCTCTAAACCTCAAACGCGAAAACGTCGAGCAGGGGAAGCCGGCATGAAACCCATCGATCAGGCCTTCCCGAGCCCAACGTAGATGGGTGTTGTACGGTTCATCTGCACAAAGGTCCTGACCCCAATCTCGCTCAGCGGAGATCACCTCGACGTTCAAACCCTTCTTCTTGGCTATCCGATGAATCTCAGCCCCCAGTGGATCCCTCGGGCCTGCGAAGTGGTGGAGGAAGCGGAACCTGCGCTGTTTGATGTACTTCGCAATCTTCTCATCCAGGGCCTTCTAGCTTTCTTCCTTCTTTGGCTGCTCCTTTCCTTGATCCTGCTTCTTCTCCTCACCGCCTTCTTCGCCTCCTTCATGTCCACCTTGTTGAACTCCATCACCGGTGCTCTTCACTTCTTGCCCTGACATCGATGCGCCGGGTGACCTGGTGACCCGCATGATGAGCACTTGTGAATCCGCTTGATCGTGTTTGCGCACTCGGCTCCAGCTGGCAGCGACCCACACGGCGAGTTCCCGTTGTTCCAGGAGAAGCAAATAGCCTCCGCTTGCTTCCCGCCTCCTCCCTTTTTCCCTTTTCCTTTTCCTCCCGACCTTCGCTCGCCGCTGCCTTCGTGCCGTGCATCTCGAAGTCGTTGGAGCTCTTCGCGTTCTGCCTGCCACTTTCTCTTCTTCGCTTCTTTTCTTTCTCGATTCACCTGCCTTCTGGTAGATGAGGTAGCCGTCGAAGAACTCTGGTTGAATGCTCCCGACTCCATCGATGGCAAGAGTGCATCCGCTCCTCCTCGAACTGTTCCTTGTGCGATGGTCTCCTGAGGAGTTTGCACTCTTCCTTTTGAGCCCGAAGCCAACCACGTCAGAGCCGGGCCATGCACCTGGTCCTGCCAAAATTTCAGTTCGCCGGGCACCATTTTGAAGATTGCTTCCCATGGCTTTTTCTCTTCGAAGGCGAATGGGGCTGCCTTTCCTCCCTTCATGTCCATGTTGATCTTTAACTTCAACCTCGATAAAAGTTCGCCCCGCGCCATCTCGTCCGCCGCGTACACCAAGTGCCAAGCCTCTGGGTATGCTCTGGTCAACTTCTCCACGAACAGCTCGTAGGCGTGCAATGGTGCCAGCGTGCACTCCTCCAACGTCAGCATGGCCGTCGTGAAGACCCGATAGCAAGCTCTCCACTGGGTGAAGTTCGCCGGACCCGGAAGCTCCTTTGCGACATAGCCATCCGCCGTAGGGATCCAGGTCTTGTATTTTGAAGCCCGTAGTGCCTTCCTGCCGAACGGGACGAACACGCCAAAGTCGCAGTAAGGAGGTTTGCCCAAGCTCAACTTCTTCTTCAACGCTGACAGTTGCTCTATCGTGGGCTCCTCCTCCTCTTCGGGCAAGGCTCCCGTTCTGGAGGAGTATCATCTTGGCCTCCTCGTTGAGTACCTCGAATTCTCCATCGTCCCCTTGGTCGAGGACCTGGGTAAATTTCAGTGTCCTTTCCTTCGTTTCCTTCACGAACTCCCCAGGTGCCGCTGCTGCCCTCGCCGACGAACTCCTCGGTGGTGAAGGAGGGGAATCGCTCCATGGATCTTCCTCTGACCAATCCTCCCAGGTGCCACCCCCCTTCACGAACATCATCCTCCTCGCCAGCTTCCACACGAGTCCCACCTGGGCGGCCTGAACCGCGGTCAAAGGGGCGCCGTCGTCGAAAGTCGCTTGGGCCAGCGAGGCCGCGACTACATTGCCCGGAAGGGCCGCCAAAAGCCGAAGGTCGTCGTTCGGATCGCCAGCCTCGCGAACAAATGCCGCCCACAATGCGTCGGCCACCTGGAAGTGATCCAAGATGGCCGACACCGACGACATCGCCGCGGCCGCCATGGCCGAGGGGAACATCTCCCCCCAGCAAGCCGCCCGCGAGGAGCGCGACCCACCACATGACCCTCAAACAAAGGGTCAGGGCTTGAGCCAAAATGGCGTACTCAAGCCCTGACCCCACCCAGACCTACCTAAGTTGTCCATCAGAAAACTCCTTCGTCTTTTTCTTGCACAAAAACGCTTCAAGTTCGAATGACGCGAATGACATGGCGCACCACAGGAGAGAGAGACTTTGGCACCCTAAACCATACACCCTGAACCCCCTGACTCTACTTGATTGAGGGGGGCGATGGATCTGCGCGTCGAGAGTGGTACGTCCGTTGGAGACGCCCACTCCGTTGGTACTCCTGTGATGCAAAGATCACAACACTCTGCTACGAAGCAGTAGAACTGTGTTGGGTTCCGTCTCGTTGGGTCGACTGAAAAGAGTTGTTTCCCAGCAGTCACAAAGGGGTGCTTAATGGAGGTTAGGAGTGCCCATTATCCACTCACTTGGAGACTAAACACCACCCCTTTGTGACTCCTGGTCCATGTCTTTTTCAGAGTTTCTCCTTGGTGCCTTCAAGTTGTGTCAAAACGACCAATGAGTGAATGGAAGTTCGAAAACACCAAGGACGCAGTCGCAGTCTGCGCGATGCCACCCGCAGTCCCCATATGGGCAATCGCCAGTGATAAATCTTTGTCGACCAGTGGACATGTGTCTCTGCCACCAGACAGGGCTCCTGAACTTTGGAGAACCAGCGTTCTATTTATCACTTATCACAAGAAAATGTGTCCTCATCGGATTCAGACTAGTGACTAGGATGACTAGGACGCTGCAGATCCTTCAAATTCAAAGCAAACCCGCAGAAGGCGTGAGAATAGATGGCGCAAATTCCAAGAAGACCTTCCTTTGTGACCTTTGTCAATCACTAGCTGCGGCGGACTTCTACTCCACTCTAAGTCTCCGTTGGCTGCTAAGCCACGACAAGCCTTGTCATCCACTGATCCTCTTATGACCACAAACTCCGCGAGGTCGTTCCGGCTGCCGACCACCGTGCCTCCCGCTGGAGGGGCTTCTCCCACTGCAGCTCCAAGAGCACAACACCGTCAAGGCTCTCTTCCAAAGCCTGGATCCATGTTCGTGTTGATTGTTGATAAATGGAACCTCCACCAGTCCAGAAGGAGTTCGGACTGTTATGAATGTCATCCCCCTGACCCAAAGCCGATCAAGCTGGTACTAGTGACCGATTCTGGTTTTGGCATGTTTTAGCTACGTATGCCTATACCATCTGATTCCACCAAATGGTTTGAGCTACTCCACCGACTCCAATCCCCTGTCCCCTGTCGGTTCCGCGCGTTGCCCGTTCCGCCACCTCGCAGCCGCGGAGCAACGGGAGATTCCCGGTCTCCTGGACGATCGGTCAACAGCCGTGGAGCAACGGGTGGATGTCGATCAATGTCTGTTTCAGAGGGTGACGTGTGTGGCTCTGACAAGGTGAGGCCGAGCGGCCACGGAGGCGGAGCCCATCCTTTTGTATGTTCAGAAGGCCTGCTTTTTTGGGGGGGTAACTACGCGATCAATAGGTCTCGTTTCATCAAAATGTCCAAGTGGCAGGTGTTGGGAGTGTGGACTCTACGTGATCGGCTAGAAGTTAGAAGATAGAATTGCGCAATCTGCTGATCAAATACCAGCAGTTTAGGAGAAGTATGATTCTAAACATACCCAAACTCGGGAGTCTTAGCAGTTCAATCTCTTTCAGGAACTCATGGGCGTTTCAATCCCAAAGATTTCCAGTTGGTTGGACTGTTTTCTCCAGTTGGAGAGGCCTTTGCAGGTGTCCACTCCACCGGCATACGTCTCCGAATTCAGATCTTTCAGACCAGGTCCTCCCAAACTCCGAACAAGCCCACAGTAGGTAGACTCAAAGCCTCACTTGCTTAGCTCTTGGAGAGCATCTTCCGGGACATCGGTCCCCTCGCGGAGGGCCGAGCATCTTCCGGAGACCTCTGGAGATCATCCGGGCCCTTGGGGGCCTTGCTCGACTGTCTCCACTGGTGCGGTGTTCGGTGGGCCCCAAGTGGTCTTCGGCAGCACCTGACTTGCTTGGTGACCACTGACCTATTGTGCTTTACCAAGTGTTTGGGTAATATGCTGCATGCTGATCATTCTCAACTACCTCCATCTCATCTCCAAATCTATGAAAAGAAAAATACAATAATAACACCTCCGATAAATCTGAGATCATCATCTCTCAAGCTTCCCTTTTCGGAAAGAGGTCCCTCTTTCACCGGTGCCAGACCCCACGAGCCAACCGCCCCGGTGAACGTCGCTCCAAGACGAGGTCGCTGCAGGACTCGAAGCGCGCAAAGGCGTAGCCGGCGACGCCGGCGGCCCCGCCCTGGTCGCGGCGGAGACTAGAGGCGGAGAGGTTGGCGGAAGCGAAGGTGGGTGGAAACTCCAAGTCTTGGAACCTAAGAGCACCACAGAACGAATGACAAAAACAAGAAGAGCCAAAAAAAAGCGGACATCGAGTCCCGACATCGGAAGCACTCCGGACCGGAAAAAACCGCTGGATCATGGATACGTGTGTATTGGGTCTATCCTATTACCAGCAAAGGTGGATATTAGCTTACTGATTGTTACAGGTAAATTCGGACAGACCCAACGTCTGTAGCTCAAAAAAGAGAGGGCCCAGGGCCCATGGGGAAGGGTTTGGGGCCATCCTGTGCATCTTTCAGCGTCAGCATCCGCGTCATGGCCAGGCTGTGTTGTCTGGGCGTGTGGAGCTCAAAGACCGAACCCCCAGGCGTTGCAGTTCCGAACACCCCCCCGAGAAGTGATCTTGGCGTTGCGAGCCACGCAGCGGCGCTTCGCGGTCCGCCGAGTCCGGTTCCTCCTCCGCTTCGTGCCGACGGCCTGGCTCCAGTGGAGCCGGAGCCGCGACGGGCGACGCTGGGGATGCAGCTCCTGCGCGGCGCTGGCGCGCCAGCGCGGAACGTGAGATGCCATGGCTCTGGTGTGGGTCCGAGTTCCTCTCAACAGCGAGGGTCCCCTTTTTGAGGAGACCATCTCATTGGTGCGAGATAGTCCCCTGGTGCTGCTTTTCTCCCTTGGCTTTCAGTGCGCGCCTGTCGACCATTTCCTCATTTGCAAGGCCAGGTTTGGGGAATGAATGTGTGAGAATCTCCTGCTTTCGTGCGGTTGAAGGCTTCTTTACCTTGATTTCCTGGACCAGCCCTCCCATCTCATCTCCCCCAGACCAGACCCTCGCCCCGGCAGTTGGTCGGGCATGTCCAAACTCTGCCCTCATCTTGGAAGGTTTCTCCACATCAACCTCAGGGCTCCGGTGTGACCATGCAACACCAGAGTCCAGGGTGACTAAGCGCTTCACCCGGAGTCCAGGTCGACCTCTTGCCCGGAACCCGGTCAAGAAGAGACCCTGTCGATCTGGGGGGGGGTGCGTCGATCTTCCAGCCCTGCAACAGGTCGGTCTTTCTGGATGAAAAGGCCGACATTCTGCATATTATTTAGAATAGGAAGATCATGAAAGATCCATAGAAATCCATAGAATACCATTTGAAATGGAATAGAACCCATTCGAATAATTGCATCATCATCATCATCATATTAGGATTCATTAGGAATCAATTCCAATACCAATTGAAACCCACATATCGATGTTCCTTCCCCAAGCCTTGGCTCTGACCCTTCGACTTTTCCTGATAGCCCTGGCTCTGGCCCGTCTGGAATCGAAGAAGCCTCGGCCCACGCGAACTCCGAAGGCGCACGATGTAACGGAAAACCACCCGCGGCCCTCCGGAGTGGCTTCACCCGGAAGTAGATCATTGTATAGTACCCTCCATCCAACAAACATGGAAGTGGATGGAATGGCCCCGAAGAGAAGGTATTCCACTCCCATGATTGTTTTCAGGGAGGGTAGACCCCCAAATGAATAGAAAAGTAGATGTCAAATGGCCCACACGAAAGCTAGTTGGCTATGAATTACCAGGAGTGCCATACATGTCCTATTACCCGTTCGTTTTCGCTTCACCCGTTTTGGGCAGCTGTGCAGCGGTCGAGCCGCTCGCGGTCGAGCGGTTCGTCTTCGGGACGGTGAAACCCGGCATTCGCCATGGCATGCACTCCCTGAAGTCATGGTGATGTGGTTGTTCCTATGGCCACCGATGATGGAGGACTATGAACTCCGAAGAGCCAAAAATGGTGCTGGTGGTCCGCCCTCCGACTTCCGGCTGATGTGGATGAAACAGGGAGCAGAGTGGCTTCACCTCTTCGGAAGCTATTGAAGTAGATGAGTAGATCGTTGTGTATCCGAAGAAGAGTTGCCACTTGTGATTCTAGGATCTTCTCTGCTGCCACTTGTCAGGCAAGCCATGGAATAGTACTGTAGAAAACCTCCCTCTGAAGCCTCAACGTTGACCAAAAAAGGAACAACGGACACTGAGTCAATCCTCTGCAGCTGCGAAACTCGCCAGAATTCTTTTGGTTCCGATCCGAAACGCCGAATCCGAGAATCCGAAAGCAATAGATGAGACTTGCGGGAAAACCCATGGAAAACCCCGTTGTTTTTGGAAAGAAAAAAAAAGCTGAAAGCTTCAGCCAAGCCCCGGCCAAACTGCCAGGAAAGCATCCCCCCCCCCCAATCTGGTTTGCTTCTGCCGAGCCGCAGCAAGGTCTCCCTCCATCGTTCGCCACCCGGCACCGGCCGCAGGGCTTGGCAAGTGAAGAAGGGCAAAGACCCTGGAACCACGCATGGCGATGGAGGTGCTTTTCCCGTGGAAGAAAACCAAAGACGCAAAACCAATGTGAGTTGTTCTTACCCCCCCAAAAAAGGGACAAAAAACTCAATACTCAAAAGGGGCACTTGCAAGTTGCATTGGATGAAGAACTTCAGAACGACAAATCCCATGTACACTGGAAGCATGTCGTGATGGAATCACGTGGTGGCAACGTCATGTGGCCACCGGTGGGCTTCATAAGGTGGCTTCATCCGATGTGAAAACCGATCCTCGAACATGCTCGGGATTTGCCATCGAACCTGGGACATTTTTGTACTATTCCCCGGGTTAGGAAGAGTGAACCACAGGGAAAATACCCAACACTTCACCCGGTCATTCTGCAGTTCACTCGCTTCAAGGTCATTGACCTGGTCACTCGCCCAGTCGTCGGCGCTGGCCGACCGACCACCGGGATCCGAAGCGACTCAGAGTCCAAACGACCACGTTTCCCCTGCAAATGGATGAACACCGTGTCCAGCAAAGTGCGGAGAGAGAGCAACTTCTTTCGCACACTGTGGTAGGATGCTGTTATTTTTCTCAGGGATGTATGAAGAAAGAACCTTCATGTTTTGAAAAGTGGACAAGAACAACCCAGAAACCCAGAAACACTATCCATGTTACTAGATGTTACTTGTAAAGTTGAGGGCCTTTGCGACGTTCACACTCCAAAAAACAAACTGGTGTTCTGGCCCGGTCCGGATGTTTTTCGCAAAAACCGTGAAAAGAAAGGTGCAAAGAAACTCATTCTCATGTTGTTGTTGAAGGGATGTTGACAGGTTCTCCCCTCCTCCGCACGCGTGGTGTGTCGCACGACGACGCGTTGCCCCGCGCCGAAGGAGGTGGGCAGCGCCGGCGGAGAGCTCGACCAGGTGCTGCCGTTCAGGGACCCGTCCAGCGGAACCTCGGCCATACTGGAGGCTTCCTGGAACTCAGAGCCATACCAGGCGGGCGAAAGGGCCGAATCAAAGGTGTTGGACCCTTAAGAAAAACCGCCCCAAAAGGACATCCAGAATGTTTGCCCGTTTCACATTCCCATCCACCATTCAAACTGCTCGAACCTGGCATGTTTTGAGGGGGGGTTGGTGGTTTTGATTTTCCAATTTGGAGGTTCAGAAATCTTGCACAACCCGATCGAGTTATGCCTGAAAGTGCCCATACACCTGGGTGGTTCATCGTTGAGAGGAAACACCGACCAACGCGCCAAAGCGGTCTGTCTGCGGTGGCAAAGTATGTTGGGTTGAACCCATGTCTTGACCACGGCGAGCAAATTGTTGTTGGTATTATTATGGAGCAAGCTTGCCGGGGTGAAAGCAACCCGGCAAAAAAAGGCAGCGCGGCGGCGCTCCCGCGCGAACCGCGCACCGTTCCCTCGGCCGAGGTGCTGGGTAGGTCACCTGGAGTTCCCAGCCGGAGCTCTTGGTGATCACCGCTTGCACCAGGATCTCCTGAACGGGACCGGCCGGACGTGGCCAGGCTGCACGGCCGGGACGGCGCGAGTCCTCCCGTTCGAACGGGGACGGCGAACCGTGACGAACGTGACGAAGGGAAGACGGACGGGAGGAACGTGGCGTGGCGTGAAAAGGAAATACAGTAGACCAGGCAACTGGTCTCGGTCTCGGTCTCACATGGTCTCACTGAGATTGGAGCCAAGAATTCTGGGAGGTTTGGTGCTTTAGGGGGCCGGGTCCCAGATGTATCAGAGGTCCAGCGGAGTTCCATGGTGCAAAGCTAGGAGCTTGGGGCACGGGCCCGAAGCATGAAACTTGGCCCGACGCGTTGGCCCCAGAACACGAGACCAACCCCAATGGACAAGTAGATGTCCAAAAACGTCTCCACTGCTCAGTGGCTACTGTTCCGTTTGAGAACTGACCTGCTCAGTGGCTACACGTCTCCGGCGTCGCCCAGTCCGATAATCCAGACCATCCCTGTGGAACATGCCCGGTCTTGCGACGCCCCGCCCCCCGCCCCCGCTCCCAGTGCAAGGTGTAGACCACCCCACGGAAGAGGCAGTGGAGCCCGCGCTTCCACTGGGCCCAGCTCCTTGGAAGGAGGTGTGGCGGGTCATGGGCGCGTTGGACGCATGAGGGATGGCTTGGTGTGGGATGCCTCATGGGTGGTTGCTGGTTGGTGTAGGATGCCACGTTTGAATTGTGCGGCAACAAGTCTGGAAGTTGAGATCTGAGAGTTCCGGGTGAACTCACAAAGCGGAATCCCATGGAATTCATAGGGTTAGGTTTTTACGCATCAGAAGTGAACAAGTCAGCTCTCCCTTCCTCACGACTCTCAAGAGTGGACATAGCTTATGAAGCTTCATCCACAGCCAGGCCTCAGCCAGGCCTCGCGCGCACACAGCTCGAACTGGTCCAGTTCGTGAGTCTTGTGAGTCTCGCCGCCCAACGGCAACGGTGGCTGTTTTGATGCTGGGTGACCTCTCACGGACCAGCCCCGGGCCGGGCGTGGAGAAACCCGAGACACCTCCGTTCACGACCATGTCCCAGCTCACTTCGACACCGTGGTCCGTCCGTCACCCAGGTGTTCACCCAATTCTTGGCCCCAATGATAGTGACAGACAATATGACCACCAGTCGGACAAAATGAGTGATTGGAAGCTCTGGGATTGATATATCATATGCTGCCCCATTCACCCCTGACCCCTGGCCTTAATTGGGAGTCATCCGCCAGTCCCATGGGTCGTGTCTGGGTGTTAGTGACTTGTTAGCGAGTCGGCGTGTAAAAACCAGGCAACGAAAGGGAATGGTGCACCAAACTTCCTTTGGCTGCCATTTCTTCACCTGTTTGAATCAAACACAGCTGCTGCCCCACGTTCATCGCCCCCCCTACAGGTGGCCCAGCCCTTCCCTGCCAAGGTTCAGAGTCATGAGGCAAGACCCTCGGGTCGCCTGCATGATCGGGTCGAGTCTGGACCCGGGCGTCGGGATGTGAGCGACCGGTCCGAAGAGAATCCGGGGGCAGCGAGGCTTCCAGGTCCGACGCCACGTCGGTGGAGACCGTGGAGACCTCCTTAGGCTTCCCTGGTCCACCACTCATTGATTCATAGGCGGGGAACATCCCGAATCAACGACCAGGATTTTACACGACAAAGCACCAGAGTCGTTCCCATTGGTTTGATGGTCGAACGGAAGTCTAGGGTAACTATATCTTCCAACGTTGGCAGATTGCTGGCAGAAAGTCTGCATCGTTGGAAGATCCAGGTAACTTCAGCCCCTGTGAGCTCGGCTAGTCTGGTCAATGTCTGTACCAGACTAGAGCCACAGCAATCAACAGGCTGGAGCTTTCACCTATCGCTTCGTTGGGGCCTTCCCACCAGGTCCAATCCCAATCACCTGCCAGGCGCACCTGCCAAAGGCAATCCACTGGTGGGGCATTGGACAAGCCGGGGCCCTAGGAGACGGACTTGCGGCGGCGCTTCGGCCGAGAGGTCATGACCGAAGAACGCAGGACGTCTGAGTTCTTCAAGTTCTTCCCATCTTTTCCGTGCCATTTCACCGTGGGGGTTTTGGGAGTGTCAGGTCATGTCAGGTCATGGATCCTTTGAAAGGCCACCGACCCAAAGTGCACGTCCCGTCCTGGGAAAGCCACTAGACTCTAATAGTAGGTCAACTCCAGGTCAACTAGCATCCAACAGTTCGTGGAGTAATGAAAGATCTTTGGGAACTTCTCTACCCCTCCCCTCCACCTGCCCTCCACCTTTCGCTCTGGACAGCTTGGAAGAAGGGACCCAAACATCCAGCTTCGCTCCGTTGAATCGGCACTCCGACCTCTCTTTCTTGGAGTCGGTTTTGGAGTTGGACGGGACCACGTCCTGTTGGAAAACACAGGGCATCGTCCTTTTCATCCGTGTCTTGTTCGAATCGCTCCACCAGTACACATATGGGCTGAGGCGTTCACCGAACCACCAGGGCTTTAGGGTTTTACATGGATTTTACATGTACCCTCCAAGAGGTGTCTATAAATAGCCTCTTAGAGTCCAAAAACCACCGGACTTGGAGGGACCCAGTTTCACCCACCCTGGTCACCGCACCGGTCCACTCCGCTCCGCGCTCGCCCTCGGCCGCGCAGCCCGCTGCCGCTGCCGCGCCGCCTCGACGGCGGGGTCCAGGACTCGCAGGTCGGAGGCGACGGGAGGAACCACCCGCACCTGGCACGTCGCGTCACCACCGGCGTGGCGCGGCGGGCCGCCCCCGGTCACGTCGGACAGGTCGAAACAACATGGAGATGGTCTTCTGTTTGCAATCGGTCCAGTTGGGTTTGCCGGGGTATGCCTTTTCGAAATATCCCAACAAGGGGTGTGTTGTAAAACATGGTAAAACCACATATCAGGTGAAATGATTGCATCGTCTGAAGTGATGTTCGAGTGATTGGCGCAGGCGGGTGGCCCTCAGAAAAGGTGCCCAACAGCAGTTGATGGAAATGTTTGGCCAACACACCATATAGACCATATACATTCAAAGAAAGGACCCTCTCAGTTAGAGAAGGGAACTCAGGGTCGATGTCTCCAAAGAAAGAACCGGATGTCTCCAGACGGATTTCTTGCTTGCACATTTCGATCCGTCTGACGGATCCAACACGCCCTTATGCCCTTGGCCGTTTCAGCCTTGAAAATTGTTGGCACACTGGTGTCACATGTCTTGCAAAAGCCATGAGTTCCTTGCACTTCGCTCTATTTGCAGCTAAGGAGTCTCGTTGAAATGCCTTATCACTGCCCAAGGAATGTAAGCCCCGATCACCCCAAACCGAAGCGGCCTCTGCCGGCACCCACGCGGTCGGATCCTCGACCAGGCCGCCGCCGAGCGGTCGGGATGTAGGGAAAAACCATGCGGGGAAGGACGGCTGGGCATGGTGCAAAACCACCTACCAGGACCTACCGGGACCTACCCGGGACCTCCCTACACCTCTGGCTTCGGGGGTGAACGGCACAAGAAGGGCTTGAATATAGGAAGGAAGTATGAGTAGCATCGAATCTACCTGCTTCCCGCAACCGTCCTGTTCACTCTGAAAATAACATACCTGCTGGTTCCATTATTGGTGAAGAAGCATGTGTACAAGGACCCTTCTCTCATCTTCTCTTCCAAAGAGAAAATTCACACCCCACACCCCCACACACCTCCAATCTTCCAAAACTCACCACTTCTCCATCTCAAACACCCTGCCTACCCGGCCCCAAAGTTCCCCGTGGCCTCCTCCAACGGCCTCCTCCCCTCTCCGCCACGCGGCCACCAAGCACAGGTCGACTCCCACGTCCAGGTCCAGCCACAGCCGCCCCGGCGCCGCCACCGCCGTGGCGCCGGACCTACCGAGCGAGCTCGGATGGAGTGGCGGACTCTCCGCGACCAAGACGACGAGAAGCTGGGAGGGGTGCGAAGATGATCGTTCCGTGGGGCAAAGGCATTGAGCTGATCGCAGCAGAATGACATGATGCGTTCTGGAGAGTTTGTTCTGAGGTGCGGTGGTCATCATGCAAAAGTGTGGGACGACCGGACTATCTTCATACGACCCCCACCCCCATACAGTGAGTCCCAAGGGTCATCGAAAGAGTCACCCCGTTGGGTACGAACGGCTGTGTCTGTCACTGTTCGATCCCACTGTGAGTCCGCCTCCGAGTTTGCTCGATCGATTCGATCAGCAATTCGATCGATTCGAGGATTGAGTTCAATGGTTCTCGTTTGTGGGCCGGTTGGTTGGTCTTGCCACTTCCCCTCAGTCTTTCACACGAGATCAACTCGTTACAGACGGTCGAGGCGGTCGAGACGGTCGTGGCCATGTTCCGTGACTGGGACTGAGAGGTCAGTGCAAGGTTGGTGGGTCTTCCTTCCCTGCACACCGCGAGCGACACTGCTCACACTGCATTGTCCGGTCAGCATCAAGCAACGCGGAGACACAATGCTTTTCCTGTGCTTTTTCGATCCGGATCTGCGTCGGAGCGACTCAAAGATCGTTTGAGCTGCATGAATGGACGCCTTCTGAAATGATGCCTGCGGGATTGGAAGGATATGTTGAATCTTTAGAGTCTTTAGAGTCTTAAAATGTCTTGAATATGTCAACCGATGTTCTTCGGATTGGTTCCAAAAAGGGCTCTCCCAAAAGCAAAGCGTCCATCATCTTCAGCCAAGCACACCAGGTGGATTGGACGATTCCATGCACAAATTCATCAGTTTGTCAGGAGTTTCGGCATGCAAGTGTCTTCTGCGTCTGGCTGCTCCCTGGAACTGTCTGCATCTTTCGTGTTCGACTCAGACCGCTGGTGTGGCCCAACAGGTAGACAAACACCACGTCCACGATTATTTCAGGGAGTGTGTACCTCCAGTTCTGCTACAATCTCTGGGACATTCTCCCAGATGTGAGACAGTGCCACAGAGCACTCCGCTCGACCAAACACGTCTCTGAGTGGTTTCAGTGAAGGCGTGCCAAGTTACAAAACATAACCTGCTGAATGTAACTAATATGGAGCTGGGATACTGATACTGATACTGATGTTGTTGCACGTGTTTACCAAACATAGCATAGTGGTTTTTAAAACAAAGAGGGTTTCTCTTTACCATGCTTTGTGAATTTGCGTGGCCATTCAGGAAGCCATCATGGGGACCAAATGCCCACCTCCCTTCAGCACCTTCTCAACCACCTCGCTGATGGATCTTCCGCCCTCCAGCGCGTTGCCTTTCCTCGCTCCGGATATCTGCCTTGCTCTTCATGGCAGGCGGTGCACGCGGCATGCTCCTTGTACAGTTGGCCATCTCGCGAGGAGGAATGGCCTTGAGCTGTAGAAGGACATCGCGCTGTGGCTGCACCAGTGACAGTGGCACCTCTTCGGAGATGATGGGGCGCGGGCGCGGTTGGTATCTAAAACCGTCACCTTCTGGCTTACTCCTCAGGCTGGGATCCCATTCCTCCTCAGGTGTTCCAGTGCTGAAGAAGCCTCCCATTGCGGCGATGGCGAAATTTTCGTGCCGATGCGTCCGATCAGACCACCTCCATGAGTCCGAAGAATTGCACTCTGGCATGCTCTCTTTGGATCTTTGGATGCTGCATTGCTTTGTCTTGTTGCACACCGTGGATCCTTGGACCAAGACCATCGAATGGCACACGTGCGATGAGTCCGCTCGACGCTGATCGCTCGACGCTGATCGACGCTGATCGCGGCGTGACGTTTGAGACCCGAATTGGATCCCCGTGCGTTGACGCTCCATCTGGGCACCCCAAGGGTAAGGAGAGAGAAGAGTAGGTCGGTGAGGAGGAAGCAAGCACTAAACCCAGACACGACCAGGCCAGGGGTGGTTTGGGGGGTCAAAGTAGGCATATACGGCAGCCCCATGGAGTGTCTGGGAAAGGGTTGAAAAGCAACAAAACGTGACAACAGCATACAAAAGCACGTACACCGCGATTTCGATTCACTCCAAACCAACCTCCACTCGATTCACTTAGGAAATGTCACCTCATGATACCTCATGCCCCAAAAAAGGCTTCGAGAAAAAGAGAGGTGATAGTGTAAGCGAGATTTCGTCCGATAAAAATTTACAAAACAGTTTGGATTGTTGCCTATGTTGAGACCACCTGTGCTTGAAAGGGTTTCTCAACAATTTCCCACTAGACTTTTTCAGCGGGGCAGATCCGCTTCCCATGAACCCGGGCCTGTTTATGTCATGGTGGGTGCGCAAAGAGCTTGTTGACTGGCTGCATATGGGAACTATTTGCAAGACCTGCCAGCTCGGTAGTTGGGTCGAAACGAGGCGAATCCCTTCAGATTCGTTTGCCCACCCAGGTGACAAAGGAAAAAACGAAACCAGCTTCCCCCTTCTCAATTCGAAGCCATATCCAGATATCATCAGATATCCAGATATAGGCGCTGTTCTTCGAAACAATCCTCTGACTTCCGCGCCCACCCATCCCCTGGCCTCACCGCCGCCCGTGGCCATGGGCCCAGCGCCACCGGCGCTGACAGCAGCAGGCTGGACTCGCCCAGCGCGGAGGGCTCCGAGCGGTTGGCGCGCAGCAGGCCGCGCCAGCGGTGGACGCCTGGCGCGCCGCTCGGCGAGCGTCCGTTTGGTCGTTCCGACGCGAACCTTTCAAAGGAACAGCAACACTTGCTAAAATGGACCAGCCAGCTTGAGAGTTTCAACTCTTTTGCGAGGCGTTGTCTTCACTAAGGCCATTCGACTTCCGAAAACGACACCTGGCGCATTCCACGGCCAACCACGTCTTCTTTCGGGGCGCTGGACCCTGACTCCCACACCTGCCTGCTGGACCTTCTCAACCTCTCTGTGTCGATCCAAAAAGAATCGGAGAGATCTGTGTCTCAACCTATCCTCATAGAGAGATCCAGAGATCCACATAGACCCAGATACCTATCCTATCTATCCTCATCCTCAGCTATCAACCTGTGGATACCAATCACAGCTGGACCTTCTCAAGCTCTCTGTACCTGAATCTTGTATTGATTGGCAGCGTCACTCTTCCCAGCGATGCATCTGAAACACGACAGCGCCGACCGGGCGACGGCACCGTGCGCCTGTGGAACCACCGCGTGGGAACCTCAGGAGACACGGCCCCGGGCAGGCGCCGGGCGGGCGGCCAGGTCGGGCGCCACACGAAGGCTCTCCGAACACTAACACACTCCAGCCAAGACAGACCATCCCCTTTTTTCAATCCAACCTCAACTCTCTGATCGATTGAACCCCACAGACCATCCATCCTCTCCACGTCTTCCCTCTCCCCACCTCAGCTGCAGCTCCACCGGCTCGTCCGTGACCAGCTCCACCTCCAAGCCCAGGGCCTCAGCTTTCACGCCGTCGGACAGATTGGGTGGAGAAGAACGTCGTTTGAGGGAAGACGCCTGGTGTTGACCAAGACTCAATCGAATCCTGGGACAGTCTTTCTCCGTCTTGGAAAAGAACGTCTGAAATGAAACTCTTGGTGTACACATCACGAAAAAAAGGCCGTGATGGAAACGAATGCAGACCTTCAGCCTTCAGCAGAATGATGCATGGAATGATGCATGACCTGCCAAAAGTGCTTGGGATGAATGGTTTCTTTCGACGGTCAAACCGTCCAAGTTGACCAAAAGCTCCAAAAGCTTCGTTCAACACTGAAGTTCTTCTCCCCCAAGCTGCACAAGCTCAAAGAGGACACCTCAGACGCACCTCACCCTGCCCGCGTCCCTCGGCGTCCGCCGAGCGCCCCACCCCACCCCGCCGCCCGCCGCCCTGCCATGGCACCACCGTGTTGCAGCTCAAGGGAAGCGAAGGCCCCACACCGCCTGCCGTCCGCGCCACGCAACCTGCGGGACCCCCCCCCCGCGGGCGTCCTCGCGAGAAGCACGAAGCGTGACGAGGTCCCTGGCAGTCACCCACTGGAGTGTATCGCGGTAGGGCACTAGGCACTATACACTTTTTGAGGGGGAGTGTCATTGACGTAGCTCCAGATCTGAAAAAGCCTTAGTCCTCCTTTTGGTTTCGTTCGAAGCTCACAGAACCCGCCCAGCACATGGCGCGGCGAAGACATGGCCACCGACATCGAAACGTGGGTCCGACGTCGTCGTGGGTCTGTTTGGTATGGCCACTTCCCGCGTCTGCATGTCCCCCATCTCCCGCTCTCAGAAGACCTTCATGCGGCTGCATCTGCCAGAGCGTCAGCGGGCTTGGCGTCAGCAGAAGCACTTCACCTGCACGGAGAACGCAGTCGAAGGATGGTCTGAAGCGGTCGCTTCAGAACGGGGCAGGTCCGGCAAGTCCTACAGTACCCATTTACAGGAACCAAATACCCAAAACGGTCTGAACAACCATAGCCATAGCAGAACAGAAAAAGGAAAAAGGTCCTACTAGACCAAAAAAAGACAGTCTGAAGCACCAAAGCAGAGAAAAGAAGATGTTCAGAGTTCAGAGTCTGAAAAAAACCCAAAGATTTCTTCAGGTATGCCAGTCAGTTGGCTGAAGAGAGGTTAAAATGTTACTTAGATTCCAAACAAATAGCCCAAATGAGGATGACAGAATTCTATAATCCACCCAAAAATCGAAGGCAGTAGGGCCTTCGAAGGGGTTGCTTTTTCCAAGCCTTTTCAAGTGGAGGTCCTTGACTTCCTGTGTCCCCAGAAGATCCCACTTCCATGCAAGATCAAAACGGGGTCAGGTCGACCAAAAACGGAGGATCGGATCAACGAACAGAAAGCGAACGGTCCTTTTTTGCCGCTGAAGAGTGTCCAGACGGACTTCATCCTGTGCCCTGAAAAATGTCTGATTCCCCTTTGGGCCAACTCCTCTACCTGCACCTGCGGAGTTCTCTTCACCCCCCCAACACCCATTGGCCATTTGGCCTGCTTCACACGGCCGGACACGCCGCGAAAACCGGCCACGGCCGCCTTTCAGCCCCCCCCCGAAGCGACGGATCCGCCGAGCCGACAGCGCCTCCGGTCATGTTATACTGCCTCGCGGTCCGCGCGGGCGGTCGATTCAGAGGTCCAGTCCGCGGGGTGTGAGGTCTTTCAACTATCTGGGTGAGGGCTTCCCTGAATTTTCGGGCTTACACAACCTATGCCGGCCTAAAAAAATGTCTGTGGGCCAATGTGGAAATAGCTGACACACACCCAAGGCGTGGTATGCAATCTTGCGCTTCGCTGTCTTTTTTGGGGGCATGCATTGGGTATATATATATATATTATACAGTTTATGTCTCATTCCTAGTAACAGTGGAGTTTTTCCGCTTTGCATCTTAACGAAGTGAAGTGGAGTGGTATTCACTTCCAGACAGTTGGTCAGTGTTCACGTACCAACAGCCTAATGGGAGCTAATTACAAATTGGAAAACAAATGCGAGGCAATGCAAGGTCGGCAAGCAAACGGACCAAATCTTCCATGAGAAGACAATGCTCAAATGCATGAAGTGAACTTCATTGCTGCTGGTCCCAAATGCAACGCACAATCTGATCGAAAGACAAATTCAAAGACTCGGGGTGTTGTGGCACGGGCACACCAGAAACACGCCAATGCAGGTTGAAATGGCGGGAAGGCGGTGAAGCCTGTTTGAGGTAGGCATCAAGGGCTAAAGCTGAATCGAAGCCAGAATCCCCTTAACAGTGGATGATGATGATGATGATGATGATGATGATGATGATGATGATGGTGACAATAAAGGCATCTCGTGACAACGAGAACATCCACATCCACATCTTCGCTCCACATCGCCGGCCACGCCCAGCAAACCTGTCCGCACCTCTCGAGCCGCAGGATGAGCGACATGAGCTGCCCTTCCATGGCCACGGGGTTCAGGTACCTACGGAGTCCCATTCCCGGCGATCCTCCGGTGACCCTCTCGTGACCCTCCGGTGACGCGTTGGAAACCCCCGTGGTGAAGGAAAAAAATGGAAAGGCTGCGAGCAAGAAGGTTCTGGGTTGATAGGGCACCATAGCTCTCCCCTGAATCGTGATGTAAAACCTGGGGATGCCACACTGATTGTCACGGGTGTTTCAGGCATGCCCCGAGAATGAGGTTTTATGATGACATCTAAAATCTAATCTGCTTAAAACGACACGGCACCCGATGCCGCGCACGCCAATGCGGCAATGCGCGGGGCACTGCGGCACGTGTTGCACCAGCAGGGTGGCGGCCAATGTGGCAGGCACCCAAGTTGTGGCTTCCAGAACCTCAGAATAGCCAGAAATAGGGATTATTGAACATTCCGTGAAAGGGTGCTGTGAATTTGTCCTGCCTATTCCGTATAGTAGTAGCAGCAGTAGCCAAGAATCTTCAATTGTTCGAGAATCCTCCCAGGCCCATGACAATAGTCCTTGCTCAAAGTGCCTCACCAGTGGGTATTTTCACGTCCTGCAGTGCTACTGCTACACTACGTTTGGCTGGTGCAACCACTGGGCAACCATCCGGCAAAGAGGAAGGAAGCAACTGCAACTCTGTTAGGGAAGAAATCATGCACTACCCATCAGCCATCCAATCCAAGTGCTTGTTGGGGGACCAGCTCCTAGTGGTGGATTTCCTCCGTCAACAGCTGCCTTTTCTTCAATTACCACTTAGGCATAGATCAGCCTGAAACCCACAATCCAGGCTAGAAGCAATGTTCCTGATAGATTCCTCAAGAATTTGGGGACCCTCTCACTAGTCACTCTGGCATCCCCAAAAATGAATCAGCGCCAGTCTATTTTACAGGACTCTGCCGACTCTGCGTCCCCTTCTCCCAAAGAAGAGGTACCCCCTCACTCTCGCACGGTCCGGGTTTCTCACAGTCCAAGTCACTTCCACTGTAGCACTCTCGAATTCCTGCCCTCCCACCAGCGTGGCCACGCTCACGTTGCCCAGCCTCGACGCGGCACAGGACGCGGACGCGGCGGGGCGATCCAACGGCGGCGCCACCGAAGCCGCAGCCGGCCGCCACCGAGCTCAAGACCCGTCCTCAAAATCCCTCGAAAATCCATCCGGAAACGGGAAAAGGGCACTGAGAAACTGGAGTCTTCCGGAACTCGTTGGCCCAACTGGCTTGCCATGCCCGGCCCGACTGGTCCCTGCCAACGAATCTCACGAACCGACGCCTGACGATCGACCGATCTCTCGGGAGAAATGGGTTCCCATCAAAAAACCGATCCCACCGATCTCTGGTAAACCAGATGGCATCCCAATTGGGAGATGATTCCGATGTTCATGAAAGAAGAAAGCCAGCTCGGCTCGGTGAAGAAAGCTCAGACAACCTGGTGTTGCTCGGTCTTCGCCATTGAGCTCGGTCGAGGCTAAGACTGAGTACCGGGACCGGGAGGAGCACCCGGGACCGGTGGCCTCTGCCTCAACCCCCTACGGTGAGGACCAGATTACCCGAAACCAACCATGAAAAAACGGAGGTTGTCACATACCAAAACCATCAAAAACCCATGGTTTTGGAGGGTTTGTGGGCCCCCCTGGTATGTGGTAATTTTTGGAGGGGCGACCGCGACCGCACCGGGCCTCTCGGTGGAGAGTTCGACCTCGAACACCATCTGATGCCTCGGGCGGAGCCCAGGTCGATTGCGTGTGGCACGCGGCGGGCGAACAGGCACAAGGTGGTAGGTCAGTGGTCTTGAAGCATAGAAGAGATTTAGAGATCATTGGCGTTGTCCCAAGAGTAGGGGAACCTCCAGATTAGAGATCATTGGCGTTGTCCCAAGAGTAGGGGAACCTCCAGATGTTCCTGGTAAAGCAGGAGCTGAGATTCGATGGCCCAGCTGAAAAGTTTGAAGACTCTGTCGATCGGAATCTGGCGGTGATCTGAACATAGTATGTCGCTCGCAGTGGTCCTCTTCACGCAGATGTGTCATATGGAACATGCCAAAATGCGTGTCAGACACCATTGTTTGTTCTTTCTTGCTTTGAGAGGTGTCATATTGACAAGGGTTTTGACCCACTTTAGATTCCAATTCCCAGCAACCAAAGCGTCTCGCATGCTCATCAAAAGGAACGCCAAAAAAGCCGACCGTCTTCCTCTGTCACCATGGACCTCTGACACCCACACAAGGATGACCCAATGCGCTACCACAATGAACTAGCAAAGTCACATCAATGGTCGTTTTCTATGTCGTTTTCTACCCCGATGTTTCATCAAAGCGAACCATCGAAACACCCTAAAAACGACATAAAGCCGCACCGCTTTCCCAGTCACGATTGGTTCTTCACGAGACATCCAGCAAAATTCAGCAGAAAGCTGTGGTTCTCCTTGGCATGGGGTGCATTGGCAGGTGCATGGGGTGCATCCGTTCGGAATCAGTCTGGTCCGTAGTTGTCTTTCTCATATCATCTGACCGAGGCAGCATCTCATAGTCATTTGTCACGAGTAGAACTTGTGATCGTTTGGTCGAAGTTGTCACCGCGACCATTTGATCCAATTCGAGGGGGTTAGCAGTGATCCACCTCAGGTTGAAGTTGTCCTCCTCCTTTTCGCTTTCACTAGCCCAGCACATTTGAACAAGCAACCAGGGTTAGATTGCATCATGTTACCTTGGCTGAGTCAAAGGTCAAGTGGTTTGTCATCACCTAGCACTTGCTTAAAAATGCCTCGGCCGTCCGTCCCACAACGAGTAGAGAAAGCTGACGGAGTGGGCTGAGCAAAGGTGGGGGTCCATGCTTCCTGGCGAGAAGACCACAGGTACGAAAGAGCATGAGCACAAATATGAGAGAGCACGCAAGAGAGCACACAAAACGGAAGCACACATGTGAGGGTGAGAGCACACACAGATATAAAAGCACGTAGATACATGAGAGTACATGTGGGCACGACTTTGAAGTTCACAAGTGCTGTGTCTTCCACGAAATCTGCAGTTCACAAGTGCTGTGTCTTCCACGAAATCTGCACTTGGAGGATCACAAAGCCCGGAGCCCACAAAATTTGCCGTTCGAGTTTCTTAAAAAGCTGTGCTTTTCGCAACATCTGCATCGCGCTGTGCAATTTGAAGTGTTTGCCACCAAATCTGCACTTCGAGGTTCACGAAATCTGCATCTCCAGGTTCACCAAGTGCTGCGTCTGCCACGAACTCTGTGCAGAGAGGTTGACACAAAGTGCGCCTGCCTGCCACATGTCGGTGAGCACACCTTGGGCAGAAGAACCTTCAATAGAACACCATCCCAGACGCGACCCTGGACCCTCCGTTCAGTAGGGGCCGGACCCTCATACACTGGCCAGAAGAAAGTTGCGCTTCTTGATGTTGAAACTCATGACA
>CAXAMN010022339.1:26551-48532 GCA_963970005.1 Durusdinium trenchii | reverse complement strand
AACGACCAATCAGTTACCTGTCAATGCAACACCCCTTTTTTAACGCACTGGCCAGAAGAAAGTTGCGCTTCTTGATGTTGAAACTCATGACAACCCTATCCCCCTAGAATCCTACACCATGAGACAAGGGAAGGTGTGGGCGGTCATTTGTCACCCCGGAAAGCCTTTTATTACTATAAATTTAAAAGAGTGTGATAATTGACCGTCCCACACCTGCCACGAAAATTAGACTTGTTAATTCGATCCGCCGCTGACCTCAGAGTGTTTTATAAGAAGGCTAACAAGCGTAAACTTTTGTCTGCCTGAAGTATGGAGGGGTCCACACCCTCGAATCCCTGGGATTTTGAGGGACCGGTCGGGCGTCGTTCACGGAGCGTCGGAAAAGGCGAGGACTCGAAGCCTCACCTGTCGCTCTTCACCTTCCAAGGCACCGAAGTGCAGGATCGAGCACTGGGCCATGAAGGCGCCTCGGTCAAGAAGCGGCAGCCTGGTGCGCTCGCGCCGAGAACGGCACCCGTCGCCGGGAACGGTGCGCGTTCCTCCGCGAAGGTGAAGAAACATCTCACACTCCCAACAGATCTGCATGTGGGATACCTACTAGGACCTACTTTTTGGGACGAAACGGACGAAACGGTGGTTGTTTTGGAGATGTATCAAAAAACAAGATGGAGCCCACGAACCCGAATGCAAACACATATGTCAATCCACTGTGTATAGAAAGAGACACAGCCGGTTAGATTATCTTTTTCACACTCCGGTACGCTGTTGGACATCATGCGCTGGGGAATCCACCACCAAGGCAGCATGTGCTGGGGACTTCACCATCAAGCTCCGTCTTCGTCATGAAGGGTCTTCGTGTTGCGTTCAAATCAAGCACTGGCGTAAAGGTTCTGGCAAATCCACATCACGAAAGAAACAACGGCATTGTCCCAAGAGCTCGAAAAGAAGCACTTGAAAATGATAACCGTCCACATAATACAGAGAAATCCACAACTGCGGCTGTGGGACACTCTTAAGGGACACTCTTGTGAGACACTCTTGTGGGACACTGTTGCGGGACACTCTTGTGGGACACTCTTACGTGACACTCTTGTAGGACACTCTTGTGGGACACTCTGGTAGGACACTCTTGCGGGACACTCTTACGGGACACTCTTGCAGCACACTCTTGTAGGACACTCTTGTGGGACACACTTGTGAGACACTCTTGTGGGACACTCTATAAGGACACTCTTGTGGGACACTCTTGTGGGACACTCTTGCGGGACACTCTTGTAGGAAACTCTGGCGCACTCTTGTAGGACACTCTTGTGGGACACTCTTATAGAACACTCTTGTGGGACACTCTTAAGGGACACTCTTGTGAGACACTCTTGTGGGACACTGTTGCGGGACTTTCTTGTGGGACACTCTTGTGGGACACTCTTGTGGGACACTCATACGGGACACTCTTGTGGGACACTCTTGTAGGACACTCTGGTGGGACACTCTGGTGGGACACTCTTGCGGGACACTCTTGTAGGAAACTCTTGTGGGACACTCTTGTGGGACACTCTTGCGGGACACTCTTGCACTCTTGTAGGAAACTCTTGTCGGATACTCTTGTAGGACACTCTTGTGGGACACTCTTGTGGGACACTCTTGTCGGAAACTCTTGTGGGATACTCTTGTAGGACACTCTTGTGGGACACTCTTGTAGGACACTCTTGTGGGACACTCTTACGGGACACTCTTGTAGGACACTCTTGTGGGTCACTCTTATGGGACACTCTTGTCGGACACTCTTGTGGGACACACTTGTGAGACACTCTTGTGGGACACTCTTGTGGGACACTCATATGGGACACTCTTGTGGGACACTCTTGTAGGACGCTCTTGTGGGACACTCTTGTGGGAGACTCTTGCGGGACACTCTTGTGGGAGACTCTTGCGGGACACTCTTGTAGGACACTCTTGTGGGATACTCTTGTAGGACACTCTTGTGGGACACTCTTGTAGGACACTCTTGTGGGACACTCCTGTAGGGCACTCTTGTGGGACACCCTTGTGGGACACTCTTGTGGGGCACTCTTGTAGGAAACTCTTGTGGGACACTCTTGTAGGACACTCTTGTGGGACACTCTTATAGGACACTCTTGCGGGACACTCTTAAGGGACACTCTTGTGGGACACTCTTGTACGAAACTCTTGTGGGATACTCTTGTAGGACACTCTTGTGGGACACTCTTGTAGGACATTCTTGTGGGACACTCTTGTAGGGCACTCTTCGTACGAGACTTCCTCCAAAAGTCGTCAAGTCTCCAAAACGAGCGTTTCGTACGAGACTTCCTCCAAAAGTCACATGTCAAGTCTCCCAAACGAGCGTTTCGTACGAGACTTCCTCCAAAAGTCACGCGTCAAGTCTCAAAAACGAGCGTTTCGTACGAGACTTCCTCCAAAAGTCACACGTCAAGTCTCCAAAACGAGCATTTCGTACGAGACTTCCTCCAAAAGTCACACGTCGAGTCTCCAAAACGAGCGTTTCGTACGAGACATCCTCCAAAAGTCACGCTGCGAGGCTGCAAGACGAGCGTTTCGTACGAGACTTCCTCCAAAAGTCACGCGTCAAGTCTCAAAAACGAGCGTTTCGCACGAGACTTCCTCCAAAAGTCACACGTCAAGTCTCCAAAACGAGCGTTTCGTACGAGACTTCCTCCAAAAGTCCAGCGGAAACACCCATCGGAGCACACACATCACGCAGCCCTGCCTAGCAATTTCGCGATTCCAGCCCCTCCAAACGACACCCGCTCACACGCCAATCCCAATGTGACAGCGACATTCACCTCTACCATAACTCACGACCTCGCGATTCCCTGCGCCTGCCACGAATCTTTCCGCATCCACACGTCTAACGCGCACAAAGTACTGCGCCTGCCACGAAATGTCAACTCCGTCACACCTCGCAACCTCACGATTTCCTGCGCCTGCCACGAAAATCGCACTTCCACACCTCAAAATCAGCACAAAGTACTGTGCCTGCCACGAAAAGTGAGAATATCATCTCACATGAGCTTCAACAAAATTTGCACCACACCACACGTTTAGAATGATTTCGACCCGTTCTGAGCACACTCCCATCCACCAAAATCGCCATTTCAGCTGAGACTTGTCACGAAAACAGAGCTTCGATGCCACACCCTGAAATGCAAATCCCAATGGCACGGCCACATCCAACACCCCAAAAACACGACTCTCCAAACGCTAATCCCAATGGAACTGCGCAGTAAACTGCGGATCTCTCAAACCACTGCGCCTGTGCAGCGAAATCCATCACGCTTCTTGCGCGACATGTCATTTTCATGCAAATCACAATGGAATAGCGTCGCAAACTGACACGTGACACATCCATGAAAAGTCACTTGCAAAAGCTTCCCCCAATGGCAGCGCCTTAGCGTCCTACTGCGAACGGTTGCGGACGGTTGCGGACGGTTGCGAACGGTTGCGAACGGTTGCGAACGGTTGCGAACGGTTGCGGACGGTTGCGAACATAGAAACAACGGATCGCGAACAAGACTCTACCCCCAGACCCCCAGAGTTAAACGAGAACCCTTCGCTACGCATTCGGGAACAAGATGAAGTCCGGCTCAGAGAATGACTTTTGATACGATTCACCAGATCATACCAGATCTACAGCTGGAGTCTCCACTGGAGGTTCACTGACAATGCGAAGAAAGATGGACCTCTGGTTGGACAAGTTTCCTCTACAAACTGGCAGGGGAAACATACAGGCTCCATGTTGCTTCGGCTTTGGATCACTCTGCCGTCATCCGCCCAACGCGCATCAAACCTCAAAACGAACCTCTTCGAACCGCCACATCAAAACCGATCTGCACCTGGCGCCGAACCCACCCGCCGTCCCCCACCGAGGCCTGGAGCCTCTGCGTGCAGCAGCCGCGTCGCGTTCACGAGGTCCTCGGCGAAGCCGTTGGCGAAGCCGCGCGAAGCTGAAGCAAAGGAGCCGCAGTCGGAATTGGTGAAGATGAAATGGCATGAATGCCCAACACCAGCTGCTTCTGGGGGGGGCGAATCGTTCAATCCATGCCCAAGAACCTGAGTAAGACTCCAGTCCATCCTCTGAGGGAGCCCAAAAAAACGACCAAAAGAGCGCTCGAGGAAGGGCCCTGTCCGATACCCTGGGTACCCCAAAAGCAATGGTGAAATACATGACCCAAGACCAAGCCTCAGCCAGCTGCTTGAAGATCAAGGTCCCCAAGGCTGCGAACCAATATAAGCCAGTTTGGACAGGTCATCAGGGTGGCATCCACAAAGCATGTGGAAGATCCCTTCTAATCCCACTTGTAGATTTTAAGAAAAAGCTGACTCCACCTGGAAATGCGTTGCAACTCGCTTGGTGTTCTTATCTGGGCCCTGCTACACTACAAGTACCCCAGCTTTCAGGCCGAGTGGGTTCCAACGGTTTGTCTTGGCATGAGCAGAGTGGGTTCCAACACCCGGTTACTGGGTTCCTCCCCCAACCCCTTCCAGTGTCTACCAGCATCGTCCCTGGTGGCCCAGGGGCGACTCTCACTGAGCAATTCCGACTACTGTCGTAGGCCAAGGCCGAAGTGTTGAAGCTCAAGTACACCAGACCTTCCAAAACCGTTCCCGGCCAGTTCTGACATAGTAGAAATTGTTAATCAATAAGTAAAGCAGTTCGTCCCAAAGTCATCCACGTCGTCCAGTTCCCAACCACTGAAATGGTCCATAAATCTAGGTCGTTGCTCCCAAAAAGCATCCCCCCTCGAGTCCGAAGTGCAGAGCCTGTAGATATGACACGTGGCCCCAAAGAATCGCCCCACCGGAGACCTATAGCCTAAAGTACAAGGGAAGGTACTGCACAAGGAAGAACGTGGAAGAACGAAAACCCGCCAACACAACATCATGTCTTGAAAAACCAAAAATTTCAAAGGTGTGTCTTTCTGAGTGCGTTCAGTGTCCCCTGAGAGCGTTCAGTGTCTCGCCGCCAATCAAACAGCACGGCACAGCACGCCGAACCTGGAGCCGGCACCAGCGCCTCCAGCGACATCGCGGCAGTACCTAACCAGGAGGAACATGGACCCCGTGGGGCGCCTGGCGGTGGACCCGGTCTCACCACCGGCTCTCAGGCCCCAAGAACTCGCCACACAGACCCCGGATCTCGCCTGGGTATGAATTCCCATAGTTGGAGGCTTTGAGAGCTGACGGTGGAGTGGATGTTGCGAGGTGTTCGCTGTTCTCGGCCCGCAAAAAGCCCCAAAGGACCCGCCCGATCGTTTCCACAAAAAGCAGATCGGTTCCACCAGCTTTGGCAAAGAGATCGTGAGCTACATGTAGTCAACAGGATCAAACCAGTCCCCCATGAGCTACATCGAGGTCCGGTCTATCCGAGTCTACCGGTAACAGTGGATGATGATGGTGAAGTTAGGTTGCAGCCCTTGTTCAGAAATAGTGATGTTCTTGTTTACTGACTGCTACAGGTAATAGGACAGACCCCACCCATGCGCTACATCCATTCCCGGTCGACTGGCACAGCGGTCGGAACGGACCTCGCCTGGCCCCAGCACAGCGAGAAGAAGCCATGAAAAGCGCAGCAACATCTGTGGCGGAGTGAGGCATGGGTCATCGCCAAGCTCATGGAACCAGAAAACGCAAAGAAAAAACTCACGGAACCAAAAAGCCGCTATAGCCCTCTCCGGGTCTCCATCATGTGGACCGAAGGCCCCAACCGTCCCACACCGTGGTCAACCTTCACTGGACCAGCCTGCCTCAACCAGTTAAGCCAAGCGTTCCCCCCGGGTGCCTCTTCTTCGATCCCTAGCGACCGTGGACTCCACGTCCTTCGAACGGGAGCGGCGCCGCTTCCCCCGTCTTCCGAGGCACTCCCCCGTCGTTGGCGCCGTTCGAACGGCCCACCTTCGGGCGCAGAGGCTTCGGCGTCGGCGGCGAACGGTAGCAGCGGCATGGCGGTCTACGGAAGAGAGCCAGAGGTGACCATCTGCGCGCCACCGGAGGCCGGTGGAGGAAGCGCAAGAAAGAAGTGTGGCTTCAGCTGACCATGTTGTTGGTTCACTCTTGGATCTGTTACTTGTTTTGATTCTGTAAAGTTTGAGGTGCAACATATTGCAACATCTTGCCGGGCAGGAGATTGGTCGCCCAGTGCATTCTGAGCTGCAGCATTCCGGCGGGAAAGAGGATCGTCAAGCTTCAGGATTCGGTACTTCAAGCGACGGAAGATCACTTGCGATTGCGCCTTCAAAGATTTCAAAGGGTTGTAGGGTTGTTCGATGCTCGCATGTCCAGCTGTTCTCTTTGCTCATATATGTCTAGCAGCTTCTGGCAGCAGAGACTCTCCAAGTCAGACGGTTTCTTCTGCAGTTTAAGCTTCGCGTGGCGCTCCATTTTTCCACCTCTCAGGACGTTCGACCAAAACGCGGCGTCGGTCTCAGGACGTCTCGCACCCGGTCTCGCGGCCGAAGGGTCTGTCATCGGCCTGCGAATTGGGGTGGGACGCGAGCTGCCAATGGCTGGCATCCCATCCCAGTGGCCAACCACTGCGGGGGGGTCCACTCCACTCAGACGTCCCACTCCTTTGGAGTCCCAAGTCCAGACCTGTAGATTCACATGTTTCATGGCGACTGTCGAAGAAAAAACGATTCATCCAGCGCAGACACACAGCCCCAACCAAGGATTCGCTGCCCCATACAGAGACCTAAAACTGAACCAAGGAAAAAGTACTGCACAAGGATGTGTTGAAGAAACCGCCAACACATAATGTCTTGAAAACCAAAACCATGGTGGAAAGTACACAGCGCCTCCAATACCTTTTATGGGCCACAGGATTCTTTTTGGACTGTCGCTGGGTTACACCAAATTCCCAGATCTCTGACTAAAAGATGAGCACCGGAACACACCACCGGTCATCTACCTGACTGAGCATCAGAGCGCTACAGCTGCACAAAACTATTGCAGTCAAAACAAAACCCCCACCTGCAGCCGGCCTGAAACCCAGCTCAACCTTAGAATTGTCAACCCGTATTATTACAACGTTTGATACTTGGACACGGCTTACTAGTTTGGAATGTCCCGCATCAACACTAGAACATGCACAAACTGTTCTATGGCAGTGTTTGCTTGGACGCGCTAGATCTCAGAAGTTCTAAATTGACGCCAGTACATTTCAGCACAGGCCAATCAAAGGCTTGTTTTTTGGTTTACTCACAGTGATTAAAACATGGTGCTCTTGGCTCTTAGGTTAATGTGTTCGTCCCTGCAGCGAGATGTTGACATGATATCACATCACACGAGAGATGGCCTCGAGCAAAGTGCTACATGTGGCAGAAGCATGCGCAAAGAACACAATGATACGGAACTTTTGTACACAACGGCTCTCCCAACATTCAGATAATCGCTGTGGTTCCCACATGTGTCTGTTCGTGCCAAAGTTGGTGCTGGATGGCCTTTTAAGGACTCCAGTCATCAAAGTCTTGCGCCACCCTCTCCATGATGTGGCCCAAGCATTTGGATCAGCAGGTAGCAACTGAGTTGATTTTGGATCTTTTCCAACACTCCAACTCCAACTATGCGAATGTAAAGGAACTGGCACAGGAACTGGGAACAAAAGCGGGACCAAGAACTGGGGCCCAAAGCAGGCAGGAAGAAAGCGCGTCACAAAAAAAACGTGATACGCATAAGCACCTGCCGCACAGTATTGGTCCTACTAACTTTGAAAAAAGAATGAACAGCGCGTTATCACCAGCAGCAGGGTATTGGGTTGGTAGTTTGGAGGTTATGCAGAAGTGTGTTTTCTACTTTTCACGTTTACAAAAAATATTGCCCTTCAAAAGATTTGAAACAAAAGTGCTCCACGAGAGTGAAGTTACTATAACAAAACATAAACGAAAGCTAAAAAATGCAACAGCGCGTTGTCTGGCTGCGTGTAAAACCTGCTAGGTACACCCAAGCCTGTGCCTGGCAACAGTTCTCTTTGAGAAAGCGAGCTCAGAGTCCTCTCCTTGGAGTGTAAAATATAGAATTCTTCGGGGGTGCTAGAGGCATCAGTGAGGAACATTGATTCTGGCCTGGATTGTGGGTTTCAGGGTGATTTGGGTATGTCTGAGCGTTAGTTTGGGGAATGTTGCAGTTACTCTACATTCTGGACAATTTTCTGCAAATCCACGAGGAGCGGATCCCCAACGAACACCCGGATTGGGTGGAGAACATCCGCGTGAAGATATGAATGTGGAGAACGGTATGGCGTGGTTACGCTTCCAATGACACCACAATCTCTTGACAAAGCAGAGTCCAATCTTGACCACGTTGCTCAAGCCTGCAAGCCTGCAGGGGGGGTGGATGCCCACGAACTGGTACATCAAACCAGGGAACCAACCCGAAAGGGGCCAGCGCAGAGGACAAGCCAAGGTCTCTCGCTGGAAAGAAGGATGCAAAGCTTTTCCACACAAAGGGCCTCTCAACATTCAGATAATCGTTCTGGTTCCCACATGTGGCGGTTCCTACCAGGAAGTCGGTGCTGGATGTTTGTTCCCCAAACAGTGTGGGCACACTGGGGGGTTCTTACGGTAGGGGAAAGGAAGGTGTGCTTAGATCGCTGTTCCGCGTGGGCGTGTGCGGCTAATTCGCTGCTATTTACAGTACATTCATGCCTCCCGACATCATCAATGTGCATTTCGACTGCGCAGGCTCGCAGAATCTGGGTGGCCGCGGCGGGTGCTTCTAGCGACTGCGTTCTCGTTGTGGTGCCGTGCGTATTTTGGTGCATGGTGGTCACTTTTCGTGGCAGGTGCAAGGGAAACCTCGTGCTTTGGTGCTCCAAAGTCGACTTTTCGTGACAGGTGCAAGGGATCGGAGCTGTTATACTTCGAAGTGCAGTTTTCGTGGCAGGTGCAGCACTTTGGTGCAGATTTCGTGGCGGGTGCAGTGCTTGGTGAACCTCGAAGTGCAGATTTCGTGGCAGGCACAGTACTTGCTGAACCTCGAAGTGCAGATTTCGTGGCAGGCGTAGCGCTTTGTGAACCACGAAGTGCAGATTTCGTGGCAGGCGCAGCACTTGGTGAACCTCGAAGTGCAGATTTCGTGGCAGGCACAGCACTTTGTGAACTTTGAAGTGCAGATTTCGTGGCAGGCGCAGCGCACGGTGAACCTCGAAGTGCAGATTTCGTGGCAGGCGCAGTACTTTGTGCTTTCAGATGCTCACTCTCTCACCCTCCCACTCTCTCCCACTTTCACTCACACTCACACTCCCTCACACTCCCACTCTCACCCGCGCTAACGCTCACTCTCCCACTCTCTCATCCACACTCACTCCCGCTCACGCTCACTCTCACTCACACTCGCACTCTCCCACTCCCATCTCACTCGCTCTCGCTCACACTCGCACTCACACACACACACACACTCACTCACCCACATTCACTCTCACCCCAGGCTGGGTGATTGTGGGGTTCGCGGCTGGCTTGTCTCCCACTTCCTTTCATTTGTCTCCCACTTCTTTTCATTTGTCTCCCACTTCTTTTCAATTGTCTCCCAGTTCTTTTCATTTGTCTCTCAGGCTGGGTGCTTGTGGTCGGGTTCCCGGCCAGCTTGTCTCCCACTTCCTTTCATTTGTCTCCCACTTCTTTTCATTTGTCTCTCAGGCTGGGTCCTTGTGCTTGTAGTCGGGTTTCCCGCCGGCTTCTCCCACTTCCTTGCATTTGTCTCCCACTTTTTCCCTAAGCAGTTTACTGTTAGGGGTTCTCAATTCTTTCTTAAGATGTGTCCGCCCTTTTTGTCACTGCTGGTGTCCTCCCATTTCCACTGGCCATGTAGCATTTCTATTCATTTGTCTCCCAGGTCTGTCACTGCTGGTGTCCGCCCTTTTTCCGCTGACCATGCAGCATTTCTATTCATTTGTCTCTCAGGTCTGTCACTGCTGGTGTCCCGCCCTTTTCCACAGGCAATGCAGCATTTCTATTCATTTGTCTACCAGGTCTGTCACTGCTGTGTCCGCCCTTTTCTGCGGCCATGCATTAGTCTCCCAGCTCTGTCACTGTTGGTGTCCGCTCTTTTCCGCTGGCGATGCAACATTTCTATTCATTGGTGCTGCCGCCCTTTTCCGCTGGCCATGTAGCATTTCTGTTCATTTGTCTCCCATGCGACTTCTTTCTTTTTGTCTTTCAGGTTTGGTGCCTGCACTGCTGTTTTCTGCCGCGTGACAGTCTCCAGGAGTGCATTCCTGCCACACTGTGTAACTCTCTCAGCTGTGTTTTCCTTTTCGGGCAAGCGTTGGATGAATGACTGGATTGGATTTCGGCGGCGTGGCAGCGATCTCTCTGTTCAGTTGGGACGGAGGGCATGCGTCAGGCACCAAAAATCAATTTCATGTCACATCCTTCGCTCCTCATGCTTCTATTTGTTGTCCTCACGTGGTCACCTCCTTGCTGATTGAGCAGCGTGACCAGCATCATGTTCGCACTTGAAGAATAATTCCCCAAAAGGTTTACTGCTAGGGCTTCTCAATTCTTTCTTAAGATGTGTCCGCCCGCTCTGTACTGCTGTGTCCGTCTCTGCCTTGCAATCCTTTACGTTCGTCTCCCAGCTCTGGGCTGCTGTGGCCGCCTCTGCCTTGGAATCCTTTGTCTCCCAGCTCTGGACGTCGCAAGCTCTAGTTTCGATTTTGAAAAACACAAACTGTTTGGGGTCTACGGTGGTGTAATTTGATTCACGGAACTTTGACCCGAAAACCATTATTTAAACCCTGATAAAAACGCATCGATCTCATTGCCCCAAATAGCTTTTCAAGGGGGTAGTACACAAACCCCGGGTAAGTGAATTTTACGAATTGTTTGGGGTCTGGATTAACAAGCAATCTGTGGGCCCTAGGAAAAATATTCACAATTAACTTCAACAAAAAAGCTCTGCTATTGCTGCCCCTGCTACTGTGACTACTATGACGAAGACGACGACTACGACTACTACGACGACTACAACTACCACTACCACTACCACTACCACTACAGCTACCGCTACCGCTACCGCTACCGCTACCGCTACTACTACTACTACTACTACTACTACCACGACGACTACTACTACTGCGACTACTACTGCGACCACGACTATGACTACGACGACGACGACGACGACGACGAGGACGACGACGACTACTACCACTACCACTACCACTACCACTACCACTACCACTACTGCTACTGCTATTGCTACTGCTACTGCTACTGCTACTGCTGCTACTACTACTATTACGACGACGACTAATGGTTTTTGCGGCGGTGATACTGTTCAGAACCTTGTTTGTTTGCTAGGGGGAGTGTTTATAGTAGTTAAGATCCAACATTATTTTGGGCGCTCTGTTTTGCGTTTGGTCGGGCTGCATCAAAAAAGGGTGGTCTGACGGGACAATTTTTAAAGCATGATCTGGGCCGCATCTTGTTGCGATGCAAATGGTCTCTCTGTGTGAACCAAACAGACGCATAACATCGCATAACTGTTTAGTCGAAAATCTGCAAGAATAGATTGAACGCAAGTTGCGTTAGCCCGCAGGTGTGCCACGTTAGGGTTGCAGCGGGCCCTGAGCCTCAAGCGCTTTCTGTTGGGACGGAATTCTTGGGCACTTGTCACTTGTCGCATCTGTCAGCAACATGACACATTTTTCAATATTTTTCACACGTCTTTTCTTTGTGTATCATTGAAGCTCACTGAATCTATGTTAGGCTGGTAGTCTCCGACCATTCTGAGATGTGTGCGCGTGGGCACAGGCGAGGCTTCCGCGACTGCGAGGGTGCCATTGCTGCTTCAAGTCAAGAGTTTTCTTGTTTCCGCGCTCCCAAAACCAGCCTGGGGCTTCTTCTTCAGTCGGATTTGGGCAAATCTCGGTCATTTTTGCGCTGGGGGAGACCAAATCCTTGAGCCGAAAGAACTCGCGGTTGACAACTCGCAAGTGTCTGGTCAACAACATGGTCAGTTCCCTCGACTATTCTGGTTGCAAGTCGGTCAAAGTTTGCAAGTTTCTGGTGGATCATCATTTCACAGCAGTTCACCATGTAGAACAAACCTTCATAGCGCTATCCTTTGCTCCAGCAAAAACCGACCATGGTTGAAAGTCAGCCAGGCGCCCAAAACAATAGCAATTTTCACCTCATCAATACCACTTGCAATGCGGCAATGGCCACTCCTGGCAGATGCTGTTGCGGGGTGGAGTGCACCGTTCATAGGCAACAAAGACCATGAGGAAGTCAAGCGCCGCAACACAATAAATTTTGCTGACAAAGAAATCACGATGATTTTGTGGGCCAACATTGTGAACAATATCAAGCAAAACACCCAACATCACAATATCACAGTGTCGGGCCAACATCACAATCCGTTTCCCTCATCATGACTGCTGATTTTCCTCCCAGCCTCAAGTTTAGATACGTTGTCATGAAGACAACGAAATTTCTTCAAGATCAGGCGCCTGAACACAAAACTCGGTGCAAGAAATAGCCTCTCATGGTGACAGAATGCACACTACAGTGTCAAGTTAGAGACACAGCACGAAGCGCCAATTGCCCCTTGTCTTCATTCAGATCGGCCTCGATGCGCTCCAACATCGTGACGGCCGTGTACCTTAGGGTTTGCGCAAAAGAAGGGTCATCTTCTAGGGCACAAGCCAACCCTGTTGACATAGCGCCAACAAAAGTCGTGGACGCAGCAATTACAAGTGGCCGGCTTTTGGTTCGCGTGTTTCCGTGGGAAGTTCCATCCACGAGCGCGGGACAATTGATTTGAGTCATAGTGCCATTTCCGGCGCTTGTATTTGTTTGCAGGGATGATGTCCATACCCCAAGGCCGCCGGGCTGCGAGGCCCAGATTGACTGTTTTCGGCTTAGGCTCTTGCAATGAAATTCGATGCTCCAAAGAACGGTGGTCTGCCGAAAAAGTTTGTAAGCCACGAACTAGGCTAGGTCGCGTATTTTGTGCAATTCTTGGGCCAGTTACACTAGTCACTAGTCGCAGCTGTCAGCAACATGACGTGTGGCCAACTTTTCAGGAGCCTTTTCCTTTTCCTATCATTGAAGCTGTTGGGCTGGCGATCCCCCACCATTCTGAGACGGGCGCACGGGCACAGGCAAAGCTTCTGGCGAGGGCACGTGACCTTTGCTGTTGCATTCGGGTTTCAAGGAAGTTTTCTCGTTTCCGCGCTCTCAAAACGAGCCTGGGAGTTCGTCAGCCCGAGCTGGGCAGCACCTTGCTTGTAATGGAAGCTTCCACAGCAGTGTTAGAAACGTCGAAAGGCAATTCGCCTCACGCCAACCCAATTGGGCGCTGCACCACTCAAGCCATACAGACTGAAGGAGGACACAAATGTCCAAGATGCCCTCAATCGGCGCATTTGTGGAAGACACAAAGTATGACAAAAACCGGCACTAAGTGTACTTCAGAGCACTTCGATCGAGCAACATCACACCGCACCGTTCGGTAGTGCCCAGCCTGAAAGAAAGACCGTGGCTTTGGCGCGCCCTGCACACGGCAGCTTCTGATCCACACAGCGTTGGGACTCCTATTGGGCGCCACTTCTAATCAACAAGCACACCTGGAAGGGCTCAGGTTGCATCATGAGCCTTGGTGGTTTCAAGTTCAACCAGCTCTGCGCATGGCATCACCTGGCAACAGGCCACAGGCTGAGCGCAAGGCGCAACAGCACCGCTGTTAAAACCCAAATGCTTGGGCCACATCATCAAAAGGGCGGCGCAATACTTGATTGGAGTGCCAAAAAAACACATCCAGCACCGACTTCCTGGTAGGAACCCTCACATGTGGGAAGCAGAACGATAATCTGAATGTTGCCAACCAGCAGAACGATTATCTGTCCTCTTTGTTCATATATTTCTAGCACTTCTAGCAGCCTCTTGGGCAGAGACTCTCCAAGTCAGACGGTTTCTTCTGCAGTTTAGGCTTCGCGTGGTGCTCCATTTTTCACCTCTCAGGACGTTCAAGTTCATTCGAGCGACGTTCGACCAAAATGCGGCGTCGGTCTCAGTGACTCCGCCCACTCGCCGGCCGGAGCAAAGATCATTGGTCTGTCACCGAAGGCCCCTGCGCTGGCCCCTTTCGCTGGTTCCCTGGTTTGATGTACCAGTTCGCGGGCATCCACCCCCCCTGCAGGCTTGCAGGCTTGAGCAACGTGGTCAAGATTGGACTCTGCTTTGTCAAGAGATTGTGGTGTCATTGGAAGCGTAACCGCGCCATACCGTCCTCCACATCATATCTTCACGTGGATGTCCTCCACCCAATCCGGGTGTTCGTTGGGGATCCACTCCTCGTGGATTTGCAGAAAATTGTCCAGAATGTGGAGTAACCGCAACCTTCCCCAAACTAACACTCAGACATACCCAAATCACCCTGAAACCCACAATCCAGGCCGGAATCAATGTTCCTTATTGATTCCTCTAGCACTCCCGAAGAATTCTATACTTTACACTCCGAGGAGAGGACTCTGAGCCCGCTTTCTCAAAGAGAACTTTCGCATTCAGAGTTTTTCATAGTCCCAGTCACTTCCACTGTAGCGCTCTCGAATTCCTCCTCTCCCACCAGCGTGGCCACACTCAGGTTGCCCGGCCTCGTTAGAAGCTTTGGACGCTCGAAACAACTTGTGTGTAACGGTGCAAGTTTCAAACAAAATTTTTTGGGGAACATGGTCTTGACTGCGTTGCGTGAGGTTTAGAGTATGTGTGTTGAGCATTTAAAAACCCCGCACTGAACTATTCGATGATTCGATGAAGTCTATTTGGTGAATTTCCTCATTAGCTGTCAATGTAAATCCCTTGCAAGCCCTAGTCCCTAGTATGACTGCAACACTCTTTCGGACAGAAACAAAAAGAAAAGGGTCGAGCGAGCACTCGAACTCGTTCACCCCGACTTCGAGTCGCTCGCTCGTCGAAGACGAACTCGGATCGAAGAAACGATGTGTCTCTCCATCCAGGTTGGAGGCCTACAACCCTGAAAAAAACCACAGAGCCCGAAACCAAAGACCAATCGAACAACAAGCAAACCACCTAAAACTCCAGGGGGTGGCTCCAAGGGGGTGGCTCCAGGGGGTGGCTCCGCACCTCGTGGCAGCATGGCGAGTTCACGCGCCGCCGAATCGATCCAAGGGACCGGCGAGTTCACGGCGGCTTCGGTCAAGGCGGCGGCCTGGTCAGGCGGACGAGGCGCGCGTGGCGTGAGGGACAGGTCTTCCGTCCGTGAGGGACGGGTGCGGAGAGGTCTTCCATCAAGAGAAACTGGCACTCACTCTTGGCACATGTAACGAGGTCTGAAAGGGCATGGAGAAGCTGAACGCTACCAAGAGCAGGTCATGCACTGGCCGAAAGGAGAAGTGGCCGGAATGATGTAGCAGAAAGCTGGTGCTAGACAAATGGTGCAGCTATACTCTACTCTTCACATAAAAGCAGCCAAAAAATATCCAAAAACTGTGCAAACACTTTGCCATCCAGTTAGGCTGCGAGATTCAAACCTGGAGGCTGAGGTCTGAGGTCTGAGCTGTCGGCTCTTTGCGACGGACCATACTCGTACTCTTGGAGAATTTGTAAGGTTTTATGTATATGCTGGCAAATAGGAATCGGAGCTGAAACCTCTACAAGCCCTGCAAGACGGTTTTTCCAGTTCTCAGAGGTGCACAATTCAGGATTTGTCAAGCCATCTTGCGAGCTTTAATGGCCATGGGACATGGCCAGGTCCATCAACGGTAACCTTCTCATTTTCGTTGGTGAAGGTAAGTTGCGGTCCCCTTTTGGTTATAGAGGAGCTGGCTACTGGCGACTGTGCTTTTTTGTGGCACACCTAAAAGGTGTTCATCAGCAACAGTTTGCATCATTTAGTGGGTGTCATGCCATTGTTGCCTTTTGGTTCCTTCAAAGCGCGACTCGGAATGCACAGCCACCTCGTACAAAGATTGCCTGGAACTTTGTCCTTCCATCCGTCTTTAACCTTCCGTCTCATCAAAACAGTTGAAATGCCTGTGCTACATTGAACAAAAACAACTGCACACACTTATATCATATTATATTCTATAAGAGTCAAAGTGCAAAGTATCCCTGTCTCTAGCAGTCCCAGCCTGTCTAGAGATCTTCTTTTCCAAATCCTGCAGCATTCGGTCTGACTTCCAAATCATTACAACGCACAAAGTATATTATAAATATATATATATATAAACGGAGCTCTCTTGGGTTTGCCGCGCTAAATTCCCAGGCCAAGAACACCAGCCACGATTCATTATCATCATCCACTTGGAAGATCCCGGCCTTATGCAACTTCAGGCAATGACCAACATTTGCACCCCAAAGGTCACAACTGGTGCGTATCTAGGGGGAAACAGTACTTCTCCAGATTCTATTGGTTTAAAGAGGTCCATTTCCAAGGCCGACGATCGCGCCGTCCGCTTCCGACCGACCGGGCGCCGACCCGGGCGCCGCCGGTGTCCGTTTCAAAACGCCACAAACTATGTTGGGAGAGGAGGGGAGGGGTGGTCCAACCGTTCTATGTGGCACTTCTCTTTCCTTAAAAGAATGAAAATGAACATGATAGGTATTTTCCCTCGCGAAAGACCTGGAGATCGCTCCAAGCTCCCGACCGACACGTCGACTCGACCGACCCGTCGACGGTGAAGGCGTCGACGGCACCGGCGCTCTCCGTCCTGTCGCCACCGGAGACCTGGCCATGCGGAGACCTGGAGCTCGCGACGGAGGCATCGCGACGGAGTGGTCGAAGAGCACTCACATGATTTGGCCAAGCTTTTGACCAGAGCACTCAATGATTTGAGAGCACCAAAGCATGATTCGGGTGTGCTTTTGACTGGTACACCCGGTATTTGAGACCGGAACCACGCGAAGACGATTGGACCAGACTGGACGATTCGATGTTCCTCTACGACCCAGTGGGTTTCCGGTGCTATGTTAATCTTCCAGGGTGTAGGCGTTTGGAAAACTGACCTGCTGGAGAGGCCGGGCGGCTCTGGTTGTACCTGGAGTGAGTTTTCGGTGCAGGCTGAAAGCAGATTTCGACACTCCCTATGCCATCGTACGATTGAGTACTGCGGTACCATTGGACTGCAAGCTAGAGGACTGTCCAAATGAGGCTGGTTGCTTTGGGTGAGCAGAGTACCACCCAAGTTCCGGCGACCCTTTGCTCACTTCCCCTTTTTCCAGGATTGGTAAACCTGTGCATCCGTTCTTCCAAAATAAAGGTCCACCAGCGGGCTGGACCAGCGCTGTCCACCAAAAACGGTCCTCCTTGGGCCCTCCATGAAGAAGACCTTTCGCCCTCCCCTCGGAAGCCTTTCGCCCTCGGTATTTGCACATCATTCTTGACATCAATATGGCTTTTCTCTATGGCTTTTCTGCATGTAGACATCGCAAAAGGAAAGGTGTCATTGATATCTGCTGCTGACCATTTTCCACTTCTTGTTCCAGAAAGAGGATCACAATCACAATTGAGTCCAAGCCCAAACGGAACACCTGAGTCATCCCTAAACAGAAAAAACGACGGTTCCCTTGCACCCACCTTGCGATCACGTCAATGCCCACGTCAATGCCAAAACCAGTGCCAGTTCCATCTCCTTCGCTCGGATCTCTCGCTCTATGGAAGCAGAGCAGCAGAGCCATGGAAGCAGTCGGGCCCCCGACTCGGCTTCGCTCGGGATGTCCCACGACGAGTAGCGAGCTCTGCCCTCATGCTCCGACATGCTCCCCGTGCCTCAAACCGCGCCGAAGAGTCGACACGACTGGCCACCGAAGAGTCGTTTTGGTTGGCCACCGTCAGTGCGATGTGGGGCTCAAGGGTGACGGACGACGACGACGAAGCGCAGGTTCGGTCGGTCCAACCCCGGACGGTACGGCTCAACCGCTTGGGGGCACAGGGCCGAAGGGTACCGAAGTCAAAACCCAAACCCATCAACTGCTATCAGCTACGCACGAAGTTAGCTGTTCGGAACATGATTTCATGTCCCTATGCGGTTCACACCCGGGATGTTGTAGGTGACTTGCAAGTGTGCAAACGAAGCAGGTATATTTTGTTGGTCAAAGAAAGAAACAAAACATAACGTTTCTAGACCGCTCAAAGGCAAAAAGACAACAAGCTCTGCTGCAAACCCTTTCTTGCGATGTCCCTTCCCTTCCCAACACGTCACAACGGGAACGCCTGCTCCTTCAGCAACGGTCCACCACGGTCGTCCAGGATCTTCTCCTGCACATCGACCTTGAGCGAGGCCAGCGCTGGCATCTGCAGAAGTCTTTCAGGATCTTTTCGGGGGGTGTTGAAGACCGTGGAATCTTGGGAACGTTTTAGACCCTGGGAGTCAAATAAGACTATAAAAAGAATGGTCTGACGAACGGGGAACTGATTTCGGGAACTTCCTGAACACTTCAGCCGGTCAAAATATCGTCGAACTGGACGTCAGCCGGGTTGGGTTTTTTGGAGTGTGATCCAAGTGATCCACCATCCGATCCTTCGAAAGAGATGCTTTGCGAAAGAGACTGGAGACCTCATAGACCTCTATCTTGCCAAATCGCACCAGTACAACTGGCTTAAGTACAGTACAAATCCCTTGCCAGCGTGGGTTATTTCCATGATAATCCTGATCGCACCGTCCACCTCTCCCGGCGTCGCCCCGAGCCGCAGTGACCCGGATCGAACGGTGAACGCCACGCCGACCGCCAACGGCCTGCGCACGGGTGCACGGGTGCGTCGGGTACTGGGTAGTAGGCTGAGTAGGGTGTGTATGGGCGATGTAAGAAAGCGTCGCAACACTGACAGGTATTGAGGTGCACATGGCATGCGGAGGTGTCATGCCGAGTGCTCCTGTGAAACACTTGGTTCAACTCTCAATTGGTTTGCATGGGTTTCACCAAAAACTGTTTTTGATGTGGTTGAGACGAAAGGCAAATCATCTACACACCCGGACAGACATTCTCTGAAATAGTCATGGAAGTGGAAAAACGTGGAAAACGGCCACTTGAATGACCATATTCCTCTACAAACCGGTGGTTTTCCACTTCCATGATTATTTCAGCGGAGAGTGCTCAGTGGCCGGAGCCTCACTCAATGCTCACTCAATTAGTTTCTTCCCCACACCACCGCCGCCTGACTCACCACGCTGCCTGGTGGCCACACCCCGCAAGGTGGACTTGAGCCGGGTGAAGGCGATCGGAACAGGTCATTCCAGGCATTTTCCGCAAGTTCGAGATGTCCTTCTGAGGCATTTTGGGAGGCGCTTTGGAACGCAGATTGCTGGACCGTCGAGAGTCGAAGGCACACTTAAAGAACTCACTTGACCACTGTTCAAGAGCGAAAGGCGATTGCATGTTGATGATGCAACCTACATATGCAGTATATCGAAAAAAATATCATCGTTTTGGTCGTACCACACGTTGGTTGGGCGTTCATCTTATCAGAAAAAAACCAAGCCACACGTTGGTCACACCTTCACTTCCGACCGGATCTCGGATCTGCCAACACCGTGTGGCCCGAATGGGGTTTTCGCAATTCGGGCCATGGGAGAACGTTTGGGCAATGCAGTTTTTTCTCTCTCTTAAAAACAAACAGCAGTTCAACGTATGAGGAAATGACATGAACAAATAAGTCTGGAGAAAAGGTTTCCAACTGGCAATTTCGGCATTTTGTTCACTCGTTTCCAAGTTGCAATTTCCAGGATCCCTAGGACACCAAAAAAATAATTACACCAGCATAGACCCAGATAGCTAGGCAGAATCCCACGACCTATGCGACTGGCTGGAACAAGATGTACGCAGCCTGCACAGCCAGCTTACGGCACCTCCACAGCAGCACCCAGCACCAGCACCGGCACCAGCAACCTGTCTCCACCACGTGCACAGTATTAATTTTCACAACTTAGGTGCTGGAAGAGCTGGAAAAGAGGAGGAAAAAAAATAAGGACCTAGATAGTGGAAAGAAAACTGAAAAAAGGGAATATAGGCACGGGATTGAGGAAGATGCGAAAATGTTTTTTCGGTGTTGCAAAAGGTTGTGCAGATCCACACAACAAGAGCTGCATGATGCTTTTTCCCTTCCTGTTGGCCTGTTGGTCTTGGTGCTATTGCGCATTGCGCTCCTGCCTCCATTGGAGGGCCAGTTAGTCGTCAGTGCAAAGGGAAGATGGGACTGCCAATTCGCCAATTCACCCAAAATACCAACAAGGTCCTTTGCAAAGAAAGGGCTAAGGGCTCCTTACCAGACACGGAGATTGAACAAAGGCGGCTATCTTTGCATCCTCCCTACTACAGATTCAGCCTGATTCAGCTTTCAGCTTTAATTAAATTGAATCCCCTCAGTAAAGACTCACTGTTCGAGTCAAACAGCATGGATGGAGTCACATGACCTGAAGTGAGAACAAACCTTTCCCACTCTCCCAAAGACAACATCCAGCTGTCAGCCGCAAGAGGTGAACTCACTGTGCATGGCTGAATCATAATCTATGGAAACAAGTGACCGGCTGGCCGACTGACACTACACACTCAGAATCATGGCTTGGCTGTCTTGCTTCTGGAGTTCACAAGATCATGCAGGGTGGGCTGATCCTGAGGAAGTGCGAGCGAGATGGAAGTTGGAAAGCAGACTGTCAAACTGTCAAACTCAATGAAAACATGATCCGGCTGTCCACCGTGCACCCACCAAAATCAATATAAAAAATTTCACGGTCAGCAATCCTTGTTGACCTTGCCATGATTGCTACGGCTGCGGGGTGCTGTTTTTGCCTGGGCCTTGGACTTGGCCCGTGCCTTGGCTTCAGCTCGGGCAAGAGCTGCTGCTTTTGCTTTGGCTTTTGCTTCTGCCTTGGCTATTTTCTCCTGCTCCTTCACAGCTTTTGCCACTGCCTTTTGCTGTTCCTTCACAGCTTTTGCTGCACGGCTGTCAGCCCTTGACCTCGAAGTGTTGTTTGGCTTTGCTGCTGCTGATGCTGCCGATTGTTTTGTTCCTGCTGAGGCTGCGGCTGTGGCCACATGTGATGTGGCTGGTTCTTCTGCTGGGTCATCCCCACCCGCACCCTCCTCCTGCCCCAATGCCTGCTCCGACTCCCCCCCAGTCGCAGCCTGCTCCATGCTGAGGGCTTGCCTTGCAGAATGTGCAGCAGCATCTGAGGATGCTGACTCTGCTGATGGTGCTGGTGCTGGCGCTGATGGTGGCGCCGCCGCTTCAGATGGTGCTTGCGCCGGCGTTGCTGCTGCTGTTTGAGAGGCTGCTTGCAATGATCCCGCCTTTGGGGCAGCAAGGAGGTGACTCTTGTCTGAGAATTCTTGCTGCGCTTCTGCAAATGTGGTGGCCTTGTGTGTGTCAGTCTTGGTGTCAAGGGTAATGACTGTGTCTGGACAAACGTCATTTGCTTCTGCCATGTCATTATCCACCGCTGACTCCAAATGCTGCCACTGGGCTATGAGGTTGTCACCTTGATGATGGCCTCTTTGCAGAATGTCAGTGTGAGCCTGGTTTTTGCTGGGTGTCTGTTGAGACTTCATCAAGAGTTCCTTGTGTATCACTCGGTCCATCATTTTGGCAGCGGCTTCAAGCTGGCTGGAAACATCATGTGATCCCAAGTCTTCATCTGCATGTTCCTCATCATCGAGATCATCGGGCTCATCATCCTGCACCTTGGCCATGTATGACTGCACTTCGAACCCTAAGGCTGTTTCGAAGTCAGCGTCATCCTCAACATGCTCATGTGGTGGTACCACTACTGCCATTGCTGGCGCTTCTGCCTCGACGGCCGCTGCATGGGTTTCCTGCGGCGGCTGCGGCTGTGTAGCGCCTGTTGCCGTTGCCTCATCACCTGGCTGACTTCCTGCTGCAGCTGCTGGTGCTTCTGTCAAGTTATGTTTTCCTTGTGCTTTCATGGCTGCTGACACCAATTCCGCCTCCTCCAATTCCTTCTCAACATGCTCTTTTGCTTCACCTTCACTA
>CAXAMN010022339.1:6618-26541 GCA_963970005.1 Durusdinium trenchii | reverse complement strand
AGCTGCTGCTTTTGCTGCTTCTGTCTGCTTCGGTTCACCCTCCTCCAATTGGTCCTCAACTTCCTCAGCCTCGGCCTCAGCATGCTCTTTTGCTTTGCCTTCGCCTTCGCTTGTTGTGTTTGGAGCCGCTGCTGCCGCTGCTGCTGGTGTTTCTGTCTTCTTCGGTTCGCTCTCCTCCATTGCGTGGGCTTCCTGCTCTGTTGCTGCTGTGAAGTTTGAAGTGTTGCTATTGCCATGTTGTTGCTCCTCAGCTGGTGCTTCCTTCTCCTCCGCCGCTGCCTTGGCATTGACTGGTGCTGCTGCTGTATCTTGTGGCTTCTGCTTCTGTGACTGCTTCTTCATGTCCATTTCTGCTGAGTACAGATCATTGAAGAAATCACTGCAAAGCACTGGCTCCCAAATGTCTTCCGAAACCTTTTTGCCAAACTGTTTGCCAGTGTGTGTGACGATCAAGGTGTCCTTCTTGTCAACCGTGATGATGACAAAGCGAGTACCTTCTTCAGGTAGAGTGATTTCGGTCAGGTTGCCAGAGTCTTCATGAGCCAAAAAGAGCTTGGAGTTCTTCTCCTTGATGACCCAAGAGGTGTCTGACAAACACAGGCAGTCTATCTCCTCGTCTGACTGGTCTTGGATTTCTGTCTCACGGGTTGCCTCCAACGCCACTTCCGCCGTTGCCGCCGCTGTTGCTGTTTCTGTTGGCATGGCTGCTGCTGCCCCGGCCTCAAGATGTGGTTCTTGCTGAGCTGTTGCTGTGTTTGCGTTCTGCTTTGACTCTAACTCTGACTCCTCCAGGTCTTTGTTTGCTTCTTGCTCCTCCGGCGTTTGTTGAGCTCCTGTTTCTGCGGCTGTTGTTGTTGCCTGTCCTGCTTGCTCCAGCGTTGTTTCCGATGGTTCCAGTTCCGGCTTGTTGGGATCGGTTTCACTGCTCCATCGGTCCTGCCATGTATCATCCATACAGAGTACAGAGTACATAGTACACACAGGTAGATGCAAATGCAAAGTTCCATAACGCTGATTGATTCTCACATCATTGGTGAGAGATGTCATGGTCACGGACAGCTAAGTTCCGGACCAAGTTTGCCCGCCGTGTGAAGAGTTCTCGCTGATATCGCTGGCATAAGGAAAGCCAGGCTTTGGACAGCCTTGACCTAAAATGAAATATCAAGTAGATTGCAAATCAATTAGATGGGCAACCCGGGACCCAAACCTAGCAACCCACACCCAGTCCAAGCCCAAGCCCTTGAAATAAGGCAAGGTACCCTTGATTGGCTTTGCAAACCCTTTCAATCTTGTCCGCTGAGAGCTCATCTACAAATGTGCAAGGTATTCGAAAGCTGATGGAGTTCGCATTCAAGACCTTCTCGATCATCAGGACACCAGCTGGGACGTAGACCATGTCACCAGGCGAGATGTAGGCAAGCGTGAGGGTAGACAAATGGCCTTTAGCTTTTTCAGCTTTGATCTCATCAGGCAAGTCAAGGAGGTGATTGAAGACAAAAGAGGATATGTTTTCAAAGACCTTCACAGAATTCATCAGGTCTACTTCAGGCTTTTGTGCACCCTCCTCAAACTCGCATCCGCTGAAGTCCAAATTGTCGTTCACCAACCTGTTACTGTTGCCACAGCTGCCAGCTGCTGCCAAAAACATACTAGTTACTGTCTACAAGTTACCCATCGCTGCACCATCTCCGTTCATTAAAGTCCGAGTCCGAGTCAAAATTCCTTTTGGATGTTTTCTACCAAGATGCATGGTTGCAATCTCCACAATGTCCAGAAAGTCTATCGTGGCTATCATCTTGGAACCCTCATGCTGATAGTACACCATTGGGAGACCGCCGCCACAGAAAGCTGTTTGCACTTCCCCCCTCTGACCAGAGACAAGTGTTATGCCAGTTGCCTTGCTTCTTGCTCTGTCCCTGATCTGCTCTGACGCGTCAGGACTGCACTCAGCAGCCATCCTCAGAATAGCAGAGCAAATGACCACATTCACATAATCAGGTTTTAATACAATATACTGAACTGAAATGGCTCTAATATAGTGTAATATGGACCATATGGAATCTGGAACAAATAAAAACGGCTCAAAGTGGCTCAAACTGTTAAACATTTTCTGCATGTTGCTTTCTGGTCTGCAGACAAAAATCAGCTTTGCCAACTCATCTCGATCCAGGACCAAAGGCAGAACCCCATCACCCTTGAAGTTGTCAGGAATTGACTCCTCCGCATGTTTGGAGACATGTTCATCCAAACCAAGGATTGTTCCAGGTCCATCTGCGAACTTGGTCCATCTGGTTCGGCCAGACTTGAAGTGCGTCTCACTCTCGGTCTTGAAATCACTGATCTCCTTACTGGCTATGCTTGAATTGACTTAGTGGCTTTTGCTTTGGCTGTGTGGCGGCCAAAAAATGAAAAGAATGCTGAATAAAACAAACGAGGTACTGCCAGGAGTTTCTTCATATATCCATTTCCGCTTTCTTTGCTCATGTTTGGGTAGGACATAATCACCTTTCTCGCCGCGGCCTTCATCCGCAAAACCTCCAAAGAGTGTGGGCATTGACAGATGCTCTCAATGAACTTGTCAAACTCCACCTGTGGATTCAGGTACACATCCTTGGGAAGTTTGTCCCTCAAAAGCATGGGATCTGTCTCAGTCAAATCACTGGTCGTCTTGCATCTTCTTGACCGTTGACGGGTGGTATTGTCCTCTGGCTCCTTCGGGTTGTTGGCTTCATCTTCCAACTTTCTTTTCTTCTCCTCTAGCTTCTGTGCTTCTGCTTTTTGTTTTGCCAATCTCTTCTGTTCCTCCTTCTGTCTCTTCCTTTCTGCTCTTGCTTGCTCCTGAGCCATCTTCTTCTGCAAACGCTCTTCTTCTAACCGTTTTGTCTTTTCCTCTTCCACTGAGGCTTTGTATTCTGCATTTGCAGAAGCTTGTACTTGTTGGACCTCAACCTGAAGAGCTTTTGCAATGACCGTCAAGGAGTTCATCATATCTCGATGTGCATCATTGAGGGCCACAACTTTCTCCGAAGTTGTTTGAAGGGTGAAAAGGAACTCCCTGATGTAGCGAATTCGGCCAATCGTGCTGCAGACTTCAGGGCTGCAGATGTTCTCTTTCAGATAGTCATCCATCTGGACTTTATCAAAGAGCATACTCTGCATATTCTCGATGTCAGCAATAGTCTTCACCGGCTCCTGGTCCATGAAGCACTCAAGAATGTGGCTCCTTGACATCATGGTCATAGTGCGAGGATCCGTGTCGAGCATCTTCTTGGCATTGTCCGGGAGATGGCCATTGTCATCCATTGTCACCTCTCCATGTGCATTCAGAAGACCTGGATGGTGAAGCTTTGCAATGTGCTTGACCATTGCCACCTGAGCCCTTTGGAACTCTTGCACGGCCTCAGGGTTCCGGTTCAATCTTGACACAAACACACACCACTTCAAACCAACATGAACAAATGAACAACCAATCGTAGCCAAGCCGTAACATAAAGAAAGGAAACCAATCAATTGATCAATTGCAATGATTACCCAGTGTCCCCTCCTGGCCTTGTCACAGTCTGCCAAAAGATTGTTGTACTGCTTCATGGTGTTGGTCCGAAGCCTGGTAGCTGCCACATTTGGTTTCAGCTTAAGGATCCCTGATGGTTGGTTTGTCGGAGTCCCAGATGAAGCTTTTCCGTTCTTCTGATTCTGACGTTTGCCTGATGAACCCACTGCGCTGGGTTGAACGACATGACCACTGGTAGAAGACAGGGCCAATGAGTGAAGATCTTGGGCAAGATCTAGATCTTCTTCCAAATCACAAGCAGCTGCCCTAGAAGCATCTTCCTGCTTCTCGGTCGGCTTGGTGGTCTGGTTGTAGCCTTTGATATTCTCCACAGACTCATCCTGGCCAAGTCTAGGCCCACAAAGTCAAGTCACAAAGTCACACGTCAAATTCGAATGCAAAAACACATATCAAAAGAAATGTGTCATAGTGACATAGTGCCTGATATTGGCCAGTGAGCATGAAATCCTTCTTGCGCACATAAATGCGATCAACCTTGCGTTTGCGATTGATGCTGGCTGCCTCTGTTACTGTTACGGTTTTTACTTTTTACAATTGAACTTAACTGAACATTGACCAGTTGACCACACATGATCGAAAGGAGGAAGAAACAAACAAGTTTATGACAAGGAACCAAACCAGTGTAATTTCCGTGGGGGTCATTGCCTGCAACCTGATCCTTGCGAACAGTCGGATCAGCAAGTTGCTTGGTCCACTTCATCTTGGCCGCATGAACATCAAGTCCTAGGTCATGTGTGTGTGTCCTGCATACTGCATCAGAAAGTGTACAGTGAGGACAGTGAGGAAGTGCAGTGTATTACCAGTGCATTACATTTCTGCTTTGATTCTTGGTCAAGGCTCGTCTGTAAGGTGGACAGTCATCACTGGTATACCACCGAATGAATTCCTCTTTGCAAAGAGGTTCACCTTGCCCTAGATCTTCCGTTCGACGACCCTTTTTCGAAACAGTCTGCACCTGCTGAAAATCGAAAGCTCTGCGCTTTCTTCCTTTGCCCGGTGGTGGGCACCTGATTCAGAACCAGCATGAGATGCACCCTCTTATAGTCTCATTTGATCTATATATGACTCTGGTCTGACTCTATCTATATTGTTTTGTCTTCTCCTCTCTTAGTCTCTTCCTTTCTTTGCTTGATTTGATTTGACATGTAAACGGAGTGGAAAAATAGAAGAGCAAGGCTTGTAAGGTCAACACTTTTTGCAATAGTCCTTCAGAATGTTGATAAAAGCAGAGTGTTCCTTCTCTTCCATTTGCAGAAGCTCATCTCTGACATTCGTCTCATCTGTCCCTTTGCGGTTTTTGGCAGCAGCCTGACTTTGTGCCAATGCCTGGCTAAGAAGTGACTCTCGATCAGCTGAATGTGCCTGACAAAGTTGAGTCAGCCTGGGTCAGAGAATCATCACCATGAATCATGTTGAGTCCAAAATCAACTGCTGAAGATTTCTGAAGAAACAATACATACATGCATACATACATACATTACATGGTGAACAACATAGACTCCACTGCAAAAATGAAAAACGATGATCTGGCCTGGCTGGATTTCGGTTACATGTCTTGTCGCACACTTCGCAATGGCAAGTAGTCAGTGATGTTGGTGGCGCCTTAGTGGCCTCAGATGAACCTTGTGCCATCTCCGGAGCTACTTGCCACCTGCCGCTGAGAAAATCCCAGCAAACTTTGGGCTTGGTTTGTATAAGTCGGTCACCGAATATTGGCTCAAAAACTTGCAGCGGACATGAAACAAAGGATCACCAATCACCACAAACCCAAATGGGCCCAAGCAATCAGAGCATGTGAATGAGAGAGAGAGAGAAAAAGAGATCAAAAAAAGAGTGCTAGCGACAGAGTCAAGCATTGTCAATCATTTTCCAAATGTCACTTTCTGTCAGAAAAGCCTATGGAAGCTGAGTCGGTCAGTGAAAGCTGCACATCTTGCACGGCAGCAGACAGTCAGGCCATCAGGCCAATCAGGCCATGCCGAATCAAATCTTTGGAGGAGGCATCAGGTCAAACAAACGTCAAGTGAAAGCTAGCAAGTTGTCAATTGTGTCTCGGCCTGACTCGACCTGCAAAACTCCTGAAGAAGTATCTGTTTCTCCTAAGTGTGTCATGTCGGTGTCATTCTTCTGGATCAACCACACACAGGTTGCTAAGCAAAGTCGACCACAAAGCTCCCACCACAGCAATGCGCATGGCCTCAAGGACTCAAGGTTCTGTTTGGTTAATTTCCTATTGTGCAGTGTGAGTCTAGAGTCAACCTTAGTAGTGCAAGCAAAGTCACATTTCCAGCCATACTGCGGGCAGCTACCGCATTGGGTTCTTGTCCATATAAGGGGTGTTGATGCCCATTGGAATATTGAGTCCACTGATACAGCCCCACGCTGTTCAAATGTTCCTTGGCTGATATCAAAAGCATTTGTTTGCGAGTCTATTGCTGTATGTCACATCAAACTACAACACAACACAACAAATCTGGAATCATGACTTAGTGTCTTTAGCCAATAGCCACCGCTCTTCTTTCCCAATATGGCTGTCACTGGTATTCGAGTTCGTTGAACGGTTAGACTCTGTCGGCTTCAAAATGAGAAACATTACACCCTGACGTAAGAGTGTTGGCAATCTGTGACCCACGATGGGTCTCTTCTGAGGGTTCTGATTGAGGTTGCAAACCATCCCATAGCCTGGCACCGAACTGAACAAATACAACCACACAAACAAACTCTTCAAAATACCACTTTCAATGTACAACCTCAACCATGCTCTTCAAAATGGAAGGAGTCCATCCCGCCTGTAGGTTTTGTCCAGTGCTTCTGCACCTTTGGATGCTGCTTGTAGTTCTTGAGCCATTCCTGTTTTGCACCTGCCAGAAAACAACCACAACAACCAAACCCTATAGCTGCTCACTGAGATTGATAGAACAACATCTGCCTTTCAACAGCACTGAAAAAGAACTTGTTCGAGATTTGGTCGCAAGTTTGGCCGCTCTGCATCTCTCCTCCTCTACCTCTTCCTGGGATAAAAATGATCTTGGAAGTTGTGCAGTTGTGCAACACACACATTGAACAGTGCCATTGTTTTATTCCAACTTGCACTGGATTGGAGTAGATTGACAAAAACAAAACACCGGTTGCATGCTGCATCACATTCAGAAACCTTTGTAGCTAAGGATCCTGGGGTGCCACAAACAAAGAGCGGCAGTCCAGCGTGCATTTCTCAAACAAGTTTGTTACACTGATCAATCCAGGTTGTTGATCTGGCCCTAGCTTCAAATGGCATGTTCCTCTCAGTGTTCCTACTGTGTATAGCCGTGGGCGGTTCATGGGCCATCCAAAATCATGTGGATTGAGAAGGAATGCTTCCTTGCATGAGTCGTTCACAACACTCTGGACCTGGCTGCCTTTGCCCACAAGAGAATGCCAGTCATACTCCGGTAGGTACTTCAAGAGTACCCAGCGGAGGAAACCTCCTGTGCGTTCGTGAATGATCACAGCCTGCAGTGAGCAGATATCATTGCACATCAAGCATATGGCAGCAGGTATGTGTGCAAATTCAATCTGAGAAACTTCATGTGCGTGGTGACGTTCTGCCAAAAACAAGGCAAGACTCTTGGTACTCTTGCCAAGGAGTCCTGCTTTGGCTCCTGCAAACAGTGCTGTGATTCACACTTGAAGAATAACTTAAATTTAGATGTCCCCTAATGAATGCAGCTTGACTTGCAGTAACTTGCAAACAAAGACAAGGCAAGGGTTCATGTTCATGTGGTGACCAGCCTATGTTGGATACATCAACGCACACTGTGCCGCCAGATGCAACCCGGAGGATAGGCCGGAGTGGGCGTGACACGAAAGGCTCACTTGGTATGACCAGCAAAGGTTGATCTGCATCAGAGTCATCATGTTGTGGAGGTGGTGTCTGAGAGCTAGGCTGAGGCTGAGGCTCTTGAACTGAAGGACTTCTTCCCAAAGCATTCTGAAGTATAGATTGCCCAACTGGGGTAACGCAGGAGTCCTCCCAGAGAAAATATAAAAAATTGCTTGATAACAAGATTCAAAGAACATAGAAAAGTTCAAGAATCAAGAAAAAATAATACACATCAGTATAATAGAGTCTAATATATATATATATTATATATCAAAATAAAGTGATAAGCAAACTAAAAGACATTAAACAACATGAAGAAGAACAGAAGAACACGGAATACAAAATGACTTTTACAGAAAGAACAATGAACAATGGTGGGAGTCCTCATGTCTTGGGTTAGTGCACTTCACAGATGTTTTGAACACATCAGGCTGTTTCAGAACCTCCATGTAGCGTTCCAGCAACAATTCACCGAAGTTGGCCTTGATTTCAGCCTGTGTGTCGTCATCAAGGTCACCTCCAGGATTGACTTGAAACATATATAATATGATACTTTTGAAGAAGTTCACACTCATTTTCATGTGTCAAGAATCAGAAATGAGCCTGCTTTAAGTGCATTCTCAACTTCAATCAGAGTTCTCTCTTCGATTGCATCAAGCTCTGCAAGTACACCGTCTCTCACTTTGCATTCCAAAGATGCATGAACATGATCTGGTCGGAATTCCTGAAGATTGACTTGAATTTAGCTGAAATGCAGCACTGTACAACAGTTGAGTTTAGCAGAGTAAAGTATATACATACACACATCCAGTCTGATGTGGTCCTTCGCCAATGAGTTCAAGGCGTTCTGGCAGCTAGTGTCGCAATCACAAGAAGTGCTTGTCCTCACCTTGCCGAACTTGGTGGCGTCCAATTCAATACCTGAGAAAAAAATGAAATCACACAGCCGCCATAGACCATCACCAATTAGAAGGTCGTCAAAGGCAAAGGGAAATGAACATGAATCAACTAGCACACAACTTGTTGATTAATCATTGCTTTGATGCTTCCTTTGTTGTACTCAGAGGCCACCAGTCTTCTAGTGAATGCTGAGTGTGCCATGTGCAATGCTATACCCGCTGAACCGGTGCCAGAAAAATTCTCATGATGCTCAATATCGTATTGGAGGAGGCTTTCGAAGTTGGACCTTGCTTCTGGGCTGGTCAACATTGTTCGGGCATAACGCTGAGGCCATTTGAAGAGTTCCGAAATATCTCCTGGCTCGGAACCAATCTGACCTTCGTCAGAGCTGTCTTCACACCCTTCCATCCCTTCCATGGCTGGAACAGTGAGCTTGGTCAAGTGTTTGGTAAAGAGAAATTGGAAAACAACAACCATTTATGGAAAAACCTTATTTTCTTTTTTTGTTTCTAAAGCCAAAATAAAAACAAAAAAAGAAAATAAGGAATGCATGCACACTGTTCATTCAGCAAAACCTATCAAAATAACTGATTTTGGTTGTTTTGCGCTTGTTTTGATGAATAGGTGCTGTGATTTTGCATTCATGGAATCTGCTATTTTTGCATGGTTTGCAGCCAGAATGTGATGAATCCCTGAATAGACACCTTGTGTAGTTCCTTATTTTTTTTGTAAAGTTCATTTAGGTTTTAGAAAAAATAAAAAAAAATAAGGTTTTTGGGTAACCAGTTTATGTTGTTCTGAAATCATATCTGTCTGATTGCCAAAACACCTGCCTTGCTGAAGACTCCGTGACTGTCGAGCAAATCGAACAGAGGATTGAACACTCAAGACACAGTAAAACTGAAATTGATACATGGATGGTCAGACTTAGACTGACGAGCATAGAGAACACTCAAACCTTTTTTGCTTTACATGTCATTCGGCCACATCTATTGTGGCGATTTGCTACACATGTCTTTCGGCCACATCTATGGTGGTAATTGAAGTTGTTGAAGCTGTGCATCCAAGGACTCAGATGAATCCAGATCCGGTTCTGCTGGTGGAACCTCAAAAACACAAAGAACACAAAAAAGTACCTCTGTAACGGCAGAAGAAAATGAGAAGTAGTTACTGATGTCACAGTAGAAAATAATCCAACTGTAAGTTTCCAATGCTTCCAAGGAGGAAACCAACGCCATGTGACGTTTGCGAAATGCTTCATCCGCTTCTCCTGCATTGGTGAAGAATTAATTATGTCTGTCGCTGGTGTAATATGCAGGCTTTTTTCGGTCCTGGCTGTCTTTGCAGCAAATAGCCTGCAGCAGCAGCACAATCAACCATCTATCACTATCATGCTTCTGGATTCTGGATAATACACACATACATAGAGTCTGAGTCTAGAGGTGTTTTCAGTCAAGGCTGCCTTTTCTAACCCTTGTCCCTGCCTTGAAGCAACCACCATTTAAGGCGACGTAAGCTTAGCGCGTGAGATGCTCTTGTACTTTCAGATCTAGTGCACAGTCGGTTGCGCTCATTGCCAGCATCGGTGATAATTCTTGATTTGTGCAAAGGGCATGTACAAATGTAGGATGGTGCCTGAGTTGAGCACAGAGCCACACAGTGTAGAAAGAAGCTCACTTGTCACTTGTCAGTCAGTTCACATTGTTTATCACATCACATTTAATTGTGATACATATACACATAGACTATATGCACACATATTTATATATAAATGCAAACATGACTCCGACAAAGAGGTTGGTGAGTCTAAACAACAATGCTCCACCTGAACCTTGATGTCCCTGATGTGAGGTCAAATTTGATATGAAAGAAAACGGCCAAAAGCAATTCTGAATTAACACCTGAATACTCCACCTTGGTCTGATCTCAACATGATAGGAACTGATCCAAACCACTGCGTAGTCTCAGACCACATGGTTGTTCGTGAAGCTGTTACTGCTGATGGATGTTCCACGCGTTTAGGTAACCTTGGAACCCTTGGCATTGGAACTTGTCTGGATTCTTTCCCTCTTGCTGAGGATGAGGCAACTGCTGAAAGTGGTGGCTTCGGGTTGGGAATGGGAACATCTGGGTTTGGTGCAGGTCCCAGCGGAATCTGAGGTGGCTGCAGCAAATTGGAATCGTCGTCAACCTTTGAAACTGACTTCGGGATGGGAACATCTTGATCAGATGATGGTGTCGGCTGCTGCGGCTGAGGTAGAACTGCTGAGAGTGACTTCAGGTTGGGAACATCTTGATCTGATGACGGTGTCGGCTGCTGCGGTTGAGGTGGAACTGCTGAGAATGACTTCAGGTTGGGAACATCTTGATCTGATGACGGTGTCCGCTGCTGCGGCTGAGGTGGAACTGCTGAGAGTGACTCCGACTCCGGGTTGGGAGCATCTTGATCTGATGACGGGGTTGGCTGCTGCGGCTGAGGTGGCTGCAACAAATGACTCTCCTCAACTGCTGGACGGTCTGACTGTTGTTTGGAAACATATTCTTCTGATGAAGGTAGAAAGTCTGAATCTTCCTGTGGTGGTATGTCTCTTGATGATCCACTTTCCGGTGTATTGACTTTTCTTCCACGACCACTGCGTCCCCGTCCACGTCCACGCCCACGTTTCTTTTTGGATTCAGTGGAAGTTGGTTTTGAATCGGCAATGATGATTGGCTGGTCCACATCAGAGTCATTTTGTCGCATAGGCTCCTCCCAGTCATGCCTATGCTTTTTGCTTTTCTTGCTTTTCCCGCTGCGCACCATCAATTCTTTGTAGTAAGCTGCAACCTGGTTTGGCTTGGCAACCGCAAGCTGATCTGGATTGTTCTGGAGTAAATCAAGCAGCAACCCATAGTAGCTGTTCAATTGGTAGTGATAGAACTCCTTCAATCCATGATCAAACATCCTCTTCAGCAACAACAAGCACATCAAATATTCCTTTGTAAGCTGCTGATGGTCAAAGTAATAGACTTTCTCAAGAGTCTCGAGGGTAACTGCATCAAGTTTGCGTTTGGAAGTTGTTTGAATGTCTTTCCATCCTCGGCGAGAAAGCTCCATTTGAAGTTCACATCGAGTCCGTTGATTCAAGCATCGAAGCAAGGATTCCAAATCCAAACTAGGTGTTTGTAAAGACTCCAGTATCGAACGCCTGTGAACCAGCAAGTTTCCTGCACAGCTGGCTTCTTGCAACAAAGCCAAGCATGCCAAACCTTTGGGAAGAACTCTGTAAGAATTCAACTCGCCAGGAGCACTCCGGATCAGGTTGAAATGCAAGAGTTGTTGCAATCCTCTCTCAGTGGGATTTGAATAGTAGGACCTGACATTGGATGCCCCGATTGATGAACCGCTCTGAACCATCCTGGACAGCAACTGCTTGGCGTCATCTGACCTGAGCCGCCCGATTGAACGCTAATGGAGGGTTCTTTGTGATGGTTTGTTGATTGCTCGTTGAACCAACTCGATTGAATCTTGAATCTTGCTACTTGCTACACTTGCTACATAAAACTGAGAAATGGACAAATGAGGAATATCCAGACTGTGGTATTGTGCTGCAGAAATCTCCCATATCCGCAATTCTGATACCAAAGTCTCAAAGGGAATCACACTGGTGTCCCATACCAGCGGCAGGCCTGCTGGAGACACAAGTATTGGTTCTGTACCGTCTTCTGGTAGTTGAGGTGCTTCGCACAATGCTGAGTAGCGCTGGATGATGAAATCATGTCGGTGATCCTTCACGCTACCTTGAATGGTGTATTTTGACATAGATCCTTCCAGAATTCGAAAAACCGTGTGGTCCTGACAAAGATGTTTTTGCGGCAAATACTTGGCTAAAGTGGAGCCAGCTGGACCATGAAAGGAATCAGCCTGACCATTCAGTGCCTTCACGGCCCCTGCCAAACCATCTAAAGGCCGGTCAAAGTCATCGTCCTCCTCCTCTTGAACTTCCTTGTCTTCAATCATTTGCGAGGGTCCTGACATGACTTCAGGTTCACTGTCCTGGTCCTGGTTCTGGTATATTTATAAATGAAAATGTGTTTCATCTCATCATCAACCCATCCCAAACTAAAAGCATTAGTATGCAGAGTGCAGTGTGTGTTTCTCAATCAAGTGTCCTGTTCCTGGCCCAGTGGTGGCTTGAGCCGTGGTGTCCCCAATAGCGCGAAAAGACTCATGCAAAGCGGAGGATCCTGATCCAGAGGTGGATGAACCAGTTTTGTTGGGCAAGGACATCAAAATTGTCCCATTCTGAGCCAAGGCCTGAAGATGTTCCAAAACAATTGCTTTCCTGAGTTCCTTCTTCAAGTCTGAGCGGTCATTTGGGTCATCTGGTGGTTCATGCTGGTCAGCAATATCATCACACATCTCTTGGACTTTGTCCCTGGCTGCATGTTTCAGCCTGCATGCTGAGCACATTTGCATAATTCCAGAATCTCGTCATCTCCCCCTACTTCTTCTACCCAAGTCTGCCTAATTCGCTTAATCGTATATACATTCTTATGGTGTTTCGGATATACAGGTTATAGACATGCCCTTCAAAATCAAAAGTCCTTCCAAGATATCCAAAACCCAAGATTGTCTCTGTAGATCAATGTAGCCAATTATTGTTGGGAATTCAAGTTGTCAATAAGCTCAAATACTTGAGATGCCCAAAACTTTTTCAAAGGAACCTAAGATTGTCCCTGTAGATCAATGCAGCCAATCGCGCGGGCTTCAAAGATCTCAAATATTCTGAGTCTTGAAGCCCGGTCAACTGCCTCGAGTCAAAGGTTTGTTTTTGGCCACCAGCAGACTCCGCAGACAGATCAACTCAACTCCCAAACGATTCTGTATTCTCTGCTCAAATTTGACGAGTTGCAAGACAATTCTCTTCAGACCCACAAACGTATGGATGCCACTTGCCTCTTCCATAATGTCATTGAATGCCTGAGATAATGCAATTTGTATCCCTGTCCGGTCCCTGTCCTGGTCCCCCATATCTATAGGCCCTAGCCCCTATCACTTTATTGTTCAAGGCAATGGCAATGGCAACCTGTGTACTTCACCCACACTGATAAACCCAGTTGCGCTCGGGCAAAATGCAAGTTCTGACAAAATTGGCTTCAGCATGTGAAACCTGAGGTCCAGTGACAGGTAAGCAATCTTGGCTGCTGGTGCCCGCTTGACGAGCTTGGTGATCACCGCACGCACGCCCTCAACAGATCGCTCAACAGTTCTCACAAGTTTGAATGCGGCCAAGTACTTGCAGAGCGGATCTTTCAAGTGAGGATCAACATCAAGTAGGCAGCATCCTGCAGCAAGTTGCTCCACTGCTTTCCTCAAAGGAGGATCGCTATCCCCACCATTGTAGTTTGGATTGAGAAACCTTTGGCTTTGCCGGTGTTCACATCCTCTTCCTCCTTGTGAGAAAAGTCTGAGGCATATCTGCGCTGTCTGAGTGACAACCAAGCTCGAAGGATGTGCCAAAGCACCTGTGAGTTGGCGAGTTCAGTTACTGATCATGTTCTCTAGATGAGCAATGAGATAAATTCAAATTCATTTGACTAAATTTAGATACAGTCAGTAATGACGGTGTAACCATTAATGTGTTTACAGTTGCATCATAGGCGATGAGCGATTCGTTTTGGGTAGGCTCAGTTATGACTGCAAAAAGTCACAGCTACAACAGTGCAAGCCCAGGTACAAAGCTTCCATGGGAGTGAATCCCAAAAGGACAATTTCATCTTTAACTGGCCTCAGCTCACATGATGCCATACCAAACAAACATCAAACCATATTAGCATACCACATCAAAATATAATAATGACACTGACGCCACTTACAAACCACAAACTTGAGTGACCCAAATCAACTATTCTCAACTCAATCAACACCTCAAACACCTCTCCCAATTCCAAATTCAAGACAAAGTCACCCCAAAGGCGACTTCTGGCGCGCTCCCAGTCAGCAAGCAAAGTATGCTGATCATCAGAAGCGGATGAAACATGAGGCAGAATCTTGCGACGATTGCTCATCATCTTGCTAAGCAGTGAGTCCATTGCTTCGCCTGATGCCAGCTCACATGCTCTGCAACCCTTAAATGGGCAGCTGCCATTGTCATCAGTTGCGGCAAGAAAACCATGAGGTTGCTGTTTTCGCCGCTTTCTGCGCTTTGCTGCTTGATCTTTCAAATACTCAGCTGACAAGTCACCGTGGCAAGAGCAGCCTTCACTCCAAGATCCAATGTGATCTGCTTCTTCTGACAAGTCCGCTGCAACAGCGATATATCGCCAAGTGTTCTCGTTTCTGATGACTTGATCAACATCGTCGATTGATACTCCAGAAAAGGCATCCTGCAGCTGACAGTGCAGCTGACATACCCAGAATGTACTGTACCCAGACCCAGGCCCAGGACATATAAAGAACACACCAAATAAGGTCCAGGACATATAAAGAACATACATAATGTACTTTTCCCAGGACTCCACGACTCCAAGACGCCAAATAAATAAAACTGTTTGACTATATAAGAAGAACATATACTAAACTGCTAAGGTGCCATCGTTGACTCAGAGAGAAAGTGCGGTCGATTCAACTGCTGGCTCTCAGCTCTTTGTCGGCCACCAGCAACGAAAGCCGCTTTGTTCCAAAACTTCTTGATCGCAAACTCCAGAGGTAAAACCTGCAAACATGAGTGGATCGGTAAAAAAATTGATCCCTGAATCCCTGCTCCCAGATCGAAAGTTTACCGTCAGAGTCAGAGTGGCCATCAACATGATTATATATTCAACATGTGCTATATATTTGACCTAGGTCCTGTCCCGGGTATTAGATATGATACCTTATGATGATGTATGATAAGCTTTATGCCCCTGGGACCTGCGAATCAAATTCCAATTTGCTCCTCATATACCGATTTCGCTTTCACTCACTTTCTACTTTTCAATTCCCTACTTACTTCCCTGTTCCAACCAACTATGCAGTCTTATGCAAGCACTCCATACTCCATGTCATGACCGGTTCAAAAAGCACAAGCACAAGTAAACAAATGCCAATTGCACTTGCCAAATGACTGCCACACAGAACTTTGTCACCACTTGCCATCTTAAGCCTCCCAGCTTGATAGAAAAGTTCTCAAATGGTAGATGCTCCCCCAGAAGGCAAGATTCTGGTCCAATGCAGGAGGCAATGAAGCGTTCCCGGGCTTGTTTCCTTGACAGCAGCCGTTCTAAGCAACGCAAGCTATTGAGGAGCTCTTTCCACCTGTGCTGCTTCTTTGGATTTTTTGTTTATTATAACAAACATAGTGTGTATATATATATATAGTTGATCAAAATCTAGGCCACCAGATACTAGGCATTGGGACTCAAGTAGAGCCTGTTAGCCTGCCGCATACCCCATTCAGCATAGCAGTATTGATATACTTGCAACTTGCCAAACAAGAACTGAAGCTATGTCTATTACTAAAGCACAAACATACTAGAAAGGGCACAACTAAAAACACTTAGGGACTAACCAGGACACATTGTCATTGATGGGAGAATGCTCTTCATAGCATTGTCGCAAACGTGCTTGATACCATGGATCAAAAACGCATTAGGGAATTGCGCAGCGCAGCGAGTTTCCGCAGCTATCTCAGCTGGTGTTGCTGTAGCAGCGGTAGCAGCAGCTGCCACTGACGGGACTTCAACATCACCAGCAGCTGCCACTGACGGGAGTGCACCACCACCAGCTGCCACTGACAGGAGTGAACCACCACCAGCTGCCACTGACGGGAGTGCACCACCACCAGCTGCCACATTCCTTTCAAGTGAATGTGATGTGAATCAAGATTCACGACCATTCATCAATCAGTCCGAGTCCAGTCCAGTCTAATGACATACATACTTGCCACTTGCAACTTGCAACCTTGTATTTGTCCATACTTGCAACTGACCTGACTTGAAATGACATTGAATTTATTAACGACTCTGACTCCAATCCAAGGTGCTGCAGTTGGGAAAGGTTCTCATCAAGCTCCAATCCTTCTGGTGCATTTCTCAAGGCAAGTCCAGCCAGTCCGCCTGCCTTTGGCTCACTGTCTAAGATCTCCGCTGTTTCCCGCCATATCTGTTCAATGGCAAGTTCAGGAGCTGCTGCAACTTTGCTTTCAGTTCCTTACCAATGACATTGCTGCAGCCGCAGTTACACATGCTCTGATGATTTGGCCGTGATATACAATATCGCAATGCAGGATGTACATGTACATATTCAACATATATATATATATATATGGCCCTGGCCTGGTGGTGTCAAGAGGATGTGTTCCTCATGGTAGTTCGTGTTGGTTGGGTCTACTGTGTATACGCATTCAGTGTATTATGATTATGGAGTCAAGCTTCCCTGGTCAGTAACACATGAGAGCACCTGCTCGCTGAATCCTCTTAGGCACTCCTGACGGTCGTCATAGCCTGCTTCCAGCAATATGGCCCAAAGCAAGGACTCCAGTTTGCAAGGAAAGGATGTAGCTCCTGCGGCTGCTGCTGAAACTGAAACTATCAATGCACATCACTCCTCATGTTGTGCTCAACCGTCCAAACATAGGCAACAAACAGGGTGGAGTCAAACAGGGCGGGCGGCTGGTTGCAAGTTGAAATCTCAAGATGATTCTGGAAAAAAACAGCTGAATGTTGACTAGGATACACAAACTCACAACGCATAGTTAGGACCCAAAGCCTCCTGACTTCATTACAGGATACTCATACATCTTTACAAAGTCAAACACCTTTCAAAGCGATTCCTTGTCCCAACGCCATCACCGGCAAGACCCTTCTGCTCACACACAAAGGCGGCGGCGGTGGTGGTGCTGGTGTTTGCAAGTTATCAGCTGCAGACTCTGCTGGCCGTCTCCCGCTTTCCAAGCAATCCATCTCAATGTCAGGGTCCAAGGAAGCAAGGTAGGCCGCTGTTGCACTTGACACCCTGAGTTAGCATTAAGGCACACCCCATGTTGCTTTTGTCGCTCTGAGTCTGAGTTGACTTCTATTTTGAACTTAACTTTTGAGTGTGAGTCAAGAGGCTTAGCAGTGTACTCCTCAATCATCAGCAATTCGTCCTTCTGATCTGTGGCATCAAAACCTGAGTGCATCAAACACGTTCCATGAAGTTTGAGTCTGAGTCAAGTCCACACCATTGCAGTTGTAGTCAGTCTAAGTGTTACAGTATAACAGTACCCGGTACACCATCTGCCTATTGCTTGTCAGTCAAACAATTGAATTGCCAGTCCCCTCTTGCGTCACTTCTGATGTGTTGCCAAAAAAATGGGATTGGCAATTGGCAGGAACAAGTTTTATTTTGTAGTCAACCGTGAAGCATTCAACCCTTCAACTGTCAACCTTTCCAACTTTAAACAGGTGACACAAACTGATCCACTCAGATGCAAAGGATCTGGTTTTCCAATAATGTCGACGGCACAACATCAACAGTATATCCAGCTTGTACCTGGCACGGCTAAATGTTGAAGCTGATGGTCCATGTTCGGCATCATCATCGTCATCCTCAGATGATGTGATGGCTTATGACTCAATTAGTTTGAAAGTCTGACTGGTTGATGATCATGGTCCTGGTTGAGTGGTTGATTCTTGACTCTTGAGTCAACTTCAGTCTTGACTCTTGACTTGAATAATTTTTGCAAGAAAACAGTGTTTTCCCGACACGCTGAAACGCTACAGTGAGTAGTCGTTCACTTAGCTTCTTCCACTACTGTCACTACTGTCTTTGCCTACTACCTATCCCTAGCTGTTGGCTGTTGAACGTCGAAACAAAAATGTACACATCTCTTTCCCACTCTAGTCACTGGACCAAGAGCCTTCAGAAGATCTTGCATGTCAGAAGGACAAACGCCGTCTTCAAAGCCACCGGTTGCAATTCGCACAGATGACTTCAGCGCATAGTTGAAGCTGTCAGAATCTCGTAGTTCCAATGCCCTGGGCATGGCGGCCATCCATACCAACATATACCAACCATGTTCTATTGATTGAAGACTCTTTTTGAAGAGCTATTTGCCTACTACTCGTCACTTAATTGCAAGAAACTGTGAACAAACCAACAAACAAAAAACTGATCAATAAGTTGAGGAACAGTCCCATGAAGCGTGCAAGCTGCCAAATGCTATAAGCTTTTTGGCCACCCCTCTTTCCGACGATTTGTGGTGATAGCTCCTTTTGCATGTGGTCTTTCATGGTGTCGGCCACCTGCAAATGTTTATATGGGATATATCATGGATAATGGGATTACCAGTCTAAGTCTAAGTTAGAATTTGAACCAGTTGGTTCACTTTACAACAAGAGAAGATCAAAGCGGCTCAGTTCAGTTCCAAATTAAATGCTGTAAAACAAATGCGGCTCACTTGAAACGCACATAATTGAGAATCTGTTGAAAAACTCAGCAAGGCCTGCATCAATGATGTCAGCTCCACCATAGCTGCTCTGAATCGGTCCACCTTGTGGCATAGTGGGACCGTTTGGTAAACTTACATTTGTATGTAATACCCAACTCCATATCCACTAGAAAATGAGACCCCCTCAGGGGGAGTCAGGAATCTTATAGAGAAGTTGGGTTCTTGCAAACTCGTTGTCAGTTTCAGTTCAGAATTTAGGTGGATTTAGGATGTCACCCAAAGAAATGTCAGGAATGGTCATGTCATAGAACTAAAACCCTTGTGGATGTGGATGTTGGACCCACCCACCGTTTTATATCTATAAAATGGCTAGCAAGACTCCCTCACCCATTTGGCGATGGGGGTATCATTTGTATAAACACACAGACACCCTGCGGCACACCCTAACACACTCATACACGCATGCATGAAGTGAAATCGGACATCAGCCGAGGGACATCCTCTCGTTTGCCAAATTCAAGTATAGGCTGTGCAGCAGCCAGCAGCTGATCATAAACATAGCCAGCGCTCACAGCAACAGATTGCATGGCCATTTGCAGTTGTCTATTGTGTCCCAGCCAGCATGAACTGGCATGAACTTGAACACGTTCTTTCTAGATCTATTTTTGGCAGTTAGTCAGTGTCAGTGTACTGTCAGTGTTACTGCAACTGCAACAGTTGCAGACTTGGGTTCTCTATGTGTATCTCTCTCACACTCACCTCCCTCACATATTTTCGATTGCTGGTGATGGGTTCAGGGCTCCTTCAACTTCCATGCACCCAGTGGTATTGCAACCTCAAATCCAGGGCCATGGCCCTGTCTTGGAGCAAGCATTTGCAACATCAGAACCGGGCGATGTACAGCAAAAGTTGCTGCTTTGACACACTTAACATACCACATGTTGTCAATCACACAAATAAGAGATGTGTGCCACTTTATATATGTTTTATTGTCTTTGTGGCAACAGAATTGCCAACATTGTTGCATGTCATTGTGTTAAACTTTGGACGCACTTTATATACGCACATGCACGACAAAAATCAAGCGTTATATATGCACATGGTCTTGACATCTTGCAATCCTTCCATCCCCTCATTTACACAAATCATAGATATGTTTCATTTATATTATGTTTATTTTCTGTTTCTGTCTTTTT
>CAXAMN010022338.1:0-25975 GCA_963970005.1 Durusdinium trenchii | reverse complement strand
TGACCTTATCCATAACCCACAACCATCTCCCGATCCAGTCATACGGCACTTCAAATGAAATGAGAAATGCTCTGACAACTCCGATCGTCTCCATATGTTGTAAAGTCACAGCTCTCGACAATGCCTTGGTCATCAAGTCGGCACAATTCTCGGTACCTCGGACAAAGCTGATGGAAATCACTCCCTTGTAGACTGCATCTTGCAAAAAACAGATTCGAATGTCTATGTGTCTCAATCTCCTCAACAACCCTGACATCTCTGTGACATTTCGGGCTGCCATCGAATCCGTAAGCAAACCTGGAATGGGTAATTCCTCAGCTTGACATCCATAGACATGTGCCACGGCATGTTGAATACCTATAGTCTCTTTCGCTCCTTCGAACAAAGCATATAGCTCTGCCTCGGCTGAACTACAGGCTACACTCTGCTGCAACCTACTGAATGCTTTGACACAACAGTCACTAACGAAGATGGCTGCTCCTGAAGTACTCTTCCGATTGGTGGACTTTTCGGCTGCCCAACTGGCATCGACATAGGTCGTAATCCTTGGTGGTCCTGAGTACTCATAGCTCCTGAACTTCAACTTTCGATCGGCTACTGATCGGATGTAACGGATACTCGCACGCATCGCGGTCTCGTGTACAGCCAGCGGCTGAGATTGACCTCGGGCAAGCATCGAACACAACCAACAAAGATCAGGTCTCGACTGAGCTACCCAACCTAGCTTACCTAGTGCGGTTCGAAATGTTGCTGCTGCCTCGGGTGACAGCGGTTTCAGATCTTCTTCTCGATCACGATCATAAAGCTGAAACAAATTGGGGGTCGCTTGACTTTCCTTTCCTCCTGGATACAAGTTCATCATGCCTTCATAGTACTCTTTCTCCATGTACAAGGCAATCGTTCCATCTTCTTCCTTTTCGATCACCTTTCCCAGAAAACGAATTCTGTCTTCTTCAAGCTTTCCGGTGACTTTCAGTCTAAGCTTCTTTGATAATTCATCAACGAGCTTCTGAATATTTCGATCGTCTCCGACAACCAGCAAATCATCAACATACATCAGAACGATCAAGTGATTCTCCTCCTCCGTCTCTGCAACTCCTTTTCTGTATCTTCCGGCGAAGATTGTCTTTTCCGTCACACATGCTGTCAAACCTTCTTGATCTAACAAATCGGCTAGGTGACGATACCATGACATTCCTGCAGAACGAAGTCCGTTCATCGCTTTCTCAAGAATGACGAACAAAGGCTCTCCGTCTTCATCTTCCATCCCAGTCGGCAACGAAACGACCGCTGGGTGAATCACGGGGGCGTGCAAGAATGCTGTACTTACATCTAAAACCCATGCTGTCTTTCCAACTCCTCCTTTCTTTGATTTCTTTCGAAAACTTGACTTCTGAGCAAGATAAGACAACACAACCTTCAACGCCTCTGATGACGCTGTAGGGCTTGAAACGCCCAACTCGGCTGCTGACGGACCTGTGGCGAAATCACGGACAACAAGTCTCGATCGAACGATGTCTCCTTTGATAGCATCACGCTTATTTACAACTACCCATCGGGTTGAGATGATTCGGATACCATGCATCTGGCAATACTCTTGCGCTTCATTTTTATTCACGACCTGACCTGTCCTGTGCTTCTCTAGGGCAATGACCTCTGTGTGCATTCCCTCGAACGTGGCATCCACATCTAATGGACCTTCACCTATATCTGAAGTCGCTCTTGATGGCTTTCGGAATACAATCCATCTACCTCCAAACCACACTTTGCACGAATCGGCCTTCGCGTCGAACTTGGACTCCTCGGTTTCCTTTGGAACCTTCCTGCTATACTCAAGTACCCCCTCTTGAACTGATGACAAGAACCTTTCAACCTCATCATCCGAACATCTTGACAAGGGGTCTTTCACCTTTTCCCACAACTCTTTACCTAGATCTGATAAGCTCGCAATGGCATTACCTTGATGATCATACATGTAGAGCTGCTTGATTGGCAATTCGGTAAACCCTTTCCAATGACGCCTCAATGGCGCGGTCTGGGTTCCGAACTCGCTGACGTGGACCTTGAACTGGTCCTTTGGAATCTCATCGACTGGCCTTTCATCAACAGCATCGACGTAGTACGTCCTCTGAATACCTACCAGCTGATCCTCAGGCATCGGCAATGGCAGTGATGATGCTGCAAAAACACATTTTCGACTTCTGTGGTGAACTCTTCTCAACACAAGCTTGTCAAGGTCAATTTCCCAATGGTCATGATTTCGGTTCTTTCCTCCTCTTGGGATTTTCTGGAACAAATCAATGTCCATGGGACTCTCCCCGGGTGATTCGGGTGCTCTGTACCCTTCCGGTACTTCTGTTGGCTCATAGCCTTCACTCATCCGATCATCCTCGATAGGTTCCGGATTCTTTCCGATCTCATATGGATTCGTTGGATCCTCTTGCATTGGCGTCGGTTCGATATCCGCTTCCTGTCCCTTTGGCGCATGGAACGGTACATCATCAAACTCTGGAAATCTCTCTCCAGTCTCTTTCTCTTCATGCTCGCGCTGAAATCTATCCCACTCATCATCGATAGACTTTCTTTTCCTCTTCTCTCGTTCTGACTCTGATTCTGGAATTCTTTCTCCCGACTCTTGCTGAGATTCAGGCTTTCCTTCGGTATCCAAGCCTTCTTCCAATCCTTCAGGTACGACGGGCACAGACGACTCGTCTTCGATCGGTACTATCCGTTTGTACTCTTCTTCAAGATACTTCTTGTAACGGTTCCGACACTTCACTGAATGACCTGTTTCACTCCCGTTCGAACAAGCTGGACATCTCGAAGTCTTATTCACTTCACTCCAATACCAAGGTCGTTCCCCTTCATGGATGGGCAGATCAACCAATTTCTGGGGTTTCGAAAGATCATTCGGTAGTCTTTCAATCCTATCTGGCTTCACTCCACTCTTGGAATTTGGAATTTCACACAACATCCCAAGTCCAGCGACAAAACGAATCGGTGCGGCAATCTTCAAGTCTCGAACAGGCACAACCACAGTCTCATCCTGTGAACCTTCGAAGGCAACGAAGTGACCTAACGAAGATAACTTTGGGGTCAAGTAAATGCCTGGAACAAAGTGACGAGCGTTTGTTTCTCTAACCTTTTCCAAGTACCCATCAGTCGGCCTGGCAAAAACCAAACATCCAAATGGCATCACACGATTGGTGTTTGGGACTTCTCCTGAACTAGTTACACTGATACGCATACGTTGATACGGTGTCAGCGAACTGTTGGCTTGCAGCTGAAATGCATTGTGGACATGACAAGCGTTTGCTGCAGCGTATCGAAGGCTTTCACTACCTAGCGTCAACCCGTGCTGGTACAACACTGTACGAATACATCCTAGTTGAGTCTTGAGGGTCCTAACTGCTCTCTCGGCTCCAGTTGCGTGTCTTCCTGGACGACTGGTCTCATGCCTTGAGACAATCTTCAATCGAATGAGTTCCGAAATGAGCGCAGTCAAGTCACGGCCTTCATCACTGAGAACCATCGCACCTGTGGACGAACAATGGTTGATGGCAGCTGTCAAAACACGAATCGTCGAAGCTTGATCTACATAGATTGCAGCTGTTGCTATCATCCCGTGGGTTCGATTCCACATCACAACATACCTATACATGTTTGGAGACTTTGGATGGGTGCATAGGTTGGCAATATCCATCTGGATCTCGTTGGTGACTTGATCTGTTCGTTTTGGCGCTCGTTTCAATCCCTTGCTCGTGAGACAGACTGCACAGCTTGGATCATAAGGTGTGTGACTCTGCAAAATGTGCTTAGCTAATCTGTTACCTCGTAGCTCGATGGGATATTCGAACTCGAACTCAGGCTCTGACTCAACGGTGCAAATGACTTCCTTTTTGCGCACGGCGTCGAATGCTGGATTCGAAAAATGCGCTCTGGCTCTTATCGGCGGCTCGACTCCCCTTTTGGGAGGAACCTGGACGCTTTGGATATCATGTCTTCCTTCGCGTCAGACGCTTCGGACATCGCGTCCTACTTCGCGTCTTCCCTCTTGTCCGAAAACTTGGACAGATGCTCCTGCAGTTGCTTGCGGTACGTAATCTCTTCCTCGGACAATGGCGCTTGAAGCGCTTCTGGCGGCGTAGCGGGACTCTCCCCCACCATCACCGTCGGTTCCGACATTGCCTTTGGCGCTGGTGTCAGAACCACTCCTCCCGCCTTCGGTGGCACTGCGGGTTGCTCGAGAGAAATTCGTCTTGCCTTTCTCAAATTCTCTCGATCTTCTTCTTCTGCCCTCCATTGCAGAAGATCTTGTTTTCCTTTCTCGAACTCTTCCTGCCGGCGACGCTGAACCTCCTTTCCATGCTCCAAGGCTTGTGCCATCCTCTCTGAACGGTACAGCGCCTTCGCCTTCCTGCGTTCTTCCTCTTCTTTCGCTTGGCGATTGAGTTCCTTCTCCCATTCGATCGCTCCTGCCTGTCGCTCGGATGCTAGCTCTGATCGAAAAAGCTTCTCGCGCTCCTCGTCGGTCAGATGTGCCAAGTACTTCGGTACTCTCTTGGCGCCTGATCCTGATGCCGTGGGCGGCTTCTCCTCTTCGAGGGTCCCGGTACCCCTCTTGAGGTCTGCTGCCTTGAGGAGGTCTCTGGCTTTTTGAGCTAACACCTCGTCTGCCGCCGCTTTTTGCTCTTCGGTGAGCGGTCGCGATTTTGCTTTGGGTCTCGTCGTTGGTGTCGGTGGCGTCTTTGGCCCCGGAACCGGTGGAGTTTTCGGCTCCGGAACTCCAGTCTGAGCAATCACTGCCAACATCTTCTCCGGATCGACGCTTACCGGACTCGCTGGTTCCTTCGGCTTGGCAACTGCCGGGCTTGCCGTCTCCTCCGGTCTGTCGACTACTGGATCCTGCCACCCCGGGGGTGGACCCGGTGGGGGTTGAGGTCCCACCGGTTTGGCCTTCGCCTTCATTGGCAGCAAGGATGGGGTTTGTCTCGGTGTCCTTCTGGTTGTTTCGTGAAGCCGTAAATTCTCTTCGGTCAAGGTCAGGACTTGATGACCTGCTTCCGATCCAGAAATGGATGCAGCCTCTATCGATACCGCTGCGTTGCTTGAAGGACGCCAGATCGCTCGGACCTGAGACGTGTACTTCACATTCCCCGGCTCCTCGGGCTTTCTCTTCATGTAATACGCGGTTCCCGGCTTTATGTCCTGTCGTCGCGCCGACACTCCCCCTTGCGCATCCGCGTGGATACGCACTATTGTCTCGGACGTGATCCGCTCGTGGCCGGTTAAACCAGACGAAGCGCTCTTTGGACCTTTGGTCGGTGTCGGGGCGCTCTCTGGAAGAGCTCCATGAATCTCTTCCAGGTCCCCAACATCTGAGGCTTCCGAACCGGTAAGGCTCACCATCGTGACTCCCCTTTGGGGCTGGATCTCGACGAACTCCTTTCTCACACGAGATCCCGACGACTTCGCCTGCGGACGTGCCTTGGGAGCGATCCAAGCGCGATGCTTGTTTTGGATCATGTACTCGCCCTTGGCTGTGACTCTGGAGGCCTGAACCTCTCTCTCGATCAATCGCAGCTTTACAACCCGCTCTCGTCGCGGGGCTTTGGTGTGATGCTTCAACACCTTCTGGACTGACCCCTTCGGTAGTGGGTCGTCCACCGTCACAGTCCACGACCGTCGCAGCGATGGTCCCTTCCGAACCGCTTGTTGAAGACCTGCCTCTCGATCCGACCGGCGCTGCTGTCTCAGCGCTCGCTGCCTGGCGCGATTTCTGATCCGCTTCTCCTCGTCCTTCTGATCTTGTCGATGAAGCCAATTTGACCAGGCTTTCATCCGAAACTTCACTTCCTGCTCGGACGTTGCTTCCTGAGCTTTCTCTTCCGCGACAAAAGGCTTCTCTGGGATCTCGGGCTCTGGAAGATCCTTTGGATCTCCTGACTCGCGCTTCTCCGTCTCCAATCCCTTTTCCTCTACTGGCTCTGAAGGCTTCTCGGTAACTTCTGTGCTCCTCTCGGGTTCCTGTTCTGGAGGTTTCACGATCACTTCGGTACTCTCCTCTGGTTCCATCGTGACAAGGACAACTCTCCGCGTCTCTTCCCTCGGTTCCGATGGCTCCTCTTCCGCATCCTGTTGCTCGACTTGAGCGATCACAGTGCCTGGCGCTGGTTCGGTCGGCTCTTCCATGACCGTGTCCGGACTCTGCTCTTTCTTCTTCTCTCCGCTCAACTCCGTGGTATCTACCCAAGCATCCGAAGGCATGCTCCACTCGACGAAACCTGGGCTGGACGGGGTCCGCACAGTCAATGCGCTCGTGCACCGAACTTGAACCTTCACGCTCTGCAACATGCAAGACCGAATCTTGAACTGCTTCATGCATGGTCGAATAACGAACAACACGGTGCGAACTGGGTTCAACATCGGACGTGTAATGCAACGAATGGAGTGACGATGACATGTCAATGTCGATGACTCCTGGGTGGACAATTGAAATCCAAGGCACGTTACACCAGAGAAAAATGTCAAGATGAGTTCTACTACTCTTAGTTCTGTTTGGAACCTGGTCGTGACCTCCAAAATGTGAGAGGGACAAACATGGTGGCTTCGCCGGTTTATCTACCTCTCTGGAGGTTCGGGAACAGCTCTTGCCAGGTGAACATGAAAACGTCCAATCTTTACTGGCAAGAAGTGCAACACTCAGCAAACTAACCTGTCCATATCCGATCAGACCTGTGACTCTGAGCTTCTGTGGCCTCTGCAGTTGGCTGCCAGCGCAAATGCTGCGCGACACTGGCGACAGGCTTGAGCTAGCAGGTGCTGCGGGCGACGGCGCGGCGGCTCTCGACGAAGCAGCAACAGGCGAAGCAGCACAAGGCGACGACGCGGCGGCTCCATCGCAATCTAAAAAGCTAACATGCCTACTTTTGAGAGCATGCGTGCTGAACTCTGCTTCGACACACCGATTTAAGATCATTTCCTGTCCATTGGCTGTGGTGCATCGTTCGTTGACGGCCCACTCCCTGCAAATCTGCAGGTATCCCTCATCCACTAGACTTTGACTAATCAAGTGGACGCTTGCCCCACTGTCCACCAAAAAGTGTGGATCAGTGGCATCGGCGTCCGCGACACTGGACGTCGTCAGTCGGTTGCCATAGCTGTGAAGCTGGTTCAGTAGGACATCGGGTGGTACTGTCATGTCTAGCACACAACCCATTCCGAGAATGTCTTCTTCATCCTCCTCTCCTACACTGGCGCGTGCTCCTTTCGGTTTCCCGCCTTTCGGTCCTTTTCCGCCCTTGGGTTCCCCTTTGCCTCCTTTAGGCTTGCCACCTTTTGGGTTTCCCTTCTTCTTTGAGTCGTAAGGCGAATGTGAACGATCCTTTCCACCTTTTGGTTTGCCACCTTTCTCATTGCCTTTTCCCTTTTCTTTGTCCTTATCGGTACGCTTTGGTGACTTTGACCAACAATCCTTCTCAACATGTCCTGGCTTCCCACATCGACGACATCGAATCTCCTTGCCTTTGCCTTCACCCTTTGGTGTGCGATCTTTCCCTCCTTTGGGGCTTCCCTTGGGTGGTCGGTCATACCCAACAGGATTTCCTTTGTGACTGTCTCTGGAAAAGTCGAGTGCTTTCGATTGCTGTTCATAGAACTCCAATGACTCCATCAACTCTCGCAAAGTCGAAGACTTCCCGTGGAACGCAAGGTGTCGGTGAATTTCTTGCGGTAAGCACCTCATCATGACCATAATCTGGTCCACCTCCATCATCTGGAGATCTGCGAATGCTGCACACTGATCTCGCAAGCGTGCAAACTCCTGAGTAAGGAACAAACAGGTGTCCAACGGGTTCTTGATACTCCCTGCTGATGGACATCCAAGTTGCTTCAATCCATTCACATCAAGTCTCATCACTGCTTCCCGCAGTGACAGTGCTTCCGCTCGAGTCGTAACTCCAAGCAAGTTGTTGATTCTCCTAAACAACTCATATCCGCACGTGAGTCCTCCCTGCTCTCGTTCCTGCAGGACTGCGAGGTCCAATCCCCTCTTGTATCCTGACATTGCTTGTTTCATCCAGTGATACAGTTTACTACTCCTCACTGCGGCTTCCGGGGCAAGTTTCCCTTGCTCAATGGTAGTTGTTTGCTTCACTGCCTCTTGCAATTCCGCTGCGTAGCACTCGTCCAAAAGACACAACCACGATCCAAATCGCTCTCGGAAGGATAACCAGGTGTTGATCTCATGTCTTCTTCCTGAATCTTTGATCTCAAGTTGTGGACAGTTCGGTATGTAACTCTCCATCTTTCCTCCACTGCTTCCAGAATATTTTGAGTCAGATTTCTTGGGCGCTGAGGTGAATAGTGATCCTGTTCTCGGTGTACTAGACGTAGCAGCTTCCTCTGCAGCTTTTCTCTCCTCTTCTGCCTTTCTCTCACGCTCATCCGCTTCGCGTTGAGCTTGGTCTTTTAAGACATCTGTCTGCATCTGAACCAAACCTGACACTAATTTGGTCAGTTCTGAAATTTGTGCTCCTTGTCCAGCGATCAAGTTCTGCTGTTGAACTATATTCTGATGCTGGTTTCTCAATACTTCGATCAACGCTTCCTGTGTCAATCCCTGTCCACCGGTAGGACTCGCAGGCATCTGAGGTGAGTTGAAATTATCTTGAAACGTTCTCCCCGTTGGGGTAGGGCTGTTCGGTACCGGTATCTCTGCAGCAGCACTTCCTGCTGGATCTGGTGGTGGAGACCTCTCTCGACCTGTGTACTCTTCCATACTCACTGGTCGCCTCCTCGTTGGCGATCCTGTCCGTCGCTCGGTAGGACTGGACATTCTTCCTGGGAGCTCCACGCTCCGCTACCACGAAAAACTCCGGGTAGCAACCTTAAACGGTAGACTACCTACCTCCCCTGGATCTTTAGCTCACAACAGGCTCTCTCACACTCGTCCGGTACGGTACGAAACCTTTCTCTCAAACCTCTGAATACTTCGGAAAACTTCAAATGCTGCACTAGCTGCTCTCAGACACTCGCACCCTTTTCTCACACTAGCCAAACGAATTGGCCTTGAGCCAAAACATGTCCCGTAGCACTAAACTATACAAAGAATACACAAAAACATATTAAAAGTCTCTTAAAAGCATCTCCACACACAAGAACTCTTTCAAAACTTCCGACTATTTTTTTTTCACGAGTACGGACGCCGTGTGGGCATGGTGCCCAGGTCATCGTTGAAGGGAGGGAAAAACAGTCTGTTGGTGGAGAAAAGAACAAGGACCACAAACACAACCCAAAAACCACAACAAAAGGCCCACAGGCCGAGTCTCCACCATCATGTAGTCTGTCCTCTGCGCTAGGTGAAACAGGTGAGACGAAAAAGAGTGTCTAGAAAGGGGCCTGAATTCACGAACGAAAAGCATATCGGCGCAGGTCTGTGCTCAAGCAAAGTCGCAAAAAGGCTTCAAAGGGACCTCACTTCGCAATTATGAGTGACCAGCGGCCACACCCCAGTGCGGCAAAATCATGGTCACGATGCAGGTCAACACCTCAGTGCGGAGTATCGCAATGCTTCAACGTCGACTGCATCCCTGGCAAGTGGGGTGGCGTAGCTATGCGGCATGCCGTGGAAAAGACCTTTCTTGTGGCAGAACCCGTTCAACCGGTTGCACTTACAAGTCCAGTGGCATGCTGCCAATCGGCGATCAATAAGTGGCGGCCATAATCGACGAAAGCCTGCAGGTGATGGTGCAAAAGGCCCCCCCCCCGAAGGGAGGTCAGCTCAGCACCCTTGGCACTCAAAGGTGCCAAATAGCAAACAGAGTGGGGTGTCTTCCAGGTCTATGAAGCGCTGCACCATTGCAAAAGGTGATCGGCTGCATGCAAGGCCCGTGTGAAACAGGTGAAACTTTGGACAATCCTAGCACGGTGTCTGTACCTCTTTGTACAAAATTGGAAATGTCGGACATCAACAAAGGGAACTAAGGTTCCCTCTGGGCATCCTCCATTGCCACTCTCCCACCCGCCTGTTAGGAACGAAGAGCTGAGACTCTCACTCCTATTGGCTCACAGCATTGCAAATGTCGAGAAGAGGTTGTTTAGTGCTTGCGCATCTTGCTTGCCGTACTTCGCTGTCGGTTGGCTTGTCCTCCATTCCAGCCACAGGATTGCCGGCTCTGTCAGATCTGAGCAGTTTTCTTCCTGTGACTGCTGGCATCTGTCGACAGCTCTCAGCATTGCCTGGACTAGACGGGTTATCCAGTTTGTTCAGGGACACTGGTCTTTGGCAATGTGCAGTTTATTTTCCTTTGCTTGCTTCTAGCTCTGGGTGCAGGCGTCTCGCCATGATACTCATGAGTGGAACCTCCCATGGAAGGGTACAATTGCGATGTTTCTCAGCTCCCCGTGGAATTTGTTCTGGCGTGATTGTTGGCCTACCTTGGACTCACGCTAAGGCGCGTGCCCAGACTCTTAACGAGTGACTGCGATACAGCGCTTGCTGCAGCCAAAAAGGCTTGTTTTCATCCAAGACCAGGGCTTTCAAAACTTCCGACTACGCTACAAGTCGCTTTCAAACAATCAAGAAACAAAATGTTGTACTACCGCCAGGTTCCAAGTCTTCACAAACAAACTTAAACGAAATTTATGCATCGCAAACTGCAAGCATCGAGCGAGGTGGACATCCCGACATGGAATTTCTTCACAGTTGGCAGTGATGCTCTTGTGCAGCTGCAACAATCACAGGACTGGCGTTTTTGCTCTTAAGGATTTTTTCCACGAGTACGGACGCCGTGTGGGCATGGTGCCCACGTCATCATTGAAGGAAAGGAGAAACAATCAGATGGTGGAGAAAAGGACAAAGACAACCCAACAAGGCCGAGTCTCGACCATCTTGCAGTCTTTCCTCTGTGCTGAGGTGAAACAGGTGAAACGAAAACTGTTCTCTATCAATGGGCCTGAATTCTCGAACGAAGAGCATGGCAGCGCGGGTTTATGCTCCAGCAAAGTTTCCAAAAAGTCTTCAAATGGACTTTACTTTCCTATTACCAGTGACCAGGGGCCACTGCACGGCAAAAACCTGGTCATGATGCAGGTTCGGAGCATAGCCATGCTCCTACGCCGGTTGTATCCATGTCAAAATGGATCAGTGGTCACTGGTGGCAGAAATGGCCTCCAGGGCCTTCATCTTGACGTGAAGGGCTTTGAAGTGTCAGGCGGCGAGTGAATGGCCTCAAGGGCCTTGGCTTGACGTGAAGGGCCTTAAGCCCACTGGTGGCGAATGAATGGCCTCAAGGCCCTTGGCTTGACATGAAGGGCTTTGACTGCACCTCAACAGCACAAATATTTGACAAGAAAACAAACTGCCAGCATGCGAAATAGGCAAGACGCCACTTATTGACTCAATGAACTAGCGTGCCTCAACAAGACAGGCTGGCAAACCGTAGCTGATCTAAACAAAAAAGCTTTCTTAGAGAATGGAAGCGATAGTGTCAACAAAAACGGCAGAGGAAGCCAGAGGCGCTTAGCATGGCATGACTTCGTAAGCCTGGCAAGACTTACACCTCATGGACTACAGGCTGACCCCTGTCAAAGATTCGCTGTACGCTATGGAGGGCTCAACGCTTTGCGCAGGAATTGCATCTTTTGGGACAAAACTCAAAATGAGAACGCCTCAACAGCACAGAAGCTTGACAAGTAAATACTCTGCCAAGAATGGATGGATACCCGCCGCTGTGAGCTCCAAGTTTTATGAAAGACATATCAATCGGAAAACTTCATTGTCAGAACACCTCCACAGCAATGTAATCTGAGTGGAAAAAACTCTGACAACAAGCAGACCAGGCAGAAGGCCACTTACTGACCTAGTGACTTGGCGTCCCCCTACGCAAGGCCCGCTAGTATAGATGTCCATCACGCTTTCCTCGAAACTGGCAGGGCTAGCAACTCCTGGACAGCAGGCTGGGCCATGTCACCAGTTGGCTGTACCTGGCAATGAAAGGCGCAAAGCTTTGCACAGAAAACAACTATTCTTGCTCAAACTTGATAGTGCGCCTCAACAGCACAGATATTTGACCAGAAAACAAGCTGCCAGCAAGCAAAAACAGGCAGGGCCCCACTTATTGAATTAGTAGCTCGCCGCGACAAGAAAGGCTGGCAAACCGAAGCTGATCTACAAACAAAAAAATGCTTTCTTAGAGAGTGGAAGCGATGGTGTCAGCAAACACGGCAGAGAAAACCAGAAGTGTGAAGCATGGCCTGACTTCACCAGCCTGGCAAGACTTACACCTCATGGACAACAGGCTGCCCCTTGTCAAAAATTCTCTGTACGCTATGGAGAGCTTAAAGCTTTGCACAGGAATTGCATCCTATGGGACAAAACTCAAATGAGAATACCTCAACAGCACAGAAGTTTGACAAGAAAATACTCTGCCTGCAAACCAACCAACCCAAAAGGGCGCCACCTTACTGACGTAGTAAGTGCCCGAAGTCTTTCTTTAATTTCGCTGTACGCTATGGAGAGCTCAAAGCTTTGCACAGGAAGTGCTTCCTATGGGACAAAACTCAAAGTGAGAATACCTCAACAGCACCGAAGTTTGACAAGGAAATACTCTGCCTGCAAACCAACCCAACAGGGCGCCACCTTACTGATGTAGTAACTGCACGAAGTCTTTCTTTGACATGGGCACTTAATAGAAATGAATGGTTCTTGGCGTAAGTGTCGAAGGCAAAACTTACTGCAGCGTCTAAGGACGAGACAGCAAGATGCAGCACAGATACATGACGACTCGAGTGGCTCCGAGACAGCTTTCCTTAAGCTGAGGTTGTGGATTCACTACAGCCCCTAAGGGCGATGCAGCAAAGTAAAAGAAGTAACTGAAAACTGAGGTGAAAATCGTAGCGCAACTTACTGCAGCGTCTAGGGACGATCCAGCAAGAAAGAAACAAATTGCAGCAATGTTGTACAAAGGGCAATTATCGAAGTAGCGAGTAGTGTCGAAGGACACCCTCAGGCAAAATTGCAAGTATTTAACAATCAAAGCCTCAAACAGTGTCTAAGGACACCACTTGAGGAAGCTTGAGTGAGGTGACTGGCAAAACTTGAGGTCAAGCAATGTCTAAGGACACCACTTGAAGACCAAAAGGGCAAACGGAATTAGGAAACTCAAGCAAGGTCTAAGGACACCACAAAAGTGAGTACAGGTAAGTGAAATGCTGAAACAGATAACGAAACTAACTGACCTAACTACGCGTTCCGGCACGGAGACAACTTCTTCTCTTTAAGAAGTGGTCTTGAACCTCCTTACTCAGCAGTTTTTTACTGTGAGTTTTGAGCCGAGACGTTCTTGAGCCAAAGGCAACGGAATGGTGAAGAGCCGTGAAACAGGGGCAGCGAATTCCGCGAGGCGCTCAGTAGATCTTGTCCTTAGCAAATTCACGCACCACTGAGCACTTCAACGCATGATCTTGTTCAATCAGAGGGAGACTTGAGAGATCTCCTCAACTGGCACTTCGCACAGTCAGTTTTCGAAGTAGTGCTCCCTTGAAGAGCACACGCAGGATCTGATGCGCATGTCACTGGTTGATCCCCGCATGACAAAATCGGATCATTCGCAACAAGTGTCAGGCAGACTGCTTTGCAGCAGGCAGCGACCAGCCTCATACAAGCCAAGAAGTGACAGCGTGAGGGAAGACCACAGTCTTCGCACTCGGAATCTCCAAAATACCGATGACGAAAGACAGTGTGGAGCCACTAGGCGTGGATCCAAAAATAGGCTGAGTAGAGAGAGACAAATCACCCCCCTTTTCCACACAATCAACTGACAGCAAGGGAGAAAGTTGTGAATATGGAAGGCGCCTGCCCAGTGGCTGTCCTTCGAAAGAGCTTGCGGAGCCCACCGCCCCGCATCTCCTGTGAAGCGTATCAGGCGACCGAAGCAAGACGCACTCGAATGCACCTCGGCTTCCCCAATGGGAGAACCGTAAGACAGGCAAGCGCTCAACGCACAAGCGGCAGCTGGAACCGGAGCAACAAGTCGCTCCAGCAGAGGCATGGCGAGAAACCAGGAGGGCTGTTCTAAACCCCGTGCAGCAACATCCAAAGCAAGGTGGGCAGATCCGCATCTGCCGATGATTGCGCCTGCGGGGGATCGGCAGTGAAGCAAGCAAGTCCATTTTTTTTTGCACGCTGAGAAGATACGAGCCAGGAAAAGAACAGAACACAGCAACCAAACCACCCAAACCACCCAAAACCCCCAACACGAAAGAAAGCTGTGAAAAATGTGTGTCCACCCAGAACGGAGGGTGAGACGGGGCATTGAATTTGCATTGCCATCTGCGCTCAGTTCATGAAGATCAGCAGGCAGCTAACTTCCTGTTCGTTGGGCAGTGAGTACAATTCCAACACTGAGGTGCAGTAAAGCAAGCAAGTCCCACGCACTCTCGGAGATGATACAGACCAAGCTGGCTTTGCCAAGGCTGACCTCAAAGTACAGTCCGAACAAAGGGCCACGCTGTTGAGGGTCACGCTGTACAGGCGGTTAGCCGAACTGAGCTTCCGAGGTGTTGACTTCCAACTTCTGCCCCAGGAGGTTGTTAAGTTTGTGTGGTTTGGAGATGACTAGGTACAGTCATGCACTCTTTCAAGAAGAGTGGATGTGCTTCTAAGAAGCTAAGAGGACATTTGAAGACAGTTTATCATGACTCTAACTTTTGGCTCAAGGAGCGAGACCGAAAAGGGCGCGTTGCTACTGTGTTTTCACATGGTAGCGGACAGATGGGAGCGCCTGTTCGACCAGAAGGTGGGCAGCAATCTCAGCAGCCGAGTTTTGTGCCTGGACAAGGTTTTTCTGGACAGAACGATAGTGGACATGGTGTTATTTTTGGTTTGCCACCTGGATGGAATCAGAATTTGCCAACAGTAGGAGCAGATGGTTTGCCTTTTTCTGGACCTTCAAGGTCTTCCTCCAGTTGATCCGTTGATCTTTTGTTGACTGGTTTGATGAATCAACAACTGCAATTGGGACAAGCAATGATGGAGGTTTTGAGACGACAGCAACAACAGCAACCTCAGCAACAAGCCCAGCAACAACAACCACAAGTTGGTGTTCAAGACCGTGAACGACTCACTATGGACACCAAGTGGATCCCTGCAATGTGTGCTCCAAGAAGTAGTCATCCCGACAGAGCTCAGTGACATAGGCAACCGTGCTTTCTGCGGGTGTGAGCAACTGCAACGATTTACTCCCCTGGATTGGGGAGATATTGAACAGTGGGTGCAGGCAGAGCACAATGCTTTCTTTATGTGTGACAAATTTGAAAAACCCCTGTGGGTGGAGCTGCTCCCCGCGGAAGGACCCGATTCGGACGCCTTTGACGAAGAGCTATACAACGAGTTCTCCTAACATCGGGCCAGTCCATGTGAGGTTCAAGGTGGGTGCCTTAGCATCTGTCTTTAAGAAACATCCCTGGCCCTAGGAACAGTCCATGAGCAGAGTCAGAAGCTTTTGGCTCAAACAGTAAATGAAAGTAGTCTGCCACACATGGAGCTCGACGACTCATCCAGGCTTAGCACTCCCCCTGAAATGGAGCCGGTCATGGACTGCTCCTTGGTACTGACAACGCTCTCGGGGGTGGGTAGGGGGATGGGGTCCCCGATACCTAGCCCTTAAGAGGGAGCGTGGACCCGCGAGGGTCCCATGGTCGTTGAGGGAGGATTTTAGAGCGTTGGTCCGTGGATCTCTTCGACCGGGAACCATGAATGGACATGGTTACGTCACACTCCCTAGCCGGCCAGTTGGTGTTGTCCTTGGTGACTTGGACGTGTCACCTGGCGCTGCGTGGTCGACAGGCCACAGCGCCATCCACTCCTTGGTGACTTGGAGTAGGGGTCCCTTCCACCTCTTCTTATGACTTGAATGTGGTTGGGGTAGCTCCTTTGGATGGTCAAGCAAGTTCGGTGAACCCCTGCGTGTGGACACACTGAGTTCTCCTTCGGGAGTTCCACTGTTGTTCACGCAAAGGGGGGTCAGGTTACTGACTTGGTGATGATGTTGATCGTAATTTCGTCCTTCCTTGGTCCCACGTCCACACGGGTGGAAATGAATGGGCAACGGGGCCTCGCCTGCCAAGGTTGGATGTGATTATGTTTCGACGTTATGATCCTTGTCTGTGACCTGGCTAACGGTCAAAGTTCGTGTGAGGGTAGCCAAGCTCCACACGGATCAGACCGTCGGTTCCTCCGTGATGAACGCCAGAGCAGTCACGGTGTCCGGGGTAACCTGGACCTCCACCTGTCTCTTCCCATTCCTTCGGGTTTGGGGGTCATAGGTGGGGTGGGATCGCTATCGACTGGGTCACCGAGCGGTCGGGGTTCTGGCAGGAACACCCCGGCTTAATGTACAGTCAGGCCACAGTAAGGCCCTAAACCAAGGGTCGAGCTGTGCTGCGTTGGGACCACACCTGCAAAGGGGAGGATATAAGAATGCTGCAGTCCGGTGCGCTGCATCTTGCTCTGGCCGAGCCGAACGCTAGGGCATTGATCTGTGCCCTCCCTTGTCACGACACAGCACGCAGGCCAACGATGATGACAAACATCAACGAAGAAGAAACAAACGACACCACAGACCCAGAAGATGATGATGACACCGGCTACTGCAGAACTTTGACGGACAAACTGGTCCGCAGCTTTCGACTACATCAACAAAAGCTGGCACGACACAACACGCCCACCCTCGAGACAACACTCACAGCACATCACAGCCACCAGATGCAATTCTGGGAAGTCTGTGCTAGTGAAACAGTGCTAGCAACACATAAGGAAGAACTGGGATGCACTGTCCGCACCTCAGTGGATGGGACTTCACCAAACCCAGCCACCAGAAGCAGTTCATCCACTTGTACTACCACCATAACCCAGAGATTCTTTTAATTGCACCACCTTGCACCAAATAGTCCCCACTACACCGATTCAATGCCAAAACACCGGCAGATCAACAACGAGTGGAAGCACAGCAGCAATATGAGGAAGGAACCCACTTGCGGGTTCAGCAAGCACTCCACAACAAACAACACAAGCAAAAAGCAAATTTCCATCTTTGAAAACCCTAAGTACACGACATCTTGGGAGACACCAACACTACAACAGCTAGAAGGACTATGATGCACATGTGGACCAATGCCAATACGGAGCAACCCCACCAGACTCTCACGGCCACGAACAATACATCAAGAGACCAACGAACCTGCGCATCACAGGTAGCACCCTTTCTTCCATGTTCGAGCGAGTCTGCAAAAGCAATCACTGCCACCTCCCCATTGAGGGCAGCTCCCCGCTCATTGGCGACAGAGCCGCAGCAGCTGGCAGGTACAAGAGAGACCTGTGCAGAAAACGGACCCAGATCATGAACACCTTCATGCTCACCGAACTGCCCACCCACCGAAGAAGCATATCTGGCAGAAGAGCGACACTATTCGGGTGCTTTAGTGCAAAATGCTTGCAACCGAAGCTAGCTCTACTCATGGTATTTGGCCTGCTGTGGCTTCTGGCCTACTCTGGACTCGAGCTAAGGCGCGCGCCCAGACTCTTGATGAGTGACAGTGAGACCGCGATAGCTGTGGTCAGAGAGAGGCTTGTCTTCATCCAAGACCAGGGGTGTACCTCATGTCCGGGATCATATGCAGCCAGGGTGGCCACCTCACATCGGGACAAATGGCAAAAGCACTCCTCGCCATTTGTGCCTTCCTGGCATCTTGGCGAGCCTCTTAAAAGCAATGCAATCCAAGAAAGCCCTACTTCCAATGTATTTTAGTGAGGGAGGCGGGCATTGTCGCACTTGCCTTGCCGACAGACTTCACCAGGATAGGTTCCACCGCCTGTGCGAGCCGTCAACGGCTCAAATTGTTGATCTGTCCCAAACTGAGGATCACGGCAAAAGAAGCCTTCCTTAAGCGTACCTCTCTACAGGAGGTTTCCACTCCTGCTTTACATGGCGCCATGCGCTGTTGCAGGCAGTACGCACTTTCGAGCAATGTACAAACAAAGAAAAAGCAAAACATGGCGAAGGACATATGTCCTTGACAAAGGTGGGTAACTCGTCTAGTCCAAGCAGCACGAGTTTTGTCGGCCGATTCTGTACCTCTTTGTACAAAATTGGAAATGTCGGACATCAACAGAGGGAACTAAGGTTCCCCCTGGGCATCCTCCATTGCCACTCTCTACCACCCGCCTGTTGGGAACGAGGAGCTAAGGCTCTCATTCCTATTGGCTCACTGTATTGCGAATGGCGAAAAGAGGTTGGCGATCCTACTTAGTGTTTGCACATTTCACTTGCCGTAGCTTACTGGCGGTGTGCTTATTGCTGGTCTTTGGTGCAGGGCCTGGAAAGTCTTCTCTCCATTGATCGCTGGCTACCATGCTAGGATAGGTCCAACGTCTCACCTGTTTCACACGGGCCTTGCACGCAACAGAACAATTTTTGCAATGACGCAGCATTTCGCGAAGTTAGGAGACACCCCGTTTTGGCACCTCTGTGTGCCGAAGGGTGTACCTGCAGGCTTTCGTCGTTTGCTATGGCCGCCACTGTCTGAACACTACCAACTACTATGCCTCTTGACTTGCAAGTGCAACCAGTTGAATGGGTTGTGGCATGATGCATAGCAACCACTGATCCACTTTGACATGGATACAACCGGCGTTAGAGCCTTTCAATGCTCGGGACCTGCATCGTGCTAGAGCACAAACGCTCGCTGCCATGCTCTTCGTTCGTGAATTCAGGCCCATAGAAAGTCAGAAGTTTTCTCACTTGTTTTACCCTCGTACAGAGGAAATGCTACTTGATGGTGGAGTCTTGGCCTGTGGGCTGCGGTTGGTTTTGTTTGGTTTGTTTTTGGGGTGTCTTTGTCCTTTTCTCCACCATCTGCTTGTATTTCCCTTCCTTCAATGATGACGCCCACACGGCGTCCGTACTCCTGGAACAGAGGAAAACATCTCCTATAGCTGGATTAAGGTCTGACTGACCTACCGGATCACAGCAGCTGTCAGTTTGACTGCATGATGGAAGAGACCTACAACTTGCTGACACAAGACCCTGCACAAGCAGAGCACTACACACTTCAGCACAACAGTGAGCTCACAGGCCTTGCACCTCCCGACAGGGGAGAGTTCAGTGGTTGTGTTGCCCTTCTTCTTCCATCTGTCGTACTTGTTGAGGCAGAACAGCAAATCGCATTACAGCCACAACAGGCAGTGGCAGAACAACAGCCACAGGTCTATGACAACGACGAACAGTTGGACAACAACGGAGGCATGCTCACCAGACGGCAAGAGACAGAATGGTCAGCAGCTCAGAGAACAGTGGAAAGGATCCACCGGATGTTGGGCATCCCACCAATCTCGAGCTGGCCAAGCTCCTCAAGAGCAAAAACGCCAATGCCTCTCTCCTCATGAATGGGCAGTAGAGCGAGGACAGGCCAGGCCTCCAGAACCGGGGGAAGCCTTAGCTTCCTTCCCTTTTTCACAGATGTCTACTTTACAGGCAGTACCTGCTGCCCCAGCCCGTCCAACACCACCAATCCCGCCCTGGCTGTTGCCACAAAGTCGCCCCACTCCCCTCCATGAGCACTCAGCCAGAATTAGTGGAGACACAAGCTGGCCCCATGCCAATACAGTACGGCCCCCTGCCCAGCTCGGCGTATACGCTTTGCAGGCTCTTACTGATCAGGAAGTGATTGCTGGCCACGATGCGCCGCACGCACGGCTTAGTCGAGAACTCATCACTCGTGCTAGCACAGTGCGTGCCCTAGCGTGCGATATCCAGAATACCTTTCAGAATATACACAAACATCGTCAGCACTGCAATGTTCAATCAGGGGCCAATGCGCGCAGGGTGCTAGCTAGCGAAATGGACACGATACTTAATGCCCTGCAAGAGACGCAGAGTGCTATCATATGAGTGGCGTCCTATTATGAACAAATCGAACCTGGCTACCGTCCTTATTGGCTGGTCAAGTAACGAGTACGCTGACTTGCATCTCTGGTCTCTTTACTTTCCTAACGATCCAAAATACGGATGTCACCCTTCAGGTAGATTTGTTTCTCTTGTCAAAATTGCATGAGACTCAAAGCCTGCGGCTGTTCAGGCTCGAAGTTGAGTAGTGATTGCACGCCTTTGCCCAGCCTGAATAGGACGACCAGTAGCAGCCTTTGCCCATGGCCCTCCCTTTCATCGTTGGCCCTCATCAGTGTTCCCTCACCCACGGCCCCGATGGGCGCCCGCAAGTTGAGGTGGTCTTGCGCATACGACTACCACTAGCTGAATTTTTTGATGCTCTCCTCCTCACAATTGCAGATCAACACCCGCTTTTTCAGCAGGTAGGGCACGAGCCTGCTTCGACTCATACGGCTCCGGTCAAAGCCGGGCTGCAGACAACGGGGCACAAAAGCCCCCCTCTGAAGGAGGAAGCCTCACCTAAACGGAAAACTACTGGTCGCACCCAACCAAAGAGGCCTGCACATCCTCACAAGCGTGCTTCAACAGTTGACCCTACCCATGAAAAGCTGCTGGCGGTACTCTCGAATGCAGCACGACTTCCTGACACGGCTGAGAGGGGAGCAACCATGGCTGCCACAGACTTACCCCCTGCCGGCCCAGGGGGTATGGAGATGCCGCCAACTGCGGAAGCGGCAGATGGCTGGCCTCCCCGACAGGCAGCTAGCAGTCGACTCCCTGCACAGCAGTGCATATCGCACGGGCATATTCAATATCGTGTAGCGGAGGACGGAACGCTTGAGCATCTACCACCGCCGCGTGCCTTTGCACACCCAAAGAAATGCCCTGTCCAGTAAACCAATAGAGAGACCCACTGCCCCTCTTCCCATGTTGACAAGGGCCCCCTACCAAATGTCTTTTCTTGTTTGCCTTTGCAGCCCTTTGGCTCAGAGCGATAGAAACAGATTGCCTGCCGGCCTTCTTTTGCATAGTAACAGCTGGCACGTATGTCGATGTCACAAATTTTGTACGCTTTGAGCTTCAACATGGGGATATTCGGTATGGGGTTCTGGACCTCATCGTACACTTCATTTATCGTGGGCGGAGGGCGCAGTGCTATTTACTGCATTTTTTCCAGTGGCTGGATGCAGTCAAAGAAAACGTAAATATTCCTTTCCCAGAATGGACGGAAGGTTTCGAGTTTCCGCCAGCCCTGCTGAAGCTTCGGGCAACTGTGGAAGGTGCCATCATCCCGCTCCATCATCAGGGCTGTATTGCAATCAACACTAGGGGGGCCACAACGTATGGCACAAAACGAACTCGGCTCCGTAGGATGATTTTGCACATACAGCACCACGAAAGCCACCTCCTCACTGTTTTGGCTGAATTAGTGAGCGTTAGGGTCCTTACAGAGAACAGAGACCCTCTCGACATTTTCCTGCAGACACGCCCCTTTTCAGGCTCGCTCCCTCGGCGCGCGGGTTTCTGGACTACTACTGATAGGCAACAACAGCAGGGCCTTCGAGTAGACACGCAGCCCACGGAACAAGTGCCCCCTCAGCGTCAAACAGAACGCACGCACCACCAGATCGAATCGGCCCTACACGCAAGAGTGCAAGGTCTGCATGCTTTGGTACAGGAAATTGAACAAACAGTAGACTATCTGCCTCAAGATGTGCAGGGTGCCCTCCTCACTCCCTGGCAGACCTGCACTCCCAGCTGTGTGGCCTAGTGTACGTTGCCTGGTTACTCTCTCTTTTGCGCCCGCATGCAGACGATCACGATCAGTAGTGACAGGGTCCTGGTGACATGCTCCTGCAGTAACAAGCAGTCCCCCTTTTTCTCACTTTTCTTTTGGAAAGTGGGTCCCCTGCTAAAAGCTAGATGCAGTTGCTTTCTTGCAGAAGCACGTGCCGTAACGTTTGGCTCACAGCAGGTCGTAGCGCCCTGCATGTAAGAGTGAGGTCAGCCTTAGCTGACATCACCCTTGTTGCCTTTTCGTTTGCTCGCGCCGGTCAGTGCAACTGCCAACCTAAGCTGGCGGGGGCTACATTAGCATTTTCGAGCAGAGCAACTCCAATGTCACACGACCCATGGATGGAGGACGGTAACTCACTGGACCAAACTGATAGTGCAGAAGACAGAGTCCATGTGCCTCTTGCATTCACACGTGATCATGCGGAGTGGCTCACAGCAGATGACCACGCCAACTTTGCCCGGAGTACGGGGGCTAGCGTGACGCAGTCCCAGGAGGATGCTCATGCGGCAATGGCTATGCAAGATACTCTCTGCAGTCCTTTCGGCCTTGATTCCACTCGCCCTACGCTTGTGTTGTCTGATGTCCGTGCGCAGCCATCCAAAAAGGATGACGGGTATGCCGCCCTTGCAACAGAGGGAGACCTGCCTGATACTACAACCGTTATTCAGACACTTATGTTGCACCGAGACCTGATTGTGAGCAACCAACTGATCTACCTGATAGTAGATAATCGAATGCCAGCTGATGTCCCGCATTGGCCGGCATTTGCAGCATGGTGGGCCTCACGTAGGTGCCTAGTGGGTCGACATACTGTGGGTCTGTGCCGATGCTACTACTGGCCTTCACAAGGTTCCACACCACTGGGCAGGAATCTTTGTCCTAGAGGCAGCGCGTTTCCTGCATCCTGCACAGCACTTCGCACTCATTGACAATGACTGTGCACCAGTCACGCTTTTCGAAGTGCAAGACCCACTGCAGCTGGCGCATCAGCAGCACCAGTGGGTTGACCTCACAGGGTGTGTGCGTTCAGAGTCTAGCTCCTGTGCAGGTATAGGCATGCTACTCTTCACCGAGGCTCACTTGGAATACAATGCAGGTCTGGTCATTTCGGTGGGCAATCGCAGCAAGCACAGTCCGCTGTAGCATGACACGACTGCTTGGACCCTGGCGAAGAACCTCCAGGCAGGCCGCCTTGCCTTAGTATCCAGAGCCAGACCACCTGTCAATCCGAGCGACACAGTCATCAGTGGCACCATGTTTCCACCTTTTGTTGGGATCGCAATGCAAACCGCCCTCGACCTATGTATGGTCTGGTCCTTGTATGGACTATACATGTGTAAGCACTTTTGGCCTAGCCCCGTCACCAGCCCGGCGGAACTTGGCCCTGGCGGCACGATCAAGTGGCCACGGCAATCCCATCCAAGCGCTCTCACCCCTGAAGGAAGAGCGCGAACTCCATGGGTCACCAGCTGGGCTCGTGCTACCTTCGAACAGGGAATACTGTCAGTGCTCCCAATGCTTACAGGGCCATGCACAGTCGCGTCGTTGCCAGGTGAACACCTCTTCCAAGCCAGTGCGTTGCCGCGCAACCGAATGCGACCTGCCATATTTCATGCCTTTGGCAAGGCCAAAGTTGGGGCGCAGGATGCTCCACGAGAATTGGAGCAGCAGGGGTGGGAAACGCTGCCGATCGCTATACTCGGCATGCCCAATCTGCCACCAGCATGGGTCATTGAGACTTGGAAACCAGTAGGTGGGTGTAAATTTACAGGCTACTTCTCAGGTGTAGCTGGGAATAGTGCTTTGCGCTTCTGCCTGCTGCTCAAGTGGCGGGCGATTCGTCCGCGAGCGACCGAACTCTTTCCAGCACAACTGCAGGTGGACAGCCTTAGCTGTCTTCCGGCAGAGGATGGTGATGCAGACGTGGAGTCAGTTTCCACGCCCTCGTCTGACACTTCTGCCAGAAGAGCAGATCGACTCACTAAAGCAATCGAAAGAGACTTGACTCGACGCAGGGTAGTCAGGCACCAGACCCTAGTCCATGCACTCTCTGTCCGCAACGGCTGTCTCCTCCCCTCTTTGTGCCCTGGAGTCAAGTCGCCAAGCTACGAGGGATTATTGCAATCCACAAGGACATTGAAGCATGTCCGTATGAGCAACTGCAAGCTGCTCTGGCTCACCCCAAGTGTCTTGTCCCGGGAGAAAAAGAGCAGTTTCTACAAGCCAATAATGACTTGCTCTGTCAACTCCAAGGCTCGTTTATGCCTTTGGAAGGTATTGCGCCACAAGTTTTTGAAGCTATCTACCAGCGTCAGCAAGGTGAAATACTATGGGTCACTGTCCTGTGGATGATTGCGCAGCTCAATGAGTACTGGATTGGTCATAACTTCCCACCATTACCCTCAGTATTTCAGATCAATTGTGGTGGTCTTGGGGGAGGAGCCCTTGAAGGGGATGTCCCCCCCGCACTTCCATTGCATGTGTCCGCCTGTGGGGGAAAGTCAAGTCTACGGGCCGTCCCTCTCCCCCGCAGATGTCCTTAAAGATCAGGAATGGGGTGTTGCCCATGGTTGGTCGACCGGAGTACATGAAGTCGCCACCCTATTCGCGCTCACGCAGAACCCTTGCCAAAAATGGGAAGACCTTGGGTATGGCAAGGCAGCCCTCCTGTGTCAACGTACGCAGCACGTGCTGAAAGCAGCGAGGCTACTCCCACCTCACAGACGGCTGCCACACCAGGCCTTTCTCAGTGGTCTTTGGTAGAAGCTACTTTCGTTGCAGCCGCTGCGACTTATTGCCTACTTGCCAGTGCTTGGGTGTCTTCGGCCGGCTAAGCAGGAAGATCCCACCCACTTTACGGTAAATGGCTTTAGTGCAGGCAGCTGCACTGGAGCAGTGATTGCCTTAGCAATTCGTTGCCTCTGGCCAGCCAGTCAGATCACAGCGCGCCTCGGCGCCATTGCAATGCCGAAGAGTGTGTTAGCGGCACTTGTTGCCACTGCAGAGCCTGACAGGCGCAACTACTATCTTGTCCATGCTGCTGAAGATTGCTTGTGCGACTGGAAGCCGACAGATCACGAACTTGACATGTTGCAACGACCCCTGCACATCACGTATGTAGAAGACTCCGCAAGGTGGATGGGCAAGCGTAAACACTGTTACTGGCACTGGCTACAGTGCCAGCTTCCTACAGGCAAAGTCAGTCTCACTGATCTGAAGCTCACACACCCTGATGTTGTTCCTCGCCGTGATCGAATCGCTGCACCTATGCGTTTGGCCTCCTGGATTCGCTTTGAAACGGTAAGTTTGGCCTCGTCGTGGACATCACACCAACAGCTACCGGGTTGCAGGGCATGCATGAATAGCTGTAATTTAGCAAGCAGCCCCTCAAGTACGGTCCATATGGGCTCGCAGGCAGGGAAGGCCTATCGGCTTGTTCTGGAGGAGCACGGCACGTGCTATTCAGTTTTAGCACTCCTGCTTGGCTTTGTGTCTCCCTCTCGGAAACGAAAAGGGGAGGAATCACCAAGTGAGAAGCTCCGGCGATTGAGCAGCCCTCGGCACTGGGATGTTGCCTTAGTACCGTTCCCCGAAGATTTTGTGCCGCTGCCCACGCCAACCGAAACCGGACTAGCGTGTCCAGCCCCATGGGCCTTCCCACCTAGCCTACGGGTGCTAGAATCTAGAGCAAACAAATTCCGAGTGTTGGCCATGGCGGAAGCAGGAGACACGGTCACTGCTGACCACCTGCTGCAAATGGCCTGCCTAGCAGCAGAGCACAAACCCACTGTGCTGGGTATCCCCGGCCAAGTGCCCATTCCGTATCAACTTGAATGCACAGTAGTCCTATTGCAGAGTTTGCATGCCCTCTTCCAGCTGCTGACCACAGGCAGTACGTCACAGCACTGTCCTCAAGCGGCTGGTTTTGCCGTTGCCTTAGGCACAGCCGCCCGGCAAGACAATGGTCACATCGTTTCGATGGCCTCCAGCCTCGCGCTGGCCCTACCCTGGCAGTAGCAGGTGTCTTTGGCGCGGGCAAAACCCGATCCCTGACCCCTTCCTTCTCGCCTGGCTGGCTCTTACCACTCACCTCAAGATTGCAGTCGCGCACAAAGAGAATCCAGCTGGTCGGGCAATCACCAAGTTGCTTCCTGCTTTTGACCTGGAGCCAGATCATCAGCGATACTGGGGAGGCCCTCTGTGGCGGGGCCGGTTTTTGCTAGGGTTTTTG
>CAXAMN010022337.1:0-25987 GCA_963970005.1 Durusdinium trenchii | reverse complement strand
GTTGCGGACTATACTATAGAGATCCTTTTAGTGTCAGAGTCAGAGCCGAGGAGATTGACATAGTTCTGTAGTCTGTTTGTCAGCAAAATGACTTTGTGAGATATTATAACGTGCATTTGGGCACCATTGCTCTAGGAAACCTGGTGTGTATCTTGTTAGAATCTTGTTGTTTGGCAGCCAGCACACTGGTTTGCCATTGTGACTTAGCTATTTTCAAGAGCAATGAAAGATAGGTTTTCTATCTGGCAGCCACGCATAGGTACAGGTATGGAGTGCGAAGGTAGGTGCGATGGTTAGGTGCAGGTACGGGTGCGGGGTGCAATGATCAGGTGCGGGTACGGGTGCGGGTACGGGGTACGATGATCAGGTGCGGGTACGGGTGCGGGTACGGGTGCGGGGTACGATGATCAGGTGCAGGTTCGTGCAAGGTAGATTGTGGGAGCGCCAGTGGCCTTTAAGAATCAGATACAGCACTGCTACAGAACCATATCCAGTCACCTTATATGTGGATGTCTTGGCACAATCGATTTTGCCTATGCAGCCTATGCATCGGCCGACCTTTGCTATTCACTCAGGGATGAACACCAACCATGAAAGGCCCCACCTCAAAGGTATGATTGTTCTAAGTTCTAAGTGCGGTGTAAATTTGTGTGGCCAGTTAGTTGCTTCAAGCCATGCTGAAGAAGTTCGGAATGTTTTGGACCGCGCCGCTCCGCTTGCTGACAGTGATCGCTGTTTGTAGTGATTATGTCTGTAACTTGTAACAAGGCAAGTACCTAGCATGCCTCTCTGAGATGGCCTAACTAACTATAATTTTCATCTTGCCAGGGGATTTGGAACACATGTCATGTCACATGTAACATGTAGTTTCTTTTTACCGAGACTTAAACTAGACTAAAACTAAAACTAAAACTTAAACTAAACAAGTTCTTCACTTTTCATGTTTACTGTCCACACGATCACTGTTTCACTTTTCAATTAGATGCAACATGTCGCTTTGCCTTGGAGTGGTGCTGGCGCGGGCCGTGCAACGAAACTGCGTTGCTCTTGGACAACCTCTTTCCGTGTCATCCCGCATGGCTTTGGCCCGGGCAGGAGCTTCAAACATTTAGTTCTGCATTCTGAAATGGATTTAGATTGTTGAATTCAAATTCCAAACCTGGCCCTCTAAATTAGATTATCTCAAATCTATACCGCTGCAATTTGGAACTGGACTTTCTGTCGGAGTCGGAACTGAAACTGAAGCTTTTTGCTGCTGATGGCAGGAAAGCGGACCAAACAGGTCCAAACGAAGTTCGCAACTAAATTTAGCAAAGCCAGGCGTGCGTCGTGCATCAGTAGTTTCTCAGTAGCTTTATCGACTGACGGAACTGAGAACATGGATTGAAATTGAAATTGGAAAGTGAATCAGTATGATATGAGGTGATTGGAGTTCAAATTTGTGACTCATGACATATGGTAATATATGTGACATGTCTGATGAAGACATTTCCATGTATTTGTTTCAAGTTCCTTTGGGGCATTTTGCTACCCGCGGCATTGCAGGTTACAGATCGACAAATTCAACAAGGATCATGCTGTGCACCTCAAAGACCGCATTGAGATTGATGGCGACAACATTCTTGGGCCTTCCAAAATTGCTGGTCGAGGACGGGTAAACAGTATACAAATCCTCAGTCAGCACCATGTTCACCCATGGTGCATTGCAGGAAAATACAAAACGTGGACCAACCGGGCTATACTACGCGCAGCGTCGGAAGCTTGTTTTGTCCGTGCTTTGCCAACACTACCACCAGTTGATTTAGGTCGTTGTCAGATCAGATCTGATTCTTTTGTCCTTGAGGTTGGGAAGATCTATGCAGGGAATGCTGGAAGAGTCGTGCTCTAAGATTTCCAAGAGCAAACGCATGCCGCGGCTGAAATCAAAGCTGCCTGTGGTGCAGCTTGGTCTCAATCTTGGTGGAGGTGACTTCAGCGCAGCGTATTGTAGCCCTGTCGAATGCAACTTGCGTTGATGTTCAATCCAGTCAAGTCAACTAATTCAGAAGGTGTCAGCAAAGCCTACAGTTTTCCTGACTGACATGCGCTTCGCGGGCACATCAACAATTGTGTTCAAATTGAGCAGTTCTTATGCTCATTGAGGTTCTCATTGAACAGTGTCTCCTATTGGATGGGCGGCAGCCCTGCCACCGTATCAAAGGCGGTGTGTGTTCTGTTTGGCCTCTAGTCACTAGTCTTGAATCTCTTGAATCTTGAAGTATGTATGTCTTGAAATTTGAATCTTTGTGCCTCTTGCAGGCGCAAAAAGCGGTGTCCAACGTGTACTTGAGCAAGCAGCGATCTTTTCTGACCGAGATGGCGAACAGCCAGGACTCAGAACTAGTGTCAAACTCAGTGTCAGTGTCAAGTCAGGTCATTGATTGGTGCCTGGTCATTTCTAGTGTAAGGGACATAATGAATGCATCGCAGATATTTTCTGTACAACTCTGTATAACTGTTTACAATTGTTATTCAGTTACGCAATACTAATACAATACAACTTGACAACTTGTATAACTTAACTTGTAGACTTCGCAAAGGTTTTTTTTGTCATTAAGTTTATATTTGGTAAATTAGTAAATTGGTATCTTGTTTCCAGGACCCTGCGGCCAACAAGGGTGTTTTGGGATTGCACATCGAGTTCGACGAGACTGGGCAAAAGATGCAGGTGAGGTCCGACCTTTGCTCTACAACCACCACTATGGCAGTGCTAGTCACATCCCCAGCTTCTACAATTGCGCTTTTCCACTGCACACTGATTCAACTCAAGTCAACTCTAAAGGTATCCCGGACAACTGTCTTTGCCTCCAGAGCTGGGAACCGTACCAAGAAATTGACGGCCCGCTGCCGAGTTTCCAACATGACTTTGTTGTTAACGTTCAGAGGGTTGGATTCACCAGTTGTGAGTTGAGGTGAGCGTTGAAAGTTGAAAGTAATAAAACTCTTGCCCGACTGTTTTGCAAAGGTTGTCAACCCTCCAGCCGTTCTACGACGACAAACGGCAAGGTCACTGTGGAAAGGCATCGTTTCAAAGCAGCCAGTTGATCCGTTCAGCTGTTTGGCATTGACTTTGTATTTGGCTTTCACATATTGGCATATTGCTTGTTCACCCTTCACGTTGGAAATTGGCAACATAGACGGACGATGAACACGAAATTGTTTTTTGGCATATTGTTCTGTATGTGCGAACCACTTAAGCCCAAACAGAAACATGACAAGCTGACAACCCGAGGCTTAGCGAATCAGAGTGATGTGATGGTGACCACTTTTGTATGCGATTCAGCCACAGCCAACCTCCTGATGGTATCGCTTGTTGGCCAGTCAGCACCTACAAATGTTTTGGCAGGAGACTCAAAGTTTCTTATCTAGTCCAGTACAACAACAAACTTGGTTGCCTTATATTGGCTTGGTTTTAATCGAGCCCAGGTCACACGCCAGCCATGTTTGCTGCCCGGAGCTTTGGATTGAGTAAAGGCTAACTGTATCCGTCAAAGCGTTTTCTTTCAGGCACGAGGTGAACCACTGCTCTGAATTGGCGCTGAAGACTCTGGGTGATTTGCCTTTCATGCATCTTGTTTTATGATGGTTTATCTCTGGGAGTGTTTACCGAATGTTTTGCCTTGTGTTTTGTTATGTTTGTTTCTATGGGCCTGGGCAAACAAAGTTCCAAGGTTTGGCCTATCTTCCTTGTTTTCTCAAGGGAGTATGTTCCTGGACCTACTGTTGCACGCTCGAGCGATACTGAATTCCAAGCTGGAGATTTCATATGAGCCGTGTGAAGCTGAATACTGGGAGCATTACATGTTTGACTTTGAAGGTTGAACCACTATTGGTAGCCAAGGCCGGATCCAAGCAACAAAGACTATGCCAGATGCATTCTGGACAAAGCCATGTTCCGTAGCGCAAGACTCGGAAGCATATTGCAAGCTCGCATGCTCACAGGATCTGACAGGTTTTGACAGCTCTGTCAGGTCCAAAGCTGGACGAAGATCGTCAACTCGCAAGCCCTTCAGATGCTAATCGTGAGCTACTCCTCTCACTTTGCAACGGGGTGCCTTCCTGAGACCCTAGTAGCATTTTTGTGCAGGGGTGCTGCTTGGATTTGTTAGGATTGGAAAAGCGAAAGAATCGTTCATCATTGCCATTTGACGTGCTGCAAGTCTAGAGAAGAATCCTGTCCGGAATCTCAGTTTTCAGAGCGTAGCCAGCCTAGCCTAGCCGTAGCGCAAAGTCACAAACTCCAAGCTTGCTTGAGGTGTTCGGATTTGGTTGGCCATTCTCGCGACCGTGTTTGGCTCTTACCGTAACTCTTAACTTTAAATTTAACCTCTTAACTCTTAACTCTTAACCAATCCACTGACATTTGGCCTCCCTCAAACTTGTACCACAAAACCAGCGCTGAGGCTGCACCACAAACCGGCCATTCCTGTCATTAGCAGATGGACATGCTGCGGTGATGCCATTCGATTCTACATGTGTGAGCCTGAAAGAACTTTCGGTCTATCATCTATTTATGTATATATGTTTGCCAATTTGCCTGTTTGTCTATCTGTTTTCATGTAGGCTTGGAATGGCCATGCGCAACCTCTTCGGGCAAGCGTGGTAGTTCCCTCAGTCAGCAGTGAGTATTGCAGTAGCAGCAGTAGCGGGTCGAGTCCGAAATTGGCAGGAAATCTATGTTTGCAAAGAAGGCCACTATTTTTCACGAGTTGCACAGAAAACTTGATGATCATGTTTCTTGTTGCCTTAGTTTTGAATCCATGAGTTTTTCTCTCCATGATGCCACGATAACGCCCTGTTGGCTTTGGAGGCAAAGACGAGTGCGTCTGACATTGTCCGGGCTGGACATGAGTCTTCAAATTCCTTGCACAGTCTTGGTCTTTCAGAACTAGATCCAGCTTCATACCAGCGGGTCCAAAGGACGAGGTCAACAAAAGCAACCACCTGGTTAGAACGGCCCTTGACTTTGCCAAACTTAATCATTGCAGCAGTGGTTCTCGAGCCCGTTGAAAAACTCATGCTGCTTGTCAATGTCATGAGAAGTGAGTATTTGTTTTGTTTTCCTAGGTTCAGACTTTAGCTGTCCTAGGTTCAGCCTGTTCAAAGATCAAAGGGAGCGTCGTTGGCTTCAAGACAGTTCTCCCACTGACCTACCGTCGGTGAAGTTTGCATCAACTGAGAGGTTCTGGCCTAAGGACGACTTTCAGTCAGTTTAGTTTATGTCGAAGTTGAAGCTGTTGAATAGACGGACTCAGCATGAATCATTCAGGTCACCCGCAGTGGCAGCAATCAAAGAGCTGGCTTTTCTGGCAATTGGACCTTTGATTTCATGCTTTGAAGGTACAAGTAGGGCAAAGCCAGTGAAGTGTCACTCAAGTCAACAGTCAAGATGCCCTTTGCTTCACCAGGCTTCGGGCAGGAATCTATTCAGTCAGCCCAGTTTGCTTTGTTGTCAGTTATGACCCATGTGCATCACCGACTGGTCCTTGTATTCCAGGCAGGCAGTTCCCTTGTTGTTTTACAAGGTGTTTTCCATTCCAAGGATGAAACCGGAAACTTTAAATTGGAATTGAAATATCACATTTCAGCTCAGTGTTGCTTGTTGTTCTTGTGGGGGCAGCGTAGATTGCTGTGCGTAAGGCATAGTGGCTAGTACCTGTATGCTTGCCATTTGATTCAATTAAACAAACTGGCAGGTGTGGCCTTTACGGCTGGTGTCAATCCTCGACACCACACTGACACACGAAAAACGGAAAGAGATCGCACAGTCGTTCTGCACGTCTGATCGCTGCTGTTTGGACACACATTTCAGTGCCCGGCTTCAACAACACATGCAGGCAGGCTTTCAAAATGAAAACATATTCTCGAATTACTTCTGTTTCAGTTTCCGCCTCAAGCCATGAACCAGGCGAAGAATCTTACCGCAGATTCCTTGCTCGACGGAGGGTGCCTTCATGATGTGGCGAGCCACCCAGAGTCATGACTTTCTACTTCCTACTGACAAAACATAGGGTGAGAGCCAACAAGGTCAGAACCTATGCGCTACGGAAGCTGACAAACATAGAGGTGGAGTGTAATTTCAGCCGGGCATGTTCCCAAAGAATGCTGGGCTCTCAGCCTGTAGTCAAATCATCTTGGAATGCGTATTTATCTTTGTATATGTATATATGTTTTTCACATAATTAGACTCGAACTGTGCTTAAAAGCGTGGTTTAATCATGAATGAATGTGCATACTGTACAATTGTATATATACATTAAATCTATAAATGTATATATAGATGGATGGCCCGCGAATTGAGGGTGACACGTGGACGTTCTGCTGGCATTGATTCATTAGCCGAAATCCCAGCAGTTGCGTGCAGCAAGTTCCAAATTCAACTGTCAACGATGCTCAATTGTTACCACACGTTAGTTTTGATTCCAAAAGTTTTGATGTCCAACTCGGTCGATCAAGAATGAATGAGCTTGAATGAGGCTAGCAAGTTCATCTTGAGTGAGATCCAAAAGGACCATCAGCAACGGCGCTTAGAAGGCAACGAATCATGAACCGCTCATTCGAAGTGGCTGCAACACACCCCAGTGTTTTTCTGGGTTTGTTAGTTGGCAGGCTTCCTCGCCGCTGCAAAGAAGCAGGAATCAGTAGAGACCCCCAAAATCTACAACGGCTTCACGCTCTATGTCAAGGAATGCTTGAGCAATCGTGTTGGCACCTTATTGACCGTTTTTAGGTAAAGGCGTAAAGGCGGTGAAGGAGTCGGTAATTGAAAGAATTGCAACACATCACATTGCGTTGAGTCCTTGGTTCATCTATATCTTATATGTTATACGCTGATACTTGCTACATGTCTCTACTGGGCGCAGTGCAGCCAGGTTGTTCTTCCTGGTGAAACTGCAGAGTCTTCTCGCAAGCGGGTATGGGACGAGGCTGTCTTCGCATGGAACTCAGGGCATTGCAACAAGGAGGACCGATACAACTTGCTCAAGGCTTTAGTTAAGTTAAGGCTAGGTAAACAACAGGACATCAAGACACATAACAACAACTCATACTATATTGCTTGGATGAAGACACGCATCTTTCTGAAGAAATGTTTTCTGATCAATGATAGATTAATCGGAGACTCCTCACTGTCACTGTTTGCTTGTACTGTATATTATATATATATGTTTGAGTTTGGTCGTCCTCTGTATATATTATATGGCATTGGTGATATAGAAGGAGATGCGGCGTGAAGCTGTCAAATTCAACAAGCGTTCTCGATCTGGCACTCTGGTAGCCACAAACACTGATGTGGAAGATGCGGAGCTGAATGGTGCGGAGCAAAATGCAGGACACGTTGTCGCTGAGGCTCATTGTTTTTCCGAGGAGCGTTTTTGCCCTTGCTTGGGTAGCTTTGATGCTGAAGACGAGCACTACGCTGTGTCAGAACACTTGATTGAACATGAACGCGAGGCTTCAGAAGGGAACTGGTTGAATGATTGCAGTGCTGATTTCAGTAGATGTCATGGCACCATCGTGGAGGGGCCTTGTGCAACAGCTGAGGAAGAAGACAGTGTAGATACAGGACCAAAGGAATGTCAGTTGTTCCTTGCTCCAGGTATTTGCAGGAAGGACCTCCGTTCTCTTCCAGAAAGATTCCGCCAGCTGGGTGAGCACATGAAGAATCTGTTGCGTTGGTCCAGAGGCATTAGGCGTTCTCAGGGGTATGTCGCCCACCACATTCTAGTCTTGTGGTGTGAGCATGACGATTCAAATAACCTTTCCATCAAGGATGTCATGCTTTTGACAAGGGTGTCCTACAGCCCATTTGATGCAACTGCTTTGCAATTTGTCATGACTGGAGAGAAGACTGCTAAAATCTCTGTGGACGCTTCCTCCTGCCCCAAGTTCATTCCCCTGGCATCGTTGCTGGTCGAAATGTCCAGGAAAACTTGGGAACTGAAGACAGCTACATACCAGGCCCTGTCTCTCTCAGAGATCCAGATTGATGTTGGTAGTGTCAAAGCAGCAGGGGACATCAATGTCAAACCTGTCGATGAAGGTGCTTCCGATTCCGATGGGAGTGATAGTGAAGATTGTGAACTTGAAAAGGGTTTTGCCTTCATCAAGAATGTTATCGAGGCACCGCATTCCAAAACAAAAAAGATGTCGAGGAAGAACGTCGGTCAACGCACTGAGAGAAAAAAAACACTAGCAGTGGAGTCTGGCTTTCTTGACATGAAGACGACCCGGAAAACCAAAAAGTCCACCCCGGAACAGTTGGGCGTTGCAGGGGAGATTGACCAAACGATTGCTTCTGAATGGCTGAACGCACTTGAATCCGAGCTTGGTCCAGCACCAGCACCGTGTAAAAGGCAGGATCCTGGTTCAGGCGGTTCAGGGAGCGTCCCACAAGTCCCAGCTGTTTCATCATCGTCGTCATCGAGGCCCAGTGTACCGATTGTGAGCAGGGTTTATCCTTGGCGAGATGACAATGGCTACTGCTGGAAGTATTCAGAGAATAGCGGAAAAGCCAAGCATCTAGGACTGGGGGTTTTCACTTGTTCTCACTCACTGAAAGAATGGATACTCACATTTGACGGTTCATGCCACATGTTGTTGTGTCAAATAGAACGTGAAGGACGCATTACTGAGATCAAACAGGGTCAGCCTGGTCACGCTGTCTCTATTCGTTGCAGTCAGATGCTTAGCAAAGACCGGTCGGTGAGCTGGAACGATGTATAATATATATATATATATTATATGACTATCTATATATATATATATTATTAATTATATATAATATATCTGTGACGCTGACACTGTCGTACTGTTTGGTTTCAGGCAATCACAGCAACTGCTGTCAGCTAGTTGGAGTAAAGCGATTGCCGATGGACTCAGAGCCACGTTTGCTTGAATGGCTTGCTGGCGGAGATCGTTTCCCTTCTCGAGAGCAGGCATCTGAGCACAAAGCACAGTGCCTTTGTAGCATGAGTGCTGTCAGTGTAACCTACCGTAAATGTTTGTAGTGTCATAATTGGCACTTGGGTCAGTAATCATCCACCCGTTCATCCTAGGTTCAAACACATTGTGGGGATCTGATTTGTGGCTGGCTGTGCTATTGAGATGTGTGATTCAGGGAGTGTGTGAAATAATGGAGCGGTGTGCCACATGTTTTGCTCTGTATGCTGACACGCACTGACAGTGTTTGTGTTCGGCTTTCGCAGTCAAGAGTCGAGAGTCAAGACAAGTGTTTCTGGAAGGAGTAGTTCACTGCAACAAGTTGATTTGATTGGAAAGCCGTTTTGGTTTCTGTGTGAGTGAGTTTCTAGCCGCGGTAATTGAACGCTGACAAGCCAATGGTGGCCCATTCTAAGCTTTCGGGCGCTGCTTCATCGCATGAGGGGAGGTCGACTGTGGGTGTGTCAGAACCTCCGCCTCCACCAGAGGGAATCGAATACCCTCCCAACTTCCGCTTCAAGAGGTGTCTCCGCTGCGGGTTTTGGAACAGTTCCCCTGCACCCTACGACTTGGCGTGCAGTCCAGAGTACAAGTGGAAATCTGTACTTCCATGGGAGCAGGGTAGCATCTTGAACCCGCTTGGAGCTCACTGCCTTCTTTGTCGGAAGGCCGGATGACAAATAGTTAAGTCGCCGGGCAGGAAACATAGTGAATGAACATATGTTATTCAAAGGGCATGAATGAAGCCAATAAAGGGTCACATAAAGGGTCACTGTACCGAATGCTCCATACCATGTACCATGTGCCATATACCATGTGCCTTTTCCCATGTACCATGCACCACGTACCTGTACCACGTACCCGCACCACGTACCTGTACCATGTACCCGTACCATGTACCATGTACACGTACGTGGTGCGGGTACGTGGTGCGGGTATGTGGTGCATGGTACGTGTACCTGGGACATATGTGGTGCTGTGGGGCATGGGGACCAATTTGTGGAACACAAACCCTGGAAAGGTGGCAGAACATGGAGGATGGCTTGTGCAGTATGGCACCGTTAAAGCTATGGACAAGGCACTGGATAACGACCCGACCAGCAACCACACTTTCTTGAAGCAGAGGGAAAGCTTGGTTGAGAGAAAACGGGAGGATCCAAAAAGCCGCATCACTTCTTCAGCAAATCCGTTTGGGCTGAATGGCGAGAGTGTTAGCGTGGCTGAGCGGAGGACACAGGGGCTGAAGGGTCCAAAAAAACAATTCATTGATGCTACGGCCTACGAGAAGCGATTTGGGATGCCACCGCCACCTGACAAGGTGAAGACACAATGGTTTGGGGGTGCCTTGATCACCGGCGTGGATATCATCAAAGATGAGGACATTGCTTTGCTTTTGACTGTGTTTCAGTGGTCAGTGTTGTAGAATGTAATTGCCCAAACGTGTTGAGATAAAATCAAATGATGAGTAGAGTAGAGTGAGAAAACAGGACATCGGGGTCTATGAGTACGTTGATGAGACAGCCACCTCAGTGGAAAGAACCACTTTGTTGTCTACGCCTGAGACCATTTTGAGTGCAGACCAAACAACTACCATTCACACGGCTGCCTTGAAGCAATTTGGCAAATCGGACAACACCGATTGTGTTACTCTGTCGGCTCCTTCCCATGCGTCCAGTTGTGCAGCAACACCAACACCAATGGAATGCGCTGACACTAACGGTGAATGTGCTGAAGGTGAAGATGAAGGTGACGATGATGAGTGCACACTCTTGAGCAACGACCCTTTTGCCAACCTCTTCTGTCGTATGAAATTGGGGCATGAGAAGAAGCGCACAGCTTCGCAAGCTGGTGGTCTTGAACCTCAAGCAAAGACCAAGGCCAGCAAGAACAACAAGGCTGCTGGACCAAAAGGTCCTGGAAAAGGTCCTCGTAAGCGCACTGGTCCCACGAATGACGAGAACGCTGACGACTTCCGTAAACCAGCTCCAGTCCCGTCCAATGAAGACGACAAGCAGCTCATTGCATCCTATGAGGAGCAGTTGTCGAAATTGAGCATTCTTGACCCTCCTTCAGCTGATGACAATGGATTCAACCCATGGGCCAAATCCCGTCAAGCTGAGCTGACTGGATTGAAATCAGGCCCAACTCTTGACTCAAGGTGTTGAATCAATCCAAAAATAGGTCTAGTAGTCTACAACTTGAGAATTGAACTAACTAGAACTAGAAACTAGAAACAACAAACAAGCATTCGCACTTCCCCTGAAAGGCATCCAGCTGAAAAAGAAGTCACTGAATCGCCGCAAGCGAGATTGCGTTGAAGAGCTTACAGCTGCAATGACCCACATTGTGACTGAAATCGACAAAATGTGTGACTTCTTGAAGGCATTGATGATGGGCACCAACCAGGGATGTGGGATCTACGACAAGCTCAGTGCTTATGCAGAGTCAGATGGTCCAGCGCCCTCAGTGCACATGTGGAAACGATGTTTGCGCGCTGTAGCATTTGAGGACAATGTTTGCATGTGTTTGTGTTAAGTTGTTGCTTTATTATTGATTGTAATCATACGTGCCGTGCATAATTGAATGTTGTTTAATAATCAGTGGCTGAAACCACAGGACCTGAAGCTAGCGCAATGGTCAAAGTACTTCACAGAGACTCGTGGACTTTGCTTGGAACGCTTAGGGGAAGACGATGGCAGCGAGTACTTCATTCTTCTCACCAGTCAGTTGATGCAAAGGCTTGTCAAAAACGTGCAGAAGGTGAGCTGGACCAGCTTGGAGTTTCTGGTAGGCTTTGTTGAGGCAATGTCCGCGGCTTCCAACACGGTGTTGACCACGGAGCACGATCGGGAAGCCTTCAAATATGTTCAGGCCATTATCAGCAAAGCTTCTTCGCCAACGCTCGTGAAAGAAGCCGTGCCTGCTTTCAGCAAGTCTAGCTACTTGTTTGAGAACTGGATGGTGCAAGCCTTTAACCTTCAGAACGGGAAGAAGATTCTGTCATTTGCTGAAGAAAACGCTGACAGCAGAGAGTCCCAGTCTCAAACTATTGGAGCGATCTCAGCTGCCTTGACTGATTTGGCCGCCATTGATGCCCAGCGTGACGCAGCCGACATGATCTATGACGAAACGGTCGCAAATAAGATCAAAGCCGCGCATAAGGCCACTCAAGAGAAAGGCAGGGTACTAGTACTAAGAGTTTTCAAAAGATCTCCGGATTGAGTCAAAGATGTGAGTTGATCCATTGGTCGCTTGATCCACTTGTTCAGAATTAAGTTACTTGCTTGTTCAATTTGCTTATGTTACTCTCCTTGATACTTGATACCATTCTCCCGAGTATTTTCACTTTCAGGCACCAAGTCACTCAAGAACGCTGATCGCGAGCAAATGAACAAGCTTTCGAACATGATCCTTCAAACTACTTTCCAGGCAGCCCAGTCATTCATTGAGAGAGAGCTCATGAGTTACTTGAACAAGCTATGTGAATCCGTCTCGAAGAAGCAAGCTATTTGTGGTGATGACCTTCAATTGCTTCACCGAGACTCTTGCATGGTCCATTTGCAGAGCAGTGGCGTTTGCGAAAAGGAACTCCCTGTGATCAGTGAGCTTGGCAAGTTTGGAAAGTATGTTGAGGACCTTGCCAAGACTGTGAACAAATCCATTGGGGGAGGGCTTTCGCCAGATGATTCGCAGGCTGCCTTGGTTGAGTGGAATGAAAAGAAACGGTCACTGTTGGCCGTCGTGGAGAGCACCAAGAACCTTCGGAGACAGGTGTTTGATGAGTTGAACACAACAGCAGATCAGCTGAGCACTGTCTTGACAAGTGCCTTGCAATCCTGTGTGAATACACAGGCTGTGGACGCTGCCAAGGTGTGTGCACAGCTTCTTGAGAGCCAGCTGGCTCCGGGCCACCACATCACGGAAGAGAAGTTAGCTGAGTGTGAAAAACATGTGGAACAAGCCAAAATGCTCAGCTCCGTTTTGGGAGAGAATGGTGCACTTTTGCGCAAGGGGTTGGCCATCATGCAGGCTGCCATCATTTGCAAGTTTGGGTTTGAACAACATATCCACTATATTGGGGACATGGATACATCATCCCGTGAGAAATGTCGAGCATCAGAGCTGAAGGGCATCAAACATTTGAGACCGCTGCTGAAAGATGGTGAAACAGACAAGCTGAGGAATGAGCTTTGTGCATGCCTCAAACTCATGAACTACACGCCCATGAAAGACGGTACTATGCTTGAGGAGTTGAGTCAGGCTGTGGTCGACCTGATGAAGAAGCTTTGGGAAGACACAAAGGCTTTCATTGAGGCACGAAGCAACGAGTTTGCTGAGAAACACAAAGAGCTTTCTGGTACCGCATCTGTTCTTGTGTTGCCGGATGAAATCACTACCATTTCCGATGCACAGCATCTGCCAAAGATGCAGCCGGAAGTCCCGAAGATCTTTTCCAATGAGGCAACAACTGGAGCTGCTGCTTGCTGTAAATCCATTGAGGAACACATGCTCAATCTCGAGCTTCTTGCTCAGAACATGGATTGCCCCTCCCAGGAGATTTTTGACATCGGCAAATTCACGGCTATCAGGCAGCAAACCCTCGAGTGGCTGTGCCTTGGATTTGGAGTTTTAGAAGAGTATATATTTATCATTCATCAAAGAACATTGAATACCATTGTATGAATACCATTGTACTGTCAGGGGATAGCTTGTGCATGGATTGAAACTCCTGAGTGCTGTGTGATGTGATGCCACTGTGCAGGGCTACGGGGCATCTACTGAGTTGTCTTTGCTCGAAGGCTGTGGTGCGAAGTGTGCTCGCCAGCAGTGCTTTGGGAGAGAAGTCTGCGAAGCACATTAGCAATGCATTATCCGTCGCGACTGAGAAGAGCCTTGAAATCCCGGCAGGACTCCAAGCTCTTGCCACTAAACTTGCTAAGCCGAAATCAAGCTAGGCAGTGGCGGTGGCGATGTAGAGCTGATATTTTAAAAAGGTCCAGCAATTTGGATCAATGGTGTGAAGCAGGTGCAAACAAATGATTGCACAGATTGCACACTTTGTTTAGAGTGCTCCATTCGTAGTGAAACTAGAATAGGAGAACCTCTCTTGGGGCAGTAAGTTGTTGGTAATTTGTCATTTGAGATTCACTGTATTTTTAAGTAAACTATCCTGACTATACTTTACTTTACTATACTATATACTATATATACGTTTTTGTGTTGGTGCCGGTGTATAGTGTATATAGGGAATCTGAGTCATTGTCCAGCCTGTCTGTTGATGTCAGAACTGTTAGAGAGTCGCTGAATTCCTCGAGAGAGACCTGAACGTACAGCGCAAGCACAAGGCTTGAGCCTTCGACTTAGACTTAGACATAGTCTGGAAATACCATGGGCTTGGGTTGCAGCCTACGGTTGAAAGATCAGACAGCCAGACACTGGGAGAACAAATCAATGCAGCACGTCAGTTCGATTTTGCTTTGAATTTCTACGGCAGTCTGTGCAGAGTCAAGAGAAGATTCAAGAAGTTGTTATCTTATATATAATATATACTTAGTTCAAGTTGAATCAATTTGGCGCCGGCATAGACTTTGTCTTGGCACAGACCCAATCGTCCTGCAGCCTTGCGGTGTAAGATCGCAATGGGGAAGCCCAAGGCTCCTAAAGCATCGCCAAAGCCAAAGGCAGTGGCTAAGGCTAAGGTGAAGAGTCAGCCAGGGCCAAAACCAAAGGCCAAATCCACCGCTGCTAAGAGCAAGGCCAAACCCAATGAACTTGAACCATCAACGCCATCTTCAAGCAAGACCGCTTGGTTTGTGCCTCCATCGCCGAGTCAAACGCTTTCGCCGAACTCCTCTAGCAAAGCAGCTTCTTTTCACCGACGGGAGAATTCCAAGCCAGTTGCTGATTTGCCAATCAATGCAAATGGTGTGAAATTTTGGAGTAGTTATCTCAAGGTTGAGGAAGTTGAGAACTCGAGCTGCAAAAGTATGTCTTCTGGTCACACTGGCACTGTCGATGCTGGTGTCAGCAACGCAGAAGAGAAGGCCGTTTGTAGTATGTAGTCGGAGTCGGAGTCATAGTCTGACCACTGTGATTTTCTTCCAATCTGTTAACTGTTCACTTTCAATGTGTTCCAGGACTGCTGTCACAGTTACAAGTTCATGGGTCAAAAGTTCAAAGAACATTTGAATCTGGATGATACAGATACAGCTTGTGTGCAGGCCGGAGACACCGATGCTCAGCCTACTCAACCTACTCAACCCGAGAGTGAGAATCATGCGAAAGTGGACGATGAGAATGAAACCAAGCATGGCACAACAAGCATGGTGTTGGCTCCTGAACCTCCTCAACGTGAGATTGATGGTGGTGCCGGTGCTCAACCTCCTGAAGCTCGTCAACATGAGACAGATGGTGATAATGATGACAAGCCCGAGTTGGACGATGCTGAAATGAATGCAATTGAGTTTGCTGTGGCAGAAGTGTTGGACAATCCAGGACAGGACTATTTTAAACCTTCATTAACATAGATTTGACTGACTTAGATCATGAGCAGCGATTAAAATCTAACCCAACTGAATTGAACCAATATCGGGATTCGGGATCATTTTGCGAACTAGCTCCAGGACATCCCGGGGTGATTGAACATCCAACTGCTGCAGAACAGACGGCTGATGAATCGCGCAAGACTGCGCCAGAAGATGCTACTTCTAGTTCCAATGATGGTGGTGAGCCACAGAAACGACAGGAAACTGCTTCAGTTGAAGCTGAAGCTCAGCCGGCGCCAGCAAAGGAAGAGGTCACTGACACTGCAGCTGAGAACATGAACACTGCAGCTGACCCCACTGCTGGAGGCCGTGAAGTTAGCCAAGTCAACTCAAATATGAATGTGGAGGTGGACATGGACACATCTCCAACGATGAAGCCAGAACTTCAAGAAGATGAATGCGGAGGCGCAGATGGAGATGATGGACATGTGGGAGAGCCAACTGATGACATGACTGAGGATGAGCACTCCCTCATCGTGCAGTTCTTTAATGACAAGGCCTTAGACCTCAAAGGCAAACAACTCATTATGATCGGACAAGTTACAAGTTACAAGTTACACGTTGAGTTAAAGTGGCTCAGGCTACATGCCTCACGCTAAGGAACAATTGAATCGACTGATCCGTCATTGTGGCGAAGACAACATGGCAGTTACACTTGGCACACTGCCTCCACATATTCGCTTGATGTCAGCCTGCTCTGGGTCAGGAAGCTTTGAGTTGGTCGCTGAATTGATTGCTCAAAACCTCAGTGATCACTTTTGCCGGAATGGCAAACTTGGGTTGCCGATCGAGGCACATTGTCAACTGACATGTTAGCTAGTGACTAATGTCGCTTTACAGTCGCGATTCGCGATTATTAACTAACTTATTGTTATGAGAAGTCAGGAGTCAATTATTGATTGCTGGCAGGTATCAACAGCTTTCCTAAGTGAGATCGTTCAGTGCAAGCAGAAGTTCCTGAAGGAGTTTGTGATTCCTGCTGTTTGCACTGCTGAAGAGGACCCAAACACAATCCCCAATCCCGTAATGAATTGGAAAGGAAGTGAAACAATGATTCGACAATGATGATCAAATTTGGTCAAACTTGTTCAATTCACATGAAGGACCTACCATGTCTATTTGAAGACATTACCAAGCTGGATGACTCTTCATCACGGATGTGTATCATACATCGATGCAAATGTGTCACTTTTCCCAAGTGAGCTTTATGTCAATGTCAAAGTCATGTTGTCTGTCCGCATGCTGCCCACAGATCTCAGGCTTTGCCTGATCCAGACGATTCATGCGTTGATATTTTTGCAGCCGGATTCTCATGCAAGCCTTTTGGGCGGCAATAGCATAACAGCATAACAGTGCTCTACAGAATTTCGCTGTCTACATCTAGTGGCAATCACCATTGACCATGTCTTCTCTTCTTCAATGACTATTTATTCCAGGTCGTTCAGCAAGATGAATGTGAACTTTCAAGAGCTGAAAACAGCCATGTCAGACGGAAAGGCCACTTGTCCACGTTGATCAGCTTTAGACTTTGATAACTATAACAAGCATATTTATAATACATGATTGTACTGGACTATTACAATTGTATATACTCATTATATAAAATTACTATATCATTGAACACCTGAATTGGTGACAAGTGACCAGGAATGTTCTTCTGTGTCTACCTTCCGTGGTGTGGTGACCATTGTAAAGCAGTGCCGCCCACGGATCATTGTGCTTGAGAATGTGGACTCCATCGACAGCGCAACCGGCGAGGTCGAAAATGAAACCAAGAAGGAGCTGGAAGCTCAGAGTGCTTTCTGTCTGACTCTGCATATATATATAGTTTTGGGTATTGACATTGGTTTGGTTTGGAATTTGTAATTCAACTTATCGGCTGATTGACTATGACGGCATGACCGGCCTGGCTGAGGACCAACTTGGACGTCGTTTTGAAGACGCTTGATGGGCTTGGCTATGCATGTCGGGCGGAAAAGCTTAAAGCTTCAGATTTCGGTGTGCCTCAACGGAGAACGAGGTATTACATCATAGGTGTTCGGAATGGCTCTGACTTGGGAGAGCCAGCCCAAAGCTTGGTTGATCGCATGGTGGAGCGGATCCAAATCATGCGGCATGACTGCCCCAGGGATCCTGTCAGGGCCTTTGAGAGCTCTGTTTGTGTTGAAGTGACTGGAAATTGTTTGATGCGGTCGGCAGTGGTTGCACTTCTATAAACTGCTTTACATTTCCTTTTAGAGTCCTTCTTGTCAGGAATCCTTTTTTCTGGACAATTCCGAAGCGTTGGTGCAGGATGAATTGAACCGACGCATCGCCAAATCCAAAAAAACGATGGACGATTGTGGCGATAAGGACAAGGCTGGTTCGGACTCTGCGCGTTGGCCAGAACAGCATAGCGCTTTGGCCGAGAAATGCAACTTGGTACTTGGAACTTGGAACATAAGAGTGGTGGTTCGTATGTATCGTAGCCACTAGCAACTGTAGTCTTGGCATATTCATTTGCCTATTGTTTGCACTCAGATTTCAAAAATATCTATCTATGATGATGTGTGATAACTAATTACCTATCGAAATTTGACTCAACAATTATTGCGCGGCTGTGTGCTATCTTCTACCAAACACCATCACTAAGACGGAGTGAAGTGGCCGCTCAAACCAAGCAAAACACTTGCATCGTCACCATGGTATGACATATTGCCGGCGAGAGAGAAAGAAGCGCCTTGGTACTCAATACTAGAGCCTGGAGAGTCCAAGGAGTCTAAGGTTGAAAGTAGTTGAAAGTAGAAGGTTGATTGAGAGAGTTGAAAGTGAAAGGAATACCCATATGGCCCGTATTTGTATCCATATCCGATACCGTATCTCTTGGCGCCGTTACCCAAGTCAGGTGCTTTGCTTTGTGGAGCTTATGAACCAGAGGGCTACATCCAAGGACGAGAAGATTGCCTTTTGCGACATTTCGCAGAGCGCATCACGACTGCCAACTTCCACCTATGCTTCCAAGGTGCTTTGTGATTCTGATCGTTTTTGTTGGTGTTTGGCAGCTGGTGGTGGACAGGTGTTTTTGTGACAGGTGGTGCCGACTATTTTACCGGGTACGAAACTTTGGTGGGTGGACGGCATGCGCTTGGCACTAGGCCCGGTTCATATCCAAAGCGATTCAGGTTTCATGTTTTTTAGTTTTGGGATTTGATGTGATATGTTATATGTGCTAGATATTTGTTGATGCTTCAACTCTTGAGGCATTGAACTTCTTGGTCTGCAAGGGCTTGATTGGAATATATTTCACAAAGATGTACTGGGTACCATGTCGCAGCATCAAATCGCAGATTTGGCCGGCAATATGTCCGCTTCCTAGATCGAGAATAGGGATTGGAATGTCTATTTGCATGGCGAGTGCAGCTTTTTTTTCAAAGTAAAACTTAGATTCGTTGATCGAGAATCGGGATTGAAACTCGGAACGTAACCCAAACACATTCTTCAGGTTCTCAGTGCCTTGCATCATGGCCGTTACTCTCACGGCTATTGTGACGCTTCGACTTGAGACCGAGAGTGAGGCCGAGGAGATGCAAGCTGTGGATGATTCATTACGCCAATGGTGTAAAACATAGAACTTCAGAACGGATCAAATCGTTGATCCTGACTGGTGCAAAGCATCAGACAAATTACAAACAACATGGGGGGAGCGGTGAAAAGTATGCGCGAGTTCTGACTGTCCGATTACATTTGCTGCCTTTTACCCGTGTCCGCTATTCCTATGCCCATACACGTACCCAAGCCCGTACCACGTACCCGCACCTGTACCCATACCCGTGCCGTACCCGTACTCATACATGTACCCATTTGACTGTACCTGTACCCGTACCGTACCGTACCACCGTACCCAAACACACGCACCGTACCGACCTGCCATATCGCACCCATCCCTGGGTACCCGATAGAGCATTCCTCTTGAAAATAGCTAAATTGTGACTAGTAATCAGCTAGGTAGCACGCAGACGGCCATGTGTCCTGTGGGCTTCGGGACACGTTTCACCTGGTTAGATAAAAAGAACGTTGTAGGGTGTGAGTCGATGCCCATACTTTGAAGACCCGTTCCACATGTAATCAGTGCCGGTGGCCATGTCTCCAGCGTTCGTAAGAAAGTCGTCAGCAGGCGCGCGCAACGTTTAATTGCAGCATTTTGCTTCCAGTGGGACACTGCAAGAACCAGCGCAATGTCCATCTTTGCATTAACGAAATATGTGGGTGAGGGCGATGCAAATTCTTGACACAGGAGTCGCGGTCGAATTCGAGGGAGAGGTCTCGATTACCGCCCTGTGTCGCCGGTACTGGCTAAGTGTAGAGACGCAGCAGAGTCAAGGGCCGGGTAGCCGTTGACGATTGTTGGGGTTGAGAAGGGTAGAGTGAATGAGACATGACCTGCAGGAAGCTGGCATCAATGTGAACGTGCAGAAAGAAGATCAGCTGGTGCTAGTGAAAAGTGGGAAGTTGCAGCTGGCGTCGAAAGACAAGATCTGCGCCACTTTGCGCAAGTCCTTTGAAGTAGAAGAGGCGGGGAAGAAGAACCAGTGAATGTACGTATTTGAAGCAAGGGTGTTGGTGTCTGTGGTGGGTGCAGTGGCCAGGTCTCAGGAGAGCGCGCGGAAGCACTTTTGCAGACGGGCGCCATGAACAGCGTACTTGCATGATCCAGCTGATCAACCCCAAGGGCTTTCTGCGACGACCCGAGGCCAGGTCTCTGGTGACTTCGTGGTTGTGCCTAGATAGCATCGATCGGACGGCGTCACGCATGCGAGTGACAGGTCAGATAGCACAGGCCGTGTAGATAGACAGGCGGCCATGCAGCAGAAGAAGAAGTGGAACTATCGTTGTACGCAAGCTGCGCGCTCATGCAAAGGAGTCTGAGACCGGTGCGCCAAGGCCCAAGAATGCGCAGCTACATCTTTGCATCCCCTTCGCAGACGGTGCGAAAATCAAAGCAGAGATCGTCTGTTCGGAGAGTGGCTTCCAGGACTTCGTGGGCAACGCGGCAGAGCGGGCTACAGTCCGTTGGCTCACGGAGGTTGAGAAAGAGAAGGACATAGAGGCCAGAGTACCTTGGGGGAGTGTCTATCGAGTCCACAGAACTTTGCGTACGGGCTAATTGGTATGGCGGTGGCTGACAGGTACGGCAGCAGACCAAGAAGAGGGTCAACAACATTTTGAGTAATGCTGAGTTCGCGCAGAAGCTGGTGAACGACTATCCTGCAGGTGGAAAGCATGCAAAGAAACGCCGCTTGCTGGCCCAGGCGATGGAAGTGGTGACTTGCGGCAACTTGGCGCATGACGCAGTGCACGGTAACCGCGTGGACGGTGTGGGCGGCGGGGATCCACCGATGGCCGTGGCACTAAGGTACGCGGTCATGATGCCCGTCAAAGTGTTTTGGAGGCCACGTCGTTGTTAAGTGGTGCGTGTGAGCTTTGGAAACCACAGTGCAGTGTAGTGCTGACATCAAGTGGAGCGTGTAGCGAGAGAAGCGTTCAGTCATCCAGGAACAGGAGGACGAAGACGAGCAATGAACCCGCCGCTCAGGGAGCTGGAGGCTGCGGCAGCGAGACCCGGTCCACAGGGACTGGCTTTGTTTGGAGACTGTGGAGTAGTTTCTGCAGAAAGGGGAATAGTGTAAAACATAATAATGCAGAGAAAGTTTCGAGGAACTATGTGGTTGGGTTTCACACCTCATGCTCTCTGCCTGGTCACCGTCAGCGGCCGCCGCGGGTTTCCAGTTAGACATGGTCGCAGTCATGGAGGCCAGTCACATAGGCGCTTGCGTCGAACCGCAGGTAGGTGGATGTAGCGCATAACGTCGTTGGCTAGAAACCACGGGAGTAAGTAGCAAGGCGGCGGTGCCTAAGTAGCTGTGACAGATTCTGTTCATGTACGCTGTGGACCGTGACGAAGCTCGTAAGACCAGCTATTCATGTTCCGTGTGGCTGGAAACCAAGACAGGTTGTGGTCCTGTATGCTGTGGACTGCGACGAAGCTCGCAAGACCAGCGGATCATCTTCCTGTGTGCCCACAGAACCCGCTCCTCGTGCTCTCGTCAGCGCACAGAGCTCCAGAGCACAGTAGATCGGTCACAAAGCTTGCGCAGATGCCGCAGCTGGAGGACCGTCGGAGTGCAGCAAAGGTGTACACGGAATAGCGTCCGGGAGCGCGGATCTGGCCAGTAGCATCTGCAAGTGTAGGGGATTGTAAACCAGGCTGCTAGAGTCACATAGGCACTGGTATGTGTTGTTATGGTTGCGGGCCGGATGTCAGACGCCTGTTCTGTGGAAAGTCTCTTTTCCATGATGCAGGTCATTGACGGTGGCTACCCAGCAGGAGGGGAAAGCGAATTCCAGCTGCATTTTGTCTGTAGATCAATATAACTCAATAAAGTGATCTTTTCACAGGGCCCTCGTTGGATGCGACCCTGAACGTTGTCGTGCAGACGTGGTTGCAGTGAGACAGAACTGTAGACAGACCGAGGCCCAAAGACCAATGTGTGACCATGTAGATGTGTGTCATGGCGCATAGACGCGACTAGCAAGATTTGAAGATTGAGTTGCCCACAACGTGCTTGAGTGTATAGCAAGAGAACAAAGACCTGCTAGAAAGTCTGTTGGACACAACGCTTCGTAGACAATGCGCCAAGCTATGGGATTACAGGAAAAGCGTCAAAAACCGTCGACCTGGTTCTGGGCTTGCTCAGGCGATCTACGTCGGGGAGAATTTCGAGCAGACTCGGCGCCAAAAACCTGCCAGCTGAGCGTCCGAAGTGTAGGTGAGATCATGCTTCGGTCAGGTGAGGCCAAGTGAGTACGAACGATCTGAGTGGGTTTTCCGGCTTCCAGTCCTGCCGCTGTTTGCACTGGCCTATGTCCGAAGTATGGGGGGGAAGTAGCAACGAAACGCAACAGTGTGGACGTGTTTGATGAAGTCCGTAGTGTAGCCAGGCAAGCCATTGCTTGAAAGCCGGCAGGACGATGGTACCATAGACCTCAAACAGGGGGGACAACAACGAAGCATTCCCAAGTCCAATTTTTGAGACATCAACAAGAAGGGAGACAAAAGGAACAAGCAGAAGGGAAACAAGAAGGGAGACAAAAGGAAGTCGCAGATAGCAACGTTGACACCGGCAGTGGCAAAATGGAAGGCAGGAGGCTGTACCGGGATTAGAGTAGCAAATGGTGTCATGGTTGCGACGTGTATTTTGGATAGGCTGGACCCTCTCATCCTGCAGCGGACCATGCACGACGTGGTCATGCGGTAGCAAAACGTCGAAAGCCGATGCGGTAGATAGTTGCCGTGACTTTTGCAGCTGAGATTTCAACATGACGGCATGACCTACTGCTAGACAGCTGTGCCTCGCGCGTGGGCGCAGATGATGAAGCCAAGAATCACGTGATAGCATAAATTTATCCACAAAGACAGTCTACATATGTATATATAGATGCAGCAATTCGGAGAGAACAATGGCTGTAGATACAGACCTCAAGCGAAAGAAAAGCTTGAGCTTGTTTTTTTCACTAGTGTTGCATGGGGTCCAGTAAGGGCCAATGGCTTCCAGAGCCACAATCAAATTGCTGGGCCTGGCTTCAGCCGCTGAGCGCGGACCAATCAACAGGCCAGACCAAATAGAAATCCCTTTTCATGGACTGCAGCGGTTGCCGTTGCAGGTTCCCGACCACGAGATGCAGCCGCGTTGCCGCACAATGCGCACGCACATCAGGGCCGAAACAAGCATGAACTGTGGGGTCACCGGGCTTTCCGACTTTCTCCGGCTGTCTATGTCGGACCAGGCTTGAGTGAGATGGTGATAATTCAGGAACTACACAGCCAAACTCAGATCAAGTTGAGGCCAGGGTTTGCGGTTGGGACGTAGCACCTTGGCCGTGACGTGGGCTCTGGCTGCTATCCTGACGTGGCGCAGGGTTTTGGTGGTGGCGCAGGGTTTGGGGTGCGGCCAGTCCTAACGTCACTTTCGGAACCAACAAAAAACAAGCAGCGTCGAACGCGACCTTTCTTCCGCTTTCGACCCTTCAGCCAAGCCGCAACGCCTCGGAAGCCTCGCGGCCGGACTGCCTAACGTCACCTTCGAAACCCATAAGAAAGGACTGGGAGACAGCCCGCCCAACGTGGCCACGCTCCCTCCAGACTGGCCTCGCCAAGCCCGAAGACCAGCGGGCCCGACGGAGGCGGTGTCGCCAGGCCCAAACGCCAGCACCTGCTGTGACGGAAACGCCTCGGAAACCGCGCGGCCGGACTGCTGTGACGGAAACGCCTCGTCGCAACCCATAAGAAAGCACTGAGAGATGGCCCTCGCCAGGTGCGAAGCCCAGCCAACGAGCGGCCTCGGACAGTATAGTACGGACCCTTCGCCAGGCCACCTACTGTCACGGAAATGCCTCGGCGGCCGCACCGCGGGGTGCCTGAAGTCATCTTCGAAACCCAGAAGCAAGGACTGGGAGACAGCTTCCCAGAGCAGCCTCGGACAGCCCACTCGGATATACCTTCTCTGACGCGCTCCCCCTGCTGTCTCAGCGGGGTCGGCGGATATTGTTTCATCCAGGGCCAGCTGCAACCCAGTCGCTCCTTCTGAGCCTTGCGGCTAGTCGGCCCTCTCCGGCCTGGAAGCTGGGGCCTTTTCGAGTCTTTAAGGAGTCGAAGGGAGCAGCGATCTCGCAGCTTGCGTTGCCAAGGTACTGGAGACATGCTTGGAGAGCTACGGCTCCAGGACCGAGCGAATCGGTGATAGAGATCTGTGTCAAGACCGACTTGGCTCAAATCCAGGATTTTTGGGGGGGCGGGGGAGTGCGACACAAATGATCACATCATGCGTTTTGGATTTGGGTTCAGGGAGCCGTTTGGGGGGTTATACAGTACAATTAATAGATGTGCGGGCACGGTGAAAGTCTTTGCATTTGGAGCTCTAAACTGAGCTCTACATCAAATCTGATAGCTGTTGTTGATGAGATTTTGTTGAGCAAGTGAGAAAGGAAAGATAAAGAGTCACTCAACTAAATGGCAGAGAGCTGCACATGACAGACGACACTGGCCCCTAGCCTAGCCGGTGTCATGGGAAAGCATCCAGGACGCCCCGCTAGATCCGCCTTTTGTTCACAGTCGCACCTCGTCGCACTTGACCATTGAATTCTCCTACTGGTCGTCTTCAGTTTGCTTGCAGTTCTGCTTCACTATGTAAGTTTTAGAACCTTTTCCTCCGCAAAACAAGGGCCTCCACATTCCACGGGGCGCCTCCCACGGGTCGTCTTCTCGCCTCAAAGTCGCCCCGGAGTCATCTCCCGTCCCGTTGGGTCCGCAGAGGACCTTCGCACACTGAGGGGTGTCATTACTGTGTGGATTCTCAGTGGTCTTTGTCAAAAACAGGTGGAGGACTTCGCCTACTGCCACTTGGCCTCCAAGTGAAGGAAGTCACTAACGTTCTTTTCTATTCGGTCACCAGCATATCATGGCAAGTAACCACTGAGTTTGGTTTTGGGGTGTGCATAGCTGGGGTATGGGTTAAGGACCAAGGCCCAGTCTATAGATGCTCAGCACCACAAATCAGCATCCCCGCTTTTGGATCCAGGCATTAAAGTATTGGATACGTCCGAAACGATTTGTAATCATTTAGAAAGACAAGACAAAGCCTTGTGTGAAGAAGAAACCCTGGACAGGAATGCAAGTTGCATCCTGAAAATCCACTGGTCCAAGGCCAAAGGCACTTGGAGACCAAGTTCACCTTTATTGAGCATCGTGGCAGAGCATAGAGATGTTCACATGACAGATCGACTGGTGGATTCCAACGCGAAGAACAGGTAATTGATTCATTTGTGAGGGCCGGCTTGGTGCGAAAATTGGGTTGGGCAAGTAGAAAGGCCCTAAGAAGCTTACACAACTGGTGAATGTTAGGGGTTGGCTTGCGTGCATGAGGCAAGAGACTGGTCGGTGCAAGTCCATAGGACCACATCGGGGGCGGTAGTTTGGTAGAGGAACCCGCAATTGCTCAAGTTCATCAACTCAAGAGACACAGCCAACTTTGCATATACTTGCTAGAACTTTCTTCCACCGACCCAGAGTGTGTACCTGGAGTTTGGGCCATGCCATCAAGGGAAGAAAAGAGGTGCTTTCTGAGAACATCAGCAATCATCTCTTCCACACGCCATAGGAAGGGCGCTGTTTGTTTGGGGACCGTCGAATCTCAACATCTTCCGAAACAAGGCAGCGGCGAACCAAGCTTGGCACCGGTGTCCACTGTGCATATAATGAAGACATTGAAATGCACCGGACACAGATCATTCAGGATTATTATGGTTTTATTCAGTTCAAGGTTCCAGGATGGATTCGGCTGTGAATTCTTGCTTACGTGTTGTTGTTGTTGTTGTTGTTGTTGGTGGTGGTGGTGGTGGTGTGAAAGTTCGACACCTCGTTCGAAGCC
>CAXAMN010022336.1:10527-21734 GCA_963970005.1 Durusdinium trenchii | reverse complement strand
AGTCACTGAGCCGCCGTGCGCTGCCGTCGTGAATTCTGCAGATGCGCGTAAACCACTTGTTAAAACATCTACAATTTTCGGACTCTCCACCTTGCCGTTCCCTCACGATTTTTGACCTGGGAATCGAGTTAACTGAAAACCAATGTCAGAGTGTGTGTGTGTGTGTCACCTTTGGAATCACAAGGTTCCTTTCGGATTGTTTTTCCTATACAACAGAAGCAGGGGGGTCACCCACGATCTTGGCTGGTGTCAAGCTCCGTGCTGATATCTGTCCTGATCAGCCAGACGTACCTGCTGCGATTACCACTTACTTCGTCATGGGCCCCTTCGTCACTAGAACAAGAACTCTCACCTGTTTGCATCGGCAGTCACCCACGTGTTTTGAGATTGAGGTTTGAGCTTGGAGGTTTGCAGGATTCTCGTCGCTTTGAGGAAAGAAATTTGATGGTGTTTGTACCCTGGCACCTTAGGCGGTTTTTACTTAGGCTGCCGTGTGGCAACCGCAATCAAGTCAGCACGCGTTTCAATAACTGTGTGTGTGTGAGGTCTAGAGGCGTAGCAGCAGAAAGTCTAGAGATCTAGACCAGAGAGGTGATGGTGGTGATGAAGGTGGAGATCATGGTGATGGTGGCGGTGGTGGTGAATGAGTGAGAGTGAGTGTGAGTGAGAGTGAGTGCGAGTGAGTGCGAGTGCGCGTGAGAGTGAGAGATCGAGTGAGAGTGAGAGTGAGTGTGAGTGCTGCGCCTGCCACGAAACTTCCAGGTTCGCAAAGTCCTGCGCATGCCATGAAATCTGCACATCGAGGTTCACAAAGTGCTGTGCCTGCCACGACGAGGTTGACAAAGTGCTGTGCCTGCCACGAAATCTGCAGCGCCTGCCACGAAACCTACAAACGAGCCACATGCCCAAAAGTCACGGTTCACTGCAGATTTCACAAAATCAGAGTATGCCGAAGATCACCACCACCTCACATGTCCAAAGTGCTGCACCTGCCACGAAATCTGCACTTCGAAGTAAAACCGCTCCGATCCCTTGCACCTGTCACGAAAAGTCGACTTCTCGCCTGCCATCGCGAAAAGTGACTATACCATGTTCGAAAATGCGCGTGGCAACACAACGAGAACGTGGTCGCGAGAAGCACCGGCTCCAGCCACCCAGATTTTGCGAGCCTGCGCAGTCGGAAGTCCGCTTCGAGGATTTCGAGAGGCATGCATGTACTGTAAATAGCAGCGAATTAGCCGGCCACGTCGGTGACCATTAATCTAACACCGGTGCCTGACCCTTACCGTAAGAACCCTTATAGTGTGTGCACACTGTTTGGGGGGAAAGCACATGGAGCCGAACCATGGTTCCCCAAAAAAGTTTTGCAGGTGATCTATTATAACGCCATCATACGCCATCCAAACGATGAAGTTGGATGGCACAGCACAATGTCGCTGCAATCAATTGCATCGGCTGCTGCTTCAAACCTCAGATCTCTCTCCATCACACATGCAGAACACTCGTGTCGTTCGGGGAGCTATGACAGGTGCCTTGACTGCAACCAGTCACACATCGGGCTTTTCCTTCGCAAAGCCACAGCATACTGGCGAGTGCGGTGGTCAACCAACCCTAAGGGTGGCTTTTCTCCTTGACCCGAACACAAGGGTGTCTATAATTAGCCTCTTATATACATGGAGGTTCTCTGAGGGGTGTCCAAAAACCACCTGTCATTGGAGGCTTTTTTGCGTGTTCTGCTCACTCTTGTGCCGGCTGCACTTCTCGACTTGGCTCCAAATACATGGGGAGGGATTGAAACTTATACAGTAATGGTGTTCACCAACTCACCATTTCTGTTATCGACTGCCCCATGTCCTGTTCTGAACGTGGCATTTCTGAGTTTCGCCCACGTCGATTCCCCGACCCCTGCAGCGCTGCACCAGCCTGTGCAGCTGTCCGCCTGGACAGGTCCGGTTGACTGGATGGGCACTAGACAGGGTCAGCTTTCCCCACCCCTGGCACATGTTCTACGCGGAAGACTTCCTAAGCCACCCCCCGAATCGAAGGAGTGTCTCAACCAGCGCGCGATCGCGTGATCGTTCGTTCACCACTCGCGCATCCGACCGGACTCGGGGCGGGGTTGACCCTTAAGGGTCTCGACAGCCTCGCTTCACGCCACGCCTTTTGGAGCTGCGACAAAGCAGCATTCCTCTGGGCCCTTTCTTCGACTGAGATGCGACCGGCATCTTTCAAGAGGCGAAGGTCACTCACTATCTTTCAGCCCGCAGAAAACCAGGTGAAGCTTCTTTCGGACATGTTGGGGCTTCCGTTATAGCTTTTGGAAACCACTGGTGTTGGGCATCTCTGATCACTCTCTCTCCCTCTCTCTCTCTCTCTCTCTCTCTGTCTTTACTTAACCCTAACAATCCATGATTGAATATTTAGCTACATTGACCCTTAAAACTTCTCAAAACCACACCCATCGCAAGGTCCTACCGCATCGAGCCGCAGAGCCGCGGAGATCCCTGCTGACCGGACTCTGCGGATCGTCGGAAAGCATCACAGTCCCATCCCGGACTCTCGGAGTATGAAGAACATGAACCCCATCACTTCCAATGGCCCAAGGATTTGGGACGAATGTGACATAATATATATATATATATTTATGTAGTTTATGTGTTGTAGAATTATAGAGCCCTAATACAAGCCCTAATATGCAGGAGTCCTGTCAAAACCCGGCACTTTTCTTTCTGCGTAACTCCTTCGCCAAGCACTGACATTGAAATGCTCAGATCGACGTAAACCTGAGTTGAAAACCCAGTGCATCGGCGCAAACGTCGCGGGTGCCCACTGTCTGACAGTTTCGCTGCCTGAGAGTTTTCTGATATTGTCTGTCACATAGATATAAGTTTTTAGCGGGCCGCTAAACACATAATTACCTGAGAATTGTCGTAACTCGGGTATGTGTTTGTCCTCACATGTCCTCACCATCCAAGAGTGGATTAATCTACATACAGTATATAAAACTGACACCCCTCCCCAATCCAAGAGCTTCCACTGGTGTCCATTCACATCGCGTTCACCGCGCGCACCGCTCCTCGCATTGTCTCGCGACGCGCTGCATCAGCTCCACGAAGGCCTGGAGTGGAGGGAAAGCCCGCATTGAGACTGGAAGAGTTGCGCCCACCATGGATGGCTCATGTTCAGGGGTTCAGTTGTTACTCTATTATATGCAACTGTTTCTAGTGAGGTAAAGTATATTGGTTAATGTTTTTTATGCGGTTGAATATGATATAACAAGTTTACTTTATAACAATTATGAGTATGTAACTCTTACCCGTGAATGGTCTGGGGTATGATGCAGGTCATCTATATAAGTCATCTGAGTTTGTCTGCAGATCCGGGATCTGTGGGCATCCAGCGATGGTGAGGGGTAGTTGATCCAAAAGATCCACGGAAGGAGATGCTTCCAATGGACCGTTTTTTTGAACATGGGATACAAAACAAATCAACTAAATCAAAAAGGTACTTTGAGGTGCTTGGAGTGAGAAGATCGTCACTTGATATCACTTGGGATGTCCTGCTGTTGCTGAACTCGCCAAACAAATGGAAAATGTTGACTGGCAAAGGTTCCCACCATCAGCCAGCGGTTGTTTCTGAGATGATACTTAGTTTTTTCCAACAGTAGTTACACTCTCACTCACTGACAGGCGGCATGCCACCCAAGTTCGTGTTCGTCAGATTGTACAGATTATTAATATACACATCACATCACAGTCGCTACTCAGTCGTCTCGAGTAAAAATGTTGCAACAAGGAACGGCTTTGATGGAGTGGTTTCAGAAGTGTGTTTATCCAAATAGGGAGACCTCTCAAAAAACGCTAAAAGACCCCCTGAAAAAAAGGGAAATAAGCCAAAACCATCCAAAACCCATTGGCAGGAGGCGTCCTTCTGTGTGTGAAGGGTTCAGAGTGTTTAGAGGCCCATATTCACCGGCTGCCTTCTTCATAAAAGTGTGCCAGCTACTCTGAAGCGATGTAAGGCTGTATACGTCCGGACCATCCAGTTCAATCAAATCAACTACCTTACTTCGAGTGATCCCCACCATGACATTTCAAAACAGCCACGTTGACATCACCCTCGTTGTGTATTTCAGCCCATTGCCATAGCACAAGTCCTTCAGCGCCAAGTCTTACTGTTTTGTCCGAAGCGAATGCTTTCATCAGGAGACCTGTGCCCAACTAATAATAAAACTCACATCATTTCACCTGGCAGCGGTTGTCGGCTGAGGTTGACAAAGTCTATCTGGCGCTTGTGCAAAAAAAGGCCATACACATGGCAGTGGACCACCTGAATCATAGCGCGGAAACAAACATGCCAAAACATGTCAGTACGCCGCCTGTCAAACATTTATGGATAAACAGGACTGATGTCAAAGACGTTTGAGTAAACAGGAGGCAGACAGGCCAGTGGGCCACCGGAACCAAACTCAAGAGCTTTCAAAACAGTTGCGAACAAACAAACATGCTCAAACATGTCAGCACACCGCCTGTCAAACGTTTGTGCATAAACATGCCCCAAACATGCAGCAACCAAACATGCTCAAACATGTCAGCACACCGCCTGCCAGAAGCTTGTGCATAAACCAGCGACAAACAGGCCAGTATGACTTCACCAGACCGCTCGAACTACAATTCTCTGCTTCCGCCAGACCGCTTCAGTCAAAACCAATTAGGTCCCACAGGCAGAGAAACATGTCAGGGCGCTTGCAATGCATCATAGACAGGCCAGGACTGCAGTCGCTCCAGTGTCGAAGCAGCTTTCGCTTCCAATTTGTCAGTCAGTTCTCGCAGGTAGGTAGGTGGACCTCCGCGTAAAAGATCCTCCACATTGCTCGGTGAACCCCAGTAGGACGAGATTCTTCAGTTTGCGGCCACGTGTCAGCATGACAGAGATGGCTAGCCACCAGTCAGCATCCTCCAAGCCACCAGCGCACCTCCGTCCAAAGTCAGGCCTTGCGCACTGTAAGTAGTGCGAAGCATGCCATGCAAAAGAGGAAACTGCCAGCGAATCACTTCGATTTTCTCCGTTTCTTCGCCTAGCTTCAAATCAATTTTGAACTCGGCGTGCACCATTTCCACAAAGAACAATGTCTTTGCATCAGCTGCGTGATCGGCAACATTATTTTGAAACTTTTCTTCCCACGTCTGCAACAGAGCATCTTCCATGGTGAATTCTTTCCTTTGAGTAATTTCACCCAGATACCCTTAGCCGCCTTAGCCATGTAGTCAGGAAAACACGTCAAAAACCAGGTTCCCGACATTGCAAGCGTTTCTGATCTTCATGGTGCAAATCCAGTTTCACGGCCACTGCCAGTTTGTCTTTAACCAGTCCAAGGTGTGGAGCCAAGACATCAGCCAGTCGCACAATCATGATTTCATGCCATGCACCAGTAGCACGCCTTGCAACTTGCCAGTGCGATGTGGGTTTGGAACAGTGAGCAGCTGATGCGTCAACTGCTTGTCTATGGCTTTATATTTTCTGGCATGTCTTTGGTCAGCAGCTTGCAAACAAAATAATGGCACATCAAGCTCTTGCGCACGTCGATCTGCTCTTTCCACCATGCTGCGAGCAATGTTCTCCCAATACATTCCAATGACGTGGCCATGCTTGAACAAATGCGTCGCCAGTTCCTTCTTGCAAGTTTCGATTTTGCGGGTGCGCAGCTGACAAAGGTGCAGTGGGCGTGCACATGCGCATGGCTTTTGTAATTGCCGGCGATCCAGGAACCGCTTCGACTTCTTCAAATGAATCACTGTATCGATGCTCATCAACGCCGCCTGCGCAGCATGATGTTCTGTCTGCACTCTGCGCGGCATTTTGCGGATGAGCTCCTCCAGATTGTCAGCTAAAGAGATCTCGTTGGCAGGCTTGATCTGCAAGAAATCACCTGCAATCAGCAAAATCGGTATGTGTCCCATGAGCTCTCCTGGGTGGAAATAGCTGGCTGGATCCAAGTCTTCATCTTGACGGGCGCGCATACCGCGATACAGCATCATGTTTTCCACTGCAGCTGGTATACCAAACTGATCACCCAAACCTTTCGGCTGCCAGCGTTGTTTCATCTCTTGCTCTTTTGTCTTCAAGGCCAGGTGCTTGTTACACAAACTGGCTACACGATACGAGTAATAAGCAGTATGACATATTCTTGCGCGATAGACATCATTCGAATTGGCATCCGATTGGGCGTGGCTGCAGCTGGCAATCATGTATCGCTCTTCTTCTCCGGGTCTGGCCGGGAAAAGGCGACAAAAGACATCCAGCATGAGCTCTAAAATGATGGTTGCCTTGCCAGCGCCGCCCGCGCCAATCAACAAGCACGCATGCTGCGTGCGGTTTCGCAAGGGCGTCTTTTCTCTTCTTCCTGCACAAGGCAACATCCATTGCCTCACCTCACCAAACCATCTGCAAGCAACTTGAACCCACTGGCAGACTTTTCAATTGCAGTGACCTTCTGCGCCATCGCTGCAGATGGCTCGCTAAAGGTTCGCCATTCTGCTTCTGGACTCTCGACACCGCTGTTTGCAGATTGCTCTACTGCGTGCTGTGCGCAGTCGCCCGTAGCAGCCCGCTCCGCTGAGAAGCAATTGAGGCCCACGCTATCATTTCTCATGGCGGCGCTCCAACCATCAGACGCAAGCATCTGCTGAGATTTGCTCTGTCTGGCGTTGTTGTTACGAAAATTGGCTCCCACTGTTTGAATTTCCTCCAGCTGTGACGGAATGAAGTCTGCAATCTTGCAGAAAGGCGTTCGTGTTCCCTCTGCACACGCACCTCTTGCAAATAGCAGAAAAGATTTCTCCGATTGATCCTTTCCATATCTTCTGACATTGCGCGCGGCATTCTTTGCATATCTCCCGACATTCTGTTTGACATTCTTTTTGGCGTTTCCTCGCAGTTGAGGTCCGGCAGGGAACACTTGGGCCTGGAGCTCGCGATTGGGGTCTGGCCGGGAACACTGGGCGCGGATGGTCGTGGTAGTCGCTGACCGCCTGGTAGTCGCTGACCGCCAACAAGGACTCGACCAAGTCTCGGGCCAGACCTGTAGAGCCAAAGATGGTCAAAGAGGTGTTCAAGCACCTCCATTGGTAGAAATGGACCAGGTTTATTATACTGGTGTGTTCATCCTGTGTGGAGGGGTAGACATGTGTCCGGAGTCCTGGACTTGGTATTGGTTTGGTATCTACGGGGAATGACCACCACGACTTCGGGTTGGACACCCATTTGGATGGTCCAGGGCAATATATATATATATATCTGTTTTCCCTCAGGTCATGACACGTCAAACTGTCCCTTTCAAACATACACAAACTACATTGAAAGGTACGGGCACATGGCATGATTCTTTTTGGGGGATGCCAAAACCCAAAAATGTGAGGCGAAACCGCCCGTCCACTGGCCCGTCCACCGTCCGCCAGGCCCATCTGATCGATCCATGGAATTCCGATGTCCCCCGCTTGCACGCATCGACAGGTCGAGTCGAAGCTCAACGAACAGGTCTACCTGGAAAAACCCTGTAGAAAATGATATCCTACAGGTCTACCCGTGGTCAAAGTCCATCATACAAAAACACCAAAACCATACTCAATGAGGTGAAGTAAAGGACCAAGGTTACTGGGTCTTTGATGGTCTTTCGACCTGTAGGGATGATAGGCCTCATGTCCAAACAATCAGTTCAACATCTTTCAACTTCGCCCGCTGGAATTCCCTGTCAACGAAACCAATACACCTCAAGCTGCAACCTCCAACAGGAGCAACCTCCGGCGACCTTTGTGTCTTCAGAAACCATATAAGACCTGTTGGACGCTCCAAAATGACTTGGAACATGGCACATGACCCTACCAAAAAAATACTATATATATACACATTTTATATAGTTACTATGGCAAAAACTTGTTACCCATGTTCCAAGCTCCAAACGGGTTGACTGCAGGCTCTGACCTTGGACCCTCCTCCACATCGACTCTGAGGCCGGTTGAAAGCCCCGCCTTCGCCGTCTCGCGCGGCCAAGGCCAAGGCTTCGGGGCCTCGGAGTCTGACGGCGGAGGCATGGCATTTGGAGAAAGGGCGTTCCCTTCCGCCAAACACCAAGGCAACAACCTGTGGAATCCTTAAGAGACCCAAAGCCATTGATTGAAGGTCTCCTGACTCAAATACACACCCACATGACCCAAGTTCATCCTGATCCAACCCGGATCTACCGTTCAACCGAGTGGAAGAAAACCTGAACCAACCAAGCCCGCTGGCCTCTTGGCGTGTATGTCGTACGCTGTCGAGTCAAGCACACGCAAGTGATCAAGCGACATCCTTTCATCTCCCCAACCCCACAAAAACGCACGCCGCGCAGGGGAAATATCTTCTGAGGTTGTTTTGGCCTCATGGATCTCCGAAACAATCCTCGACTTTGCCTCCAGGACAGCTGGTTCCATGAGCTTCCAAACTGAAGATAGCTGCGCAAACTGCTCCCTTGCTGAGGATTCAATGAAACTTTACGGCCTTGTGTGGAGAATTTCACATGCTTCATACATCCATCTTCCTGACGGGGGCAGAAAATATGCTCACTGGATCCTCCCGTGCATTATTTTGGACTATATATACATATAAAAATTGAGGGTTGCAGTGGCAGCGTGGAGCTGTAGCGGTCCTTTTGACCGTCGCGTCAATGAGCTTGAACCAAGTTAATGGCATGACCCTTTTGGCCAAGAGGGTTCTTCCACAATGCACCGACCACAACTTATGTTATGTTGGCCAAAAAGTGCCACTCACCAGGAAGATCTCGCACCCTCCTCCTCGCTCAGCGAGCTTTTGCTGAAGTGCTGCTCCCTCCTCCAGGATACTCCATCTCCCAGAGGCCATCACCTCTGAGAAACTCTCCCTTCATGTCCTTCGTTCGCCCGTCAATCCACCGAACTCGGCCGTTCATCTCGTTCACCTCTTGCTTTAAAAATGAGATGTCGATGGAAGTGCGTTTGTCTTCGCACTGTGAGGGCGGGTTGGTATCTTTGTTGACGGCGTCGTACAAAGACTTTCGGGCCGAAAGGAAGTCCTTTTCGGCCGCGAGGATGAGAGCTCACGATCTGCCCCGAAGCCTCGAGCCAGATCACGGTTACTCTTTAAGCCTTCATCGCTCCCTGAAAGGACCGGGTTCGTGGTCTTTCCTTCAACATTGTCGGAAGCACCTCCTTGGCCTCGCTCTCGGTGATCTCAGTGGTCGGATGACCCTCAGACTCCCCACCGGACATCGGTGAGCAACATCTCCGTGTCCTCGTCCGGAATCTGGTCCCCTCAAAGTCCATGGCGTTCTCATCGTCCTGATTGTTCTCCTCGTAGATGGCGTGGACCTCATTGGCCGTCTTCTTCTTGTCGTTGCCGAGGGTGGTGATGTCAAGGTCGGTCTCGTGGATCCTTAGCCAGGCCTTCACGTCCGGGACCTGGAGGGGGCCACGAGTGTAGTTGAGCAGCAACTTGATCTGTTCACTGGTGAGTTGAAGAGCTGTCACCAGGAGAAAGCCTTGATATTCTCCCGGAAGGTTGACCCCCTTCTCTTTGACACGTCTCCCTGCGTCATCCCAACGCAACATGAAGGCCTGAGCCTTTTCCCCTTTGGCTCGGCGAAGATGACAGGTGATGCGGCTGCATGCCGCCAGCATGGATTCCCTCTCCTCTTCTCCATAGTACTCCTTCGTGTCCATGAGGTTGATGCGAATGCGACCCTTGTCTGCATCGTCCAGAGAAACTTCATGTGCTCCCACGGTGGGCCGGTGAGGCCCTTCAACAACATAGGTCCCCTAGCTGTAGGTGGTGTTCGGGTCGTTCTCAGCCAAAGTTTGGCCTTTATCTTGTAGTCTCTGAACTCCATCTTGGTTCCCCCATCCCACTCTGGTGGAGGGCCTGCAGTGGCACTTTCTGCTTCATCTCGAGCCGCAGTGCCCCAATGAAGTGGATGGAGATCGGGTTGGGCTTCAAGTCGAACGAAGTCTGGCCTTCTGATTGGTGCCGTTGGCATACCTGTCGGAGCAGCGGATTGGCCAGCATCAAGACCTTGTCGCCACTGAAGAAACTGCAAGTAGTCAGCCGCCATGGTCTCCTGTGTCAGTGTTGGTGGTCGAGTCCAAAGGTTACGTCGAATCCAAGGATCTCACCTCCGTCAGAGGAGGTAGAACCACAGGGTCGTTGGCCTTCACCAGAAGCGACTCCAGGAGAGTGGCCAGCAGGCCGATGCCAAATCTGCATCCTCTGGGGAGAAACCAGGAGGTAGAGCGGGAGTGTCCATGCTAAGCTCTAACGCGGTCCCTGGATTGAAACCAGCTCCGCTACCACTGCGGGGTGGGGTGCAGTGGCAGCGTGGAGCTGCAGGCTTCGCGGTCCTTTTGACCATCGCGTCAATGAGCTTGAGCCAAGTTAATGGCGTGACCCTTTTGGCCAAGAGGGTTCTTCCACAATGCAATAATATATAATCTATAGAGGCTCCTCACTCCTCCTCAAGAGGAATTTGGTCTCCATCCCGCCAAGGTCTCTTCAAACTCTCTTTTTGACGCTTCCCGAAAGGCATCCAATCATGCCCATAAGAGCTATGTCCTCGGTGGCCTGCAGCTGCAGACTTAAAAGTTGCATGTTGAGCCAGGGCAGCTACAGGGTGTCCAGAATCTTGAGATCACTCCCTATACGTCCGTACCTCCAATTTTGATTGGTCAATTGATCACACGTGGCCAGGTGGCGACACGATGAGGTCCTGAACACCTCATTGGTGGCAAGATCCGGAACGCCCTAGTACTGTGACACTGCATTTGAGGGGAACATCTACAGGAAATGCATGGTTTTGGAGTGCAAACGATGGTTTAGGGTTTAGATGCTCCCTTCAACGAACCAGAAGACCATTCTCCGATTTGTGTCTAGACTGTTCCATCTTCTCATCCGTCACTCCACATGACCTTCTCGGAACACGGTGGGCTTCGCTCTCACAGGGTTCTTGAACATGTCCCCTTGTTTTGTCTTCTTTATATCGATTCGAGGACTCCCTGGGCCCAACTCCAAGTGCCAAATCCGAGGGTGCCACGTCAACGTCACAGGACATTGCGTGGAAAACTTTTTTTTTCGCCCGGTGAAGTCACCGCTGACAGCTGAAATCCGTCCATCAACGTAGCTCGCAAAACAGCAAATTAACATGC
>CAXAMN010022335.1:0-22177 GCA_963970005.1 Durusdinium trenchii | reverse complement strand
ACCACTGTGAGCTCGCTGGTGTGTGGTTGCGTGAGCAACTCATCCTCCTTGAGCGAATCAAACATGGACTTTTGGGCATGGGCCATGGACTATATATAGGACCTGTATAGGAAAGCAGAGGGTCATCGAAAGGAGTTATCAAAAGTCTCTCAGCTTAACATCAAGGAACGCTCCACCGACGCACCTCGCGCATCCGTCCATCGAAGGCCATGATGAAATCAGCAGGACCACTTGCAGTAGCTGCCATAAATCCCACCATCTCCTTCCAAAGCGCTTGCGGTGGGACTGATGCCATGGCCCATGGCTCCTCGCCCTGTTCCACCAGAAGGTCTGCGGAAGCTACGAACAGCCTGTGGCTCGTGTTGAGGACCCCGCCATGGGCAAAGACTTTTCCGCATCCACGAAAAGAGGCCAGGAATGCATCCTTTGTCATAGCTCGTGGGACACTGAAGCTGGCCAGCTTGCGGCGCTCTGATTGGACAGTCTTCCATGCTCGCTCCCGTTCAAGGTCTGCTTCAGCGGTGGATCCTCCAGTGGCAGTCAGTTGGCTTAGCAAGGTGGGCGCAGGCACTGCGGTGCTTGCAGAGACAGACTTGGTCGCATGGCCTTCAAACAAAGTTGTGATCAGGTGCAGCTGCTTCAGAAGCTCCACAGCATCATCTGCATGCTCGCCTTGGACCTCGGCCAAAGCTTTCACCAGACCTGCAGGTTGGGCCGCTATGTGCTGACAATCAGCAAGGCGCTTGCCCGAAACTAGCTCCAAGAGAAGGTCAAAAAGCATCCCTGTTGCTTTGTTGAAGCTTTCCTTGACAGAGGCCATGGGGCCAGCAGGAACAATGACGACGCCCTCCTCATCCTCCACATCATCCTCGTGAAAGCAGTCCGGCAAAGATGATTTGTCCCCTGGCCTCAAGAACTTGTCCCAGCAGCTGCATGGATCCAGCAACTCGTCCAACACCTTTGCAGCCTTGTCAGCGTCAGCCTCAGGAAGCCGTGCCAAGAGCTTGTCAGCATATTCAAATACCTTGGCGGGGCAAGGGCCGGTGGAATTATGGATCTATTTTTTAGTCCGCCCGGGGGCTACAGATTAAATCAACCTTTTGCAACACTCAAAAGCACAGTGCCTGGAGAACCACGGCCGCAGCTTGCCAGAAACCAGGGAGGCCTGTCTTCCGATCCTTGTCGAGCCATTGTTCTGTTGCTTTTGCTGGAGGCCGAAGCTTCGTCTGGAAAGCTAGCACTAGCATGCGCAACAGCCATGCCACGAACTCATAGGGTGAAGTTGGACCGTGGACTCTGGACCATGAACATGCCATGGACTTGCTGTGAGCAATAAGTTTGCTGAGCTTGGAGTATTCACTGCTGAGGATGTCTCGGCCGTACTGCAACTCCAATGCGAAAAGAGCACTCTCAACCGCTCTGCTGGAATCCTCAAGGACACTGGCCAGCAACAGCGACGCTTTGTGGATGGCAGCATTGTAGACAGTTCCATTGTACGCAAGACACAAGTCCACACCGGCTTGAACCTTGTCAATGCCCATAGTCTTGACAGCGACAGCAAACGTGACAAAGCTGTCTGACAAGGATGCATGGCCAAGTGCTTTGATCGCTTCTGATTGCAAATTCCTGGCTAAGCACTTTTCCTTATCTCCTGCGCAAAAGCGAACTTGCAATGTGACTGTCAGGCCAGCCTCCCAAAGGAGGTCCAAATGCTCTTTGTCCTGAGAAGCATGCAGCGCACACCCTATAGCTATGGAGCATGCAAAACCCAACGCACAGACCGCCAGGAAATCAAAAAAGAACTGAATCAGCCATGGAACAGCAGCTTTGATCGCGTTGTGCAAGGCCAAGAACCATGACCACAGCACGAACTGGCCTGTTGGAATCAATGGGATGCCCGCGTCCGGAGATTCCACCAAAGCAGCCTTCATGTTGTCCACGATCGAAATCATCACAGATGGCCAAATCAACCGCTTTTTTTCGCCCTTCTGCTTCTTTGAAGCAGAAAGAGATCTAGTCACTGTGGACTTGAAGGCCACACGCTTGGAAAAAAACTTCTCAGTAAAGGCTTCCAGAGATGCCCAGTTGATGTTATCCCGTGGGCTGGCTGCAAAGGCTCCTGTCTGAAGCCACAAAGCATTTCCCGTAGCCTCGTAGATGCCTGAAATGCCCAGAGAGGTTTGGCAATCTTCGGCAGACCACACACCAGCCTGGAACATAGAGAGATTCAAATATGAAGAGGTCTGCCTGCTTAAGGCTTTGCTGTCTATGGGCCAACCGGCGCTACATGCGCCAACCCCACCCAAGCAAACAGGGATGATGCGTCTAGAAAAAATCGTTTGCAAAGCTACAAGCCAGCTCCTTGAAGCCCACGCTGTCAGCCATCTTCACATCGGCCGCTATGCTTAAAGGCGCGCACTTGTGCATCTGCTTGGCAGGAGGGAAAGCTTTCGGCAGCTCTTTGCGAACCTTCAGTGCAAGAAGGCATCATCCCTGCAACCCTGTTCTCTTCTCTCTGCAGTATCAAGCAACGACCCACTGAATGTTGAGATCAGTTAAGGCAAGGTGCCCACGGAATCAGAATCCGCATCACATCCAAAGCCCCGGCCTTGGCAACAAGTTGTGAACAACGAGCAGCCATGTGGGGAAAGCTGTGTTGCAAATGAATGCAAATGCGAACTTTAATCATTCCTTGGGGACAGGCGTGGCCGTGATCTGGAATGGCCGGCGCTGGAAGCATGGCTGAATGGGATCCGATAGGGCGATCCCCCTGAACCGTGGTCCTTAAACCTCACACTTGACACGCAAAACATAGGACACCGCAGATCAATCAGGTACACGCGTTGCTGGAGGAGGACTGGACACAGTGCTACGATCACCAAGTGCAGCACGCTCACACTGCGAAAGCACTCACTGCAAACATCTTTTCACTCGTCCGAAGACTTGTTACATCTCAAAAATCTAGCCTGGACATGGACCGTGAGTCATAGACCATGGACCATGACCAAGCATCAAAAAAGTGCAAAGACAAGCCCTGGCTGCACGGTGTCCTAAGACACTGAGCTGTCCTTCAAAGATGCCTGAATCTGGTCCAGCTCGCTCTCCTTTTCTTGCAATTGACTCTTCATCTCAGCCACCTCAGCAACCAAAGCAAGCTTGCGCTTCCTCAAGCTGACCCTCTGACAGTCCTGGTACAAGTCAGCCGATGTCAAGAAGCCTTTGGTCACATCATTCTTGCACACTTCATAGGGCGCAAACCTCAGCTCCACCTTCTTTGCCTCCCGCAACTCAGACAACATGTCCAACCCAAGCAGCCAAGACGCACCCATAGGGTGCGCGATGGGTGCCTTGCTGCCGATCAATCCAGGGTACGCGATCTCCACCAGCTTGAGGTTTGTGCGTTTGTACGCAAAAAAGCCCAGAGCCATGGCCTGCTGTGAGCTGCTGCACAGTGGATAGACAATCTCTCCTTCTGGGCTGAAAGGGTGATCTGTCGAGGTCGCATTCTGCCCCAACAGCCACAGCAATGGGGCCACATCAGCCTCTTCCAAGCTGTTCTCATTGAGAAGGTCATCGATCGCAATGTAATACTTGAACAGCTTGGACCTTGGACCTTGGACCTTCACCTCCTGCTTGGCTGCCCATTCGCCACAAATAGAAGGCTGGATTGTGCAGTGCCTGTCAGCATTGCGGTGGCCCAGCACAATCTCTTTTTAAGTTGGACTCATGAACAAAGAACACCTGCTCAGAACAAAATGCAGCACCTGAACTCAAGATTCAACATATTCAACCGGAAGTGAATCGGGGTGTGAAGTGATTCCCTTATGCAGAGTATCCCTGCAACGTTCCCAAAAAGAGCGCAAAAACACAGATCGCAGAGCAAAGAGTTGTAAACCATGTTTGATGACTGAACGTGGAAGCAAGATGCCTGACTTTCAGCTTGAAGTAGTCAGTGAAGGCAGCATCTGGGAGAAAAGGACACTGCCCAGCCGCAAAAACATAGGACCCATCGGGCTGGTACGATAGAACCTTGCGGCCTAGCAAAGCTGGAATGTTATCCTTGGTGACAAGCTGGAAGATCACAAAATTTGGATCGTTGAGGGCAACCTCCATCTTCTCAGCCGTGGAACTGCTCCTCAAAGCCTTCTTGCGTGGCAGCACGCTGCTGGACAACGTGCCCCCAAGGCTCCTCACGGCAGTCTTGCGGAACTCCCAGACAGCCCCCATAGGCGAGGAGGAGAAGTGCGTCAAGCCCAGTCTCCGTGGTCCATTGTACATCACTGCCTGTTTTGCCTTCTCAAAGCAGGCTCGGCTGCACGCAGCCCAGCCCACAGTGGTCCAGCAGTCTGGCTCAGACTGTGATGAGTTGGCCATGGCAATGGCAGGAAGACAATCAAAAGATCTTTGCCGCACGAACCTTGGACCTTGGACCTGCAACTTGCGATCAAGCATGCCTTGGACCTTGGACCTGCAACCTTGGACCTTGGACCTTGGACCTGCACAGTTCGATTCGATTCCTCAAGACTCCGCTGCAGTGCGGCGCGATCATCGCAACTTTGAAACAAGACTCTTCCGAAACTCCTCAACACCCGGCATGCCTTGTGTGGATGCAAAGCAGCCCATGGAGCTTACGCTGCACGCCTACAGCAAGGCACATGCTTGCAACAGGGTTTCAAAAGCACATAGCAAACACACAGGCCCTTCTCAAACCGGATTGCAAGACACTCTCATGATTCATGGCCATGAGCTTCCTGCCTGCCGTCCCTGATTGCTCCTGCTACATCTTCTCGCATCACCGGGGCGACGTCTCCAATCCAGTTACCTTTCGCGATTGAGCCGCGCACTATAGTAGTAAATGAGTTCCAACGAGCTTCAGTCATTGAAACAGGCTATATGGAAGACAAGAAGCTTCGGGAATCACTGTAGCAGAAATTCCTTGGCGAATCGGTGAGTTCCCAAGCACAAGCCATCAAAGTAAGACTGTATGCAAGACCACGCAATCAATCCATGATCACTCTTACTTTGAAGCTACCCCTGTCCAAGCACAGCTCAATTATTGTTGCAAGCCGAAGCTCCGCAGGGCCTGCATTGCTTTGCAGCTTGCGATGATGACAGTCGGCTGATCGACATCCTTCAGCAATCGGCTCACTTGTGGAAACCGCTGCACTGCAGCTTCCAAGTGGCCGCGCACAAGTGCAGCAGCCTTCTCTGCAGACACTCCGCTCCAGGCACCGAACTGCTTTGCATTCGTACCGTTCCTTGGCCACAGCCCACCGCGCGCACGCACGCATGGACAAGGCCGAATACCAACAGGGATGCTGAAGTAGCACCAGTGGAAACCCAGAACAAGTGCACTTCGTGCACTTGTGGGATCAGTAACCGTCTTTGCCTGGGACTTGGTCCCTGGATAACTCAGTTGGCTTGGGGGAAGCAAAACGCAATCATTGGAAACAACATGAAACAAAACACCGCAGGCAGCTGTGTAGTGGCAAGGTGGGCTAACGAGCCTGGTGTGGAAGCGATCAAGTAACTCTTGTGATGAATGTTTTGAGAAGTTCACTTGTCGATCCACTACAAGGACACCAGTGCATGAAGGTCTGGGTGTTCAAGACAGCCACTTGGACATGGTTCCTGGGACTGGGGTGCCCAAATTTACGCTGCCAAAACAAATAGGGGCAACTAGCCTGTAGTTGGCCCTATTTGGGGGGGATGTTGTAAACACGCTGATATGCACTGATGTTGAAGCGTCCAAATCTGAGCCTCAACATCATGGCCTGTAGCGATCCGATCCAAAGCCACCAAATGCTGTCGCAGATGGACTGGCATCAGCTTCTTGGCCTGCATGTCCAAGCTGGCAATCCTCAATCGCATTACCAGGGGCCAAGGAATGAAGTGAGCAATATAGGTGAAGTGACTGGAACTTGGGCGAAGCTGAAAAAGGTACTGCGTGCTAGAAAGATCAGCAAAGAGCAGAGGACACTCTCAACTGCTTTGCATTGGTACTTCTCCTTTGCCCACCCTACATGAACGGGCAAAATACAAATACAAATTTGTTGAAGTAGCATCAGAGTGGTACACCCCTGGTGTCAGTAAGCGGCTTTGCCCCAACATGCTCTACCTCCATGCACCATGACAATATACCAGGCCTGTTTATAACTGTCTACTCCTATCTTCACTCCTATTTTGGGCCCCTGTGTCTGAGCATGGCTTCCTAGCTGCAAGGCCTAGTCGTCTGGTTGGTTGGTGGCCTCTTGATGCTAAGTGCTGTGGAGAGCACAGCAGCCCTGTGAAGTTAGATGCCATATTTTCAACCAGGCATGGGACAAAACAGGTGTTGATGCAAACACTTGCATGGCAAGCTCCACTTCCAATTGAAAAACTAAGGCGCTGTTCACCATCTACAGCCCAGTTCCCACCAGCATCCACCACCATCATTCGGTGGACACGGCCATCCACAAATTGGCCCACGAAGGACAACATCTTGGCCAAGCTCAAGGCGTTGATGTCGTAGTTGTTCTTGATGGTCTTCTTCACCTGGGCACAGCAAAGCTGCACTGCGACACCTGCATCTACAAACTATTGAAGACGTTATCATCTTTGAGGTGAATAATCAAAGGCCCAAGGCACCTTGAGCTTGCCTTGGGCCTTCGACCGTGGACCTCGGACCTGCCTCACATTGCAGACTTTCGGCGGGAGGAAGGTGCGCCGAGTACCCACCCCTTTGGTGGCCTTGTAGAATCCAACGACACTCTCTGCCAGGCCCTTGCTAAGACCTGCCTTTGCCTCTCGCAAGAAATACTGCGAGAGCCTGGCAAGTCGGGCCAGGCTTTGCACAAAGGACTTGGCACCCACTGAATGAGTGATGACTTAGAGTTCCCAGGCATGTTCTACGCTAGCTTAATGTTTGGCGTGTCACATGGGTGGCACTCTCGCCCTGCCCCCCCTCAAACATCCACAACAGCTCTTCTACAAATCTGCTCTCCCTTGAGAGCCATGGAGACCACACGCAAAAACAACTGGGCTGGCAACTGCCCCACGCAAACACGATCCAAGATTTGGGGGCAGCAAGCCAAGACTGGTGACAGCACCGTGTGACACTGTGCAGCTCCAGGAGGCCTGACGTCACGGACGTAGCAGCTAGCTGCGACGTAGCCGAACTGCTCCCAAATCGGCAAAGATTGAATGATGGGGCACCGCAGCAGTGAGGTCAAAGCTTTCGTCGTTCTGTCATCACCTGACAAATGCGGCCCTCTCTGAAATTGGATGCCGGTGAAAGTTTCTCGGAGTCTCAACATGGCTTCGAGGCGACTTCAGGCTTTGCAATTGCAAGTGAAACTTCAACAAAATTCGGCTAGCAAAACACTGCAACCCCATATTCCAAGCATGGATGGGCACGGAGGGATTAGTAAACGCCATCCAAAGACCAGGCACGAGGCTTCCTTGTTGCAGCGTGCGCAAAGCTGCCCCTGAAAGCATGGAGGGCCAGGAAGGGTCCACGCCCCAAAGTCAGGAAGACATTGCGGCATCGCAGAAGCCGCAGAACCAGAGGACTTCTCTTCCCAACTTTGACCTGCAGCATGCAAGAATCTGTGCCAGAACCGTGCCCTTTCACATGTTTGAGAAAAGCTCAAGCTTTCAATGGCTGTAAACTGAAAACACAAAGGCTCCGGTGTGGCGCCCTGGAAGGCCGACCCAGTCTGCCTTGCCAGGAACACATCGAGCTCGATACAGCAGCCAAGCAGCTACCCAGGCCTGAGTGAATAACCAAAGGTAAAGGCACAAAAACCATCATAGCACGGCAACGAAGTCTGCTTTTGGAAGCCCTATAGTTGGGATACGTCGGGAAAACAAGTTGACCTAACAAATTAGGGGCCAAAAAATTAGGGCCAACTGCGGTGTAGTTGGCCCTATTTTTCCCTGAGGTTGAAAACCATATTATCCACCCGCTTGCAAAGGGGATGCACATGTGGTGTAACTGGGCCTGGGCTGCAGAATTCTTCTTGTCAAAATGGACAAATGTTCGTGGAGTTGGAACGCAACTTTGCACAAAAAGCAATTGTTGCCATGATGGTCGTTGCTGCTACTGCTGCTGTTGTTACTGTCATAGTTACGCTGTCGTAGTTGTTGCTCTTGTTCATGTGGTCGTTGTGGTTCGAAAGGTAACATGAAAGGAAACTAGCTGAGACAGCCCGACGCAGGTAGATCAAGGCGCTGGCCAGGAACGGTGGCTAGCTGCTCTCTTTCTAAGTTGAACTCCCGAAACACGAAGTCCGCCAACTCAAACAAGCCATGCCCTTGCAAGCATTGCTTCGCAGCCTTGTTGGACACACTGCATTGTGAAGCAGAAGCAGTCCACAACAATGGCTATTAGAATCCACTTTACATGGCGCTGGCGCTAACTGCCTGAAAGACACTGCAGCAGCTGCGCGGCTAGCCTTCTTCCAAAAGACCTTGCTGTTCTTCTCGGCAAGGAGGCCCCTCAACACAGTGTTCAATCAACCAATTGCAAAACAAATGGCAAGTGTCAACTTCGCTGTTTGTCATTGATTGAAGGAGGTCACAATCAGTTCATTGCAGCCTGAGCACTGCAAAGCTAAAGCTGCGCTTGCTGCCTGAGGACCCCGTCGAGGCATTTTGGGGCCTGGGCAACGAGAGATCATGGCCGTTGCTGAATGTAAAATGTGAGCGTGTGATGCTTCTGCCCTACACCTTCCATGTTATGTTACCGGACCCTTGGATGTTTACATTGACCCTTGGGTGCATGAATGGAAGGTGATGGTATACCCTTGCTTGCTTACAGAACACCCTTGGAAGCACAAACGCAACAGCCAAAGGGAGCTATAACCCTTGGATGTAGGCAGCTCACCTTTACATGCTCTACGAGTATGGTTTGCACGAACCAAAGGTGTATTGAATATCAACAAAAACTATATTAAGAGTGAACTGATACCTGCCAATTCGCTCTCTGTTTGCACGAACTGGCAGGCAAACAAGAGTTTGTCAGGTTCCCAACTTGAACGGCAACTGGGAATCTGTCCCGGCAAGCAAGTTTTCCCCATACATTGGCCGTGGGCTGGCACAAACAAGGCGTGTATCTGCCTAGGCGTCAGCCACAGAGCACAATGCTCAAAACACCCACATTTCCCAAAGCCAGTCACACGCTATCTTTCAGAAGCTGTGCCGGGCAATGGCTTCACCCCAAAAGAATTGGTGCCCAAGGTCTTGGCTTGTGCCAAAACACGCACAGAACGCAAAAACTTCCAAGCGTCAGGCCACTGGGTCAAGGTGAAAACACGCCTCCGCTTGCAATTCACTTGCCGTGGAAGCTCGCCCATAGCCACCTTCCACCTGCTGCCTTTCTTCTTTTGACAAGCTTTCAACCCCGCGCAGAACGATCGGCTCCTCAGCCACCAGCACAGGCAAAGCTTGTTCTATTGGGGCTGGCTTGTTCGCCCATTTTAAAATAAAAAATACTTTCTCGAATTCTGCGCGCAACAAGCAAGCGCGTAGCAACTAACCACTGGCCTGACAACGCGGTCAAAGACCAAAACCTATGCAAAAAGGGGACCGGGTTGGAGTGACATGATGTCATCCCTGGCATGCCATGACGTCATCCCTGGCAACCCTGCAACGTTCCCAAACCTTGGCTGTCCCTCTGCGTTGGGCAATCAACTGCAATGTGGGATTGTCCCCCTGCTCAAGCCCTATTCCTTTGGGGGGGTTGCGCGCAACCAATGGCCAAGGCACTGAGCCAACGGGTCTCTCACCTGCACACCAATTGCTTTCGCATGGACAGCTGGTGCGAAATGTAGCATTGCTGCTTCGTTTTGCACAGAAGGTGAATGCATGAAAGTTTCAACATCCTTCCTGCAAGCCACAACTTTGCCCAAGCCAAAAGACCACAACAAAGCCACTGCCAGGTATTCACTGCGCCCTGTGTCAATGTCTGCGAGCTCTTCAACCACAACAATGTCTGCTTCAGAGAAGGAACGGAGATCCTGGACCACGAAGCCAGGCGCAGCATCCAAGGGAGGAAGTGCGCTATAGCGCTGGTAGATGGGCAAGATCTTCACAGGCCTGTGCATGCCAACCATGACGGCAAGCTTGGTCAGAAAAGGTTGCTTGCTGACTCGAAGGCCACCCAAAACAGGATGCGTTGGCACATAAGGCTGCTTGCCCTGCGCCCGAAGATTTGCAGCCTCTGCGTGACCTTTTTGAAGAGCAAAGGCTGGTCCATGCAAAACATGGTAAACTACCTGCCCCAAAAGACGCTTGAGTGGGAGGAATTAAAAAGTTACAATGCGGGAAATCAATGCCGACACAGGTACGCTGCTTTTTCCGATCAGTGTTCTTCACGAAGTTTTCCAGAGAGGCCTTTGCGCTGCTGTCCATAGCAGAAGCCCAACGAGTTCCAGGGAGGGGCGGAGCAGGCTGGCTTAAAGGCAAGCGCAAGCCAGGAACAAAGCTTTCGTGCGGCCCTGATCTCGCAGCAGCATTGCTTGCTGCTTGGGTCCTCCCCTGAAGTCTGCCCACCAATGACCTTGGATCATGCTGTTGGCCATGGACCTTGGACCGTGGACCTTTTCTACCATCTGCTGTGGCTGGCTCTTTCCGGTACACAAACCGAAAGCGACGCCCAAAGTGTTGGAGCCAGAGCTTGGCACACAAGCGCGCGAAGTCAGTTGGAACCAGTGGCCCTCCTGGAGCCTCACTTCGAAGGAACAGATCTTCTTCTCTCTGTGGCCCTTCTAGGCTTACTTCCAGAATTGGCGAAATGGTCGATCCACAAGAAGAGAGAGGCCCAGAATGCGCCGACAGCTGTGCCAAAAGTTCGCTGAGATCACGCTCTAGGGTCGTTGTGTTCAACTTGAGTGAGAGATAGAACTCCACCAGCTGCTGACACTCAGGTGTCCAAGCCAGTCTTGGTAGGTACTTGTTGCGCCACCTGGAATCCAATGCCCAGCTCCAACCAATCCTGTTTGTGACCTCCAAAGCCTGCTTCTTGGCAGCTTCAAACACCCTGGCCAAGGTTTGGGCTACTGCTGCAAGACTGGACGCAGTGCTTCTATCACCTACGCGGAGGGCTTTGCAGAGCCTCTGGAAATATTGCTTCAACATCTGATGCCGGTTGCGTTGCTGCCAGCTCTCCACATTGAATGCCTGCAAGGCAATTGCAATTTCATCCTCTGCCAGATCAGCCTGAAGTCTCTTCAGCATTGTCTGAACAACGAGGCACATGGAGTCCATGATCTTTCTGATCTCGGGGGCTGTGGCTTTGGTGCTCAAATAGTGCACGCGGTTGCCATAGTAAATCCTGGCTTTCAGGAACATCCTGCAACCCTGCAACCCCGACAACACTCTTACCTATGTTTAATTCAGCGCTCTACAATCAGCAGCAAAATTTCCCATCTCAAATGCAATGGCAAAGGCACGGCTCAGGATTGTCCACCTCATCGAAAACCATTTGGGATGCAGTTTTCTGGCAAAATCCATCATCGCTCTGTGGGGGCAGCGCTTTGGACAAAATCAAGCCGTCAACAAACAGCGATCTCATGCGGGTGTCAAAGGCACGCAGGAGGTCGACCACAGTGGCAGGGTCTGGGTCTGAAATGTCGAAGCCAGATCGGAGAAAGCCCAGGCACTCCGCTGTGTAATCAGCAGTGACAGCTGCACGCATAAGCTCTGGTGCCACCATATGCTGCAAAGCCTCCTCAGCCAGATGCCGAACCTTCTGTTGGTTCCGTGCCTTAGACGCGCAATGACAAGGACAACATGGAGAACCGTTTGAAAAAAAGCAATATAAGCGCCTGAACGCATACACCTTCTCGGGTCATGCAGGGAAAGGGCCAAGGTACATCGGCAGCCTGCATACCGCAAAGAAACGCCATGGCCCTGATGAGGCTGCAGAACTTGAAGAGCGGGGTGGCTGCAGAATCGAATCTGTGAGGAGCGTAGCTCAAGGACTGCAAGGCCCTGTCCAAGCCTCCCTGTGTTCCATGAGCTTCCAGAACCATCTTTTGGCAAGTGAGTAGTTTGGATTGCCAAGCTTTGCTGTGCTGAATCGCAGGGAGGAGAGCGTCGGGCCCAGAAAAGAGGCGGTGGAACTGTTGATGGAAAGCCGGCAAAGCATTCAATGGGTCTTTGGAAGCGATTCGTATTTGGTGGGCGGCATCAAAACTCAGGTAGACGAGGTTTGGGAACTTACCGCTGGAAGCCAGGAGCTTACCCACCTTCGCAACGTTTGGCCCTTGGTCGGATGAGAAATGCCGGATGCTTTGGGCCACATGGTCGAGGGCTTCTGAGTTGCAATGCCCTTCAGGGTCTTGACACATTCGCCTCAAAATCTCCCAAATGCTCTGCGCCATAGACTCCGACTTGTCCATGTCGTGGCTTTCTGCAGAAGCATCCACACCCACCTTGAAGATGCCAAGGACTCCTTCTGACGACAATGGACCCTGTGCTACCCACTCCTCTAAAGAAGGCATACCTTGGACCTTGGACCCTTCTTGTGATGCGTCTTCCGGGTCCTTCACCTCTGCAACAGGCACGCTGCACTTATAGCGCACTACTCTGTACTCCTTCCTGTCATCAACGGAAATGCTGATGTTCTTGGACTGCATGAGTTTCTTGATGCGCAAATCTTTCACTGCCCAGTGCAGGACACAAATCATGTTCTTGAGGCCTAAGAGAGGTGATGATGTAGGGTGGCACTGTACCCTTTACATCCAACAAATACAATCTTGCAGGCTGAATAAGACGAGGCTCCTGTCCACTTTGTCCGTGCCCCTCCACCCCTGCTGTAATCTTCAGTCGAGAAGAAGGCTAGAGCTGCCTTGAAGGAAGATGGTGTCTTGCAGGCTCGCCATGCCCTCAACCAATCCTCTGGTTGTGGAACGTTTCCTGCCCACAAGGACTGGTCGCCCAGACTGTAGGGAAGGCACTGGGACAAAGGCCGATCAGGGGCCAGGAAGCTCTCCGCTGCTACCCTGTGGACCGTCCACCCACTGTGCTGTTGCAAGCAGCATGCTTGCATTGCCTTCCTCAGATGGCAGCAGTGTGACCAAGAAGCACCACATCCAAGAAGTCTTGGTGTGTTCTAAATCACACGTGGTCATGAGTCACTGGTCCTGGCCTGCAAAAGTGGACAAAAGATGCTACTGTGCGGTGCGTTAGCAAGGCACAGTGAACGGACAGCGTATGATCCCCATTTTGTAGAGAAGCGGCTTCCCAGCCTTACGACTGCGCACATCGCGACTTTAGGCAAAATAAAAGTATGCACAACTTTCTAACTCAGGAAGGAACAGCGTCTTCCGCAGCTCTGGCTCAGTGGAAAGTTTGTGAACTAGGTGGGCACAGAACTGGCAGCCAACGCCCCACAAGCCACCTCGCCTAGCTGGTTTCTCCTGCAGCCAAATTGTTTGGACAGGCTTTCCCCAAGACCTGTGGCGGAGTGATGATATGCTTTCCCACTTCTTCCGCATATGCAAAAACCTGAGTGGTGGAGTCAGGCTTGGAGACCTTCCAGGGTTCCCAAACTACCCTTCAGAACCGTGGCACCAAGACAAAATACCCTCAAAGGTAAAAACAGCAGATTGAAAGGTTAACAGGGCACTTGCATCGAGCACAGCGTTTCTGCCACTGCTTGCCCTGGTGACGTTTCAAATGCTCCTCTGTGGTTTCACATGCCAAACCAACCCTTGAGTCATCCACCTCAAGGCCACAATCTGGTGCTTCAGTGACCTGTGGCCGTCCTTCAGCACCTTGAGCACCTCGTTCTCGGCGCCTCTTGACCAATGGCCCAGAATCGGTGGCAGCTGGCACAGGTCTCTTCCTGCCTGTTTGTGGCAGGCAAAAGCGGCGGGCCAAAGCATGCTCAATCGCTGTACGCTGGTGGGGCGGCATGACAAGTTCATGTACCTTGGACCTTGGATTTTGGGCCACCAGCAACAAGTTCACAGAGGTGTAGCAGTACATGAAATAAGCGCAGCAACGATGTTTTGCATGAGGAAACTGCAAGACGTCCGTGGACCAAGGACTGGGCAATACAGGTGTGAGGATGTTGCCAGAGATGCACGCCGCGAAACGCCTTGGCAAATGTGTGTCCACTGTGTTGAAAACAAAGCACTCACATGAGCCAAGGTGTGGGTCCAAGGTGGCAAGGACACAAGCAACAGCAACTCGATGGTCTTGCTCCACACGCTCTTGGTTGAAATTCGGTGAAATTCGATGTCAGGCACACATCTTGCACGTGCGCCCTTCAACTAAAAGAATGTGCAAAACTTGAAGAACTAACAACTCCAGCCATGCACTGTACACACATCACCCCCAACGAGTGCCAAACAATGCACAAGTCTTCTGGGATCGAATTTTGGCCTTGCGCGACTGAATTACGGGCTCTTGGCATTTTGGCAGGGCCCAGCGGCTGGCCAGTTGAAGCATTGCGCACTTGCCTGTCTGCATGGGTTTCTTAACCCTTGACCCTTGCCCTTTGCACTTCTGAATGACCTTGGAGCATCGACTTGTCAGGCTCTGATGCTTCTTTGACCGCCCACCATGGGCAATGGACTTTGTAGAAAGGACCCTGGACCGTGGACCTTGGCCTTTCGACCGTGGACGTTGGAAATCAAAGTCACAAGCAGTGGTCACATTGGGCAAGCCCCAGTCCACCAGCGACAGCAACATCAAGATCGCTGCGCCGACAATGTGCACGTGCATTGTGTTGCCACCGGCACGTTCAATATCAGCTGACGAGACATCGCTTGGGAACATCATGCGGTGCACGGGCAGCCCATGGAGCATGACCTTCTCTAGCGGAGTCACCACACGACCTGCAGCAACCATTGCCAATACACTGCCGGGTGTGATACAAGGCAAGCGGCCATCCACCCGAACTCCTGTCCGGGTGATGGATTGCGATAAGTCAGCAACCATACTCTTGGCACCTGGGTGCTGGTTCTGCAAGATGGACCAGGCGTCTCTTTCCCTTGGGAGGTGCAGCAGCATCACATCAGCAGAGCATGCCTCCGCAACTCCAGACAGCGCAGGCCGAGTCTTTGCATGCAAGTCACGCCATTTCGTGGAGCTCTTCTTGTCGGGAAAACCCTTGGCAAAGGCCTGGGAGGGGGCCACAGGGGCTTGCAAGTACATACAGTTTGAACCTCTAAGCTCAACTTCAAAAGTCAAAAACATTTTAAAACATCCACACCTGCAGCCACCTCTCTCTGCGGAAATGCTGGTGTTCAAGAACAGCAGGGTGGTCTCTTGGAAGCAATCTCTTCATCAAGGGCACCGTGGCATGGACTCCTGGATTTGTCACAATGCCCCAAGTTCGACGGAGAACTTGCTGGAGTTCCGCTTGGGTGCCCCGTGCAACGTCCGAAGAAATAGATTCGGGGCCTCTGAACAGGCTCGCCCAGCTGGCTGGGATCCATGTGCAAGCTTGAGACAAGGTACAGCCCATTGCTCTCCATCGCTGCAAGCACTTCAGGGAGGCAGCGGGTGATGCCCTGCACATTTTCCAGCAAGAAAGCAGGTGGCTTGATGCACCGAATGCGATTCACAACTGCCCAAAAGATCCGTGCTTCTGGCTCATCTAGAAGTTGGCTGTTGTGGTGGAGTGTGCTGAAAGGTTTGCAGCTGAACCCACTGATGTAAAGGTGCACATACTCAGGAGGCGGTGGCTTGGATTCGCCGTGCAGGTAGTTGAGCCGTGGACCTTGGACCTTGGACCATGCAGGTGATGCCGGGCACTGGTCCAACACATCAAGGAAAACCTGTCCAGCCGGGGGTGTGTTTGCCATAAGCAACTTCCGAACCTTGTCTTCACACTCGCTGGACCAGCAATGCCGATGTAAGAGCTTCAACCCACGCAAAGCATGAATTGGAGCTTCTAGCCCTGAGCAGTCTGTGCCTACCAGCAAGGGGCTGGGTAGGCCACGCGCATGGAAACTCTCCTGCATTGTTTCCTGCCATGCCTGACCGACTGCCTTCGAGACTTGGTGCTTCAAAGGTGGGCCCCAGTCATCAAGCCATGCCTTCAAATGGTTGGGAGGGAGCCTTCCATGATCACCTGATCTCTTGAGCCAAAATAGCTACGTTCTGCCGACTCTACAGGAACAGACCTCTGCCCCTCCTAAAACCTGGTTCATGGGGTATGGTGCAAAACAAAGGGCACCAACGCCAAAATATGACTTGGGAGTTGCGGTGATGTGTGTGCACCCTAGCCTGCCCAAACCTCTACACAACAATATCAGATAAACCGAAACACAGGCCTGCAACTAGAAGATCGCTTGAAGCTAGCAGAGGGTTTGTGGTCAACTCAATTAGTAGAATAGTTCTGATAAGGAAAGGCTCAGTAGTCCGGTGCTTGGCATCTGCAAACGTTATAAGTATTAGCATCAAGTGTATGATGCCATCCACCCATGCCATGAAAGGGATAAGTCACTTAGATATTGCTCCCCTTGCTAAAGAACCTGTCTAAGAGCAGCTAGCAAGCACAAGCCTTGGAACTTCAAGGCCCACGCCAACGACAAGGGATGCCGCGAAGAAGGAAGGCCACGTCCCTCACACGCCTCACGCACGCGGCTCTGAATCTACCAACATTAAATCTGATAGGTTGGAGAGGTTGGTAGCTCTATCAAGGTCCATGCTATTCCCATGCAGAGTAGTAGGTCCATAGTTAGGAAAGCGACTTGTAGTTGGAGTGGTTGGTGGGTAAATTGCTAAATCAATGCCATAGAGAGTATCAGCGCCCCCTGATTCATCCAACAAACCTTCCAGGTTTTGTTCCATCAAAGACACAAAAGACGTGTCAGGTGTTCTGGGCCTGCACTTGTTCCTGGCTGGCTCCCTTAGCTGGCAAAATCCTGAGTTTGAGGCAGATGGCATCTACTACATAGCATGGGGGGATTGTTTCTTTAAGTCACCGCGGACCGCGACGGTCAATTTCAAGACCACTGAGCTCATGGAAATCTCATCGAACTTGCGTAGATGTTATTGGTCTTTGCAAACCAACGCTGAGGTGGAAGAGGTGGAGGCCTACCAACCTCTCAAGGCGTCCCTGTTGACGCTGGTCATGTGTACCCATGGAGTCACCTTAGGAGCATATACATATACGTATCACGTGTACCATTAAGAGAATGTATATACATAGACAATGGAGAACATATTATTATTACTATATATGCGGTTTTGTTTGTGCGGTGGGACTGCTTTCAAGGCAAAAACAAGGCCAGGAAATTAGGGCCAACTGCATCATTGTTGTCCCTATTTTTTGGGGGGCGTTTTGGCTTCAGTGGAGTGTCTTCGCTAACAAATTGGATTTCTTACTGTAGGTCCGCGGCCTCACACTGTGGAAAAGCTCGAAAGCAAGCTCCACGGAGAAGACAAAGATCGTCGACCTGCCGTGGAAAGTTAACAATCCAGGGAATGCACTTCACATGATGCACTTCACATGGAAACAACAGCGTCAAAGACCCAAACATGGGGTTCACTGACCCATAGATGCTCAAAGAAGAAGCTCACTCGAAAGCCTCAACTAGTTATGTTTCCACACGCCATGGGTCGAGCGCCAAAAGTGGATCGGATACCCTGCGCCTAGTCCGAAAGGCGGCAGCGCGCCCAGCGCCTCCCACAAGTCACCGCAAAAGCAGTTCAGAATTCAGAATCGTCGACGGTCAACACTACCGCACGCGACTGGTGTGATGGCAAGGCCTTCCAAACACCTGACCTTCGCCTCCAGACATGAAGCACCTATCTCTATCTTCTTGCCACCTGGCCATGTTTGGTAAACGACGTGACGTGCAGCCTTTTCCCAACGTCGGTGATCAGTACTGATCGAAACTACAGCAACACTACAGCCGCTGGCACTGGGAACAGGAGTGAGCTCTCAAAATGTGGGCTCAGTGCAGGCAAACAAACCCACTATGTGAGTTGGAATTGTTGCTTTGTGGGCCGTGGACCGTAGACCATTTGACCAAATCTATATCACCTCAACACTCGCCCCACAACTGGCTACACTGAAAGCCATCAACAATCATAGACTCCCTGGTCAGGGTAGCCCTGACTGGCCCAGCCCTGTTCAGCTGAGGAAGTCTGGCCGATGGGCTCCTTGGTCCTGCCAGTGCGCAAGCCGCGATCAACACCTTTGCCCCACTTGCTGCAGCGAGCCAAATGCAGCTCGAATGGGCGCCAAGTGCAATCCATCTCCCTGGTGAACTTCATGACCAATGGCTTGCGCTTGAGGAAGATCCCAGCTTCCTCGTGGGGGTAGGCTGCACCGCATGTTTTTCCCCCAGCCCTTCTTGCTAACCTAAAAAACAACCAAATTCTGCATTGGCTTGAGATCAAGGTTCGAAGGTGAAGCCATTCAAGAAGAAATTCCAATCGTCTGCGTGCATGCCGGTCCATCCACAGCCGATCTCCCTCTTGTAGTTGAACTGCCAATCTTCTGATGCCTCCGAGAAGTCACCTTTCATGATCTCTCCCTCGGCGTAGCAGGAGGAAAAGTGAAGACACAGCATGCTGCACACATGAGTGTGAACCTATGTGCCCCGCACCAATTGCGGGATTGGTTTAAGTTCATCGCCCCGCACCGAAATTGGACCAAGCAGCTCGCAAGACCAACGTGGGCGTGACAAAGTTTCTATGGCTGACCTCCGCCTCACGCAGCTGGAAGGTGTAGAAGTACCCATCGCTGCACAGCCAAAGGCTCTGATGGTGAGGTGGTGGACTCCCTGGCAGCCCGAAAGTGAACTGGCCAATGCCAGGATCCAAACCGCGCTGCACTGAGAGCTCCTCAGATCTCCTCAGGAGTTGTCGACAGGACTGTGTACCCTATAAATGGAAGTCTTGACCCTTGGTGGGAAGTTTGCTGATGCCCAAAACATTGAAGGGTTGAACAGTGGCAGCAAAAGGTCAAGCTTGCCAAGCGCTGTCTTAGGCGGGCTACATGAGCATACTGTTCTGGACCACAAGGCGAATGCCGCAGCGCTGGGCCATCTTCAAGAAATCCTCGCTGAACCGTTCTGTAAAGAAGGACTTGTCCAAAAGGTTCAAGTTCCTGTCCCAGGGGTAAGAGTGGGTTCAAAAGCATCAACCCTTCCACCTTTACATGAAATTGCTTTAGCTTCAAATATCTTCAAGCCAACAATGAAGCCCATGAAAAGAGATGAAAACAATCCCATTGGAGGCATCAGCCACTGTCCTCTCTTCCAAGGTCCGCATCTGAGATGCCTGCGCTGCCATGGGCAATGCTCGAGGGCCATGCCGTGTCAGCTGCGCGATCTCCATGAACCTCCTTGCAAAGCGGCAGCAATCGCGACAGTAGACCCCCACATCTGCAAGCTCTCCAGCAGATGTGTATGGCAATGGCCAATTCGACCAATGGGGGTCATCGGCCTCAAGCGCAATGGGCACAGGTGACCACCAAGCAAGATGGCAAACAAGCAGAAAGCAAAACATACCAAGAAGCACACACAAAAAAAAACAAACAGAAGGCGAACAAACAAACAAACAAACAAAGAAAACACAAAACAAACAAACATAGCCAAAACAAACAAAAAACAAACAAACAAACAAACAAACAAACAAGCAAACAAACAAACAAACAAACAAACAACATCATACCAACCGCAACACAAACAAAACAAAGAAAACAATTCCAACAACACAAGGAAAACAAAAATACTAAAGAAATACACAATTTTTTTAAGCAAACAAAAGTTTTGTTTGTTGTTCTTGATCTCCTTATTTATTCGCTGCTGTGGTTTTCCCTGTGTCGTCCCTGCTCTCCTGCTTGTGCTCCCCTTCCTCATTTGTGATGTTGCGTTGAGTTGATGTTGCATTGACCGTGTGCGTCGTTTCACTTTCTGCTGATGTCCACATGCTTCCTTCCATGCATGGTTGTCCTGCTAGGTCCTGTTTGTCTGCATGTGTTTCCTTGCTTGAAGAGCAACTAAGCACAAGCTGAGGAGCATTCATGGTCAGCTGGCATCCACGGGCCAAAGCGTGCAAGGTGTATGGATGGAGCAGCACATGGAACAACCTGTGATCTCCGCAGGGCACGAACTGGTCCAAGAGCTCGCGAACAGCGCAGGACAACTCAGTTCATATCAAGGCGGATGAAAAAGGGTCACTGTCCCCCAACAACACCAACAACCCCCAAAAAAGCATATAGCAGAAGGCCAAATGAACTAACACGAAGTAACACTGAATGAAATCCAGCCAAGCTTCGACCTGGAACTTCTGTGGCACCTGGACCCTTGCAGGGATCTTCGACAAGAGATCCCCCACCTCCAGCACCAAGTCCTCATCCAAGCGGGAGAAGCCTGAAGCAGATTGGCGAAGCAGGCCCAAGTCCCAGCAGGGAGGTCGTCACTAGAAGGAACATGTTGCAAGTCCCGCCAAAACAAAAAGTAAGAGGAGGATAGAGGATGCAGTGTAATTTGCCAAGGAGCTAGCGCATAGCTGGTTGATCGCCTCTTCGGTCCTGTGACCTTGTGGCCAGAAGCTGGAAGTCAAAAGGTCGAAGCCAGCAAATGCCCATGTGTAGGTCTCCGATGGGTCGTACCGCGTGTTCATGAACTCTGGGGCGGATCGGATCGCCCTCGGCTGGTATGGGACCAGCTGGAAAATAGAACGGCGCATCAATATAATAGAGTCTAGAGCGGATTTGGAGGGAAACACCCACAACCCTGAGATGAAGACATAAAGTAAAGCAGACAAGACCATAATGTCAAGGGGCAGGCAATGAGCATGCACATCCTCGGAGCGCAGCTTCAAGATCCCAGGCGCCATCTTCACCAAGCTCGGCAACGCAGCTGCTGGATCAACAGCAGGTGCTCCATCGTCTGCCGCTGCCTTTGGAGAGCCATCTGGTGACGGTGTCTCCTTCGACACTGCCATGCCACCACGGACCGTGAACGAATGGACCGCGGACCGCGGACCGTGAACCAACGCTGGATGAGCCCACGTGCTAGGCAGCCACGGTGGTCTCACAACTCTCCCACGTCAAAATCAAACCCTTCATTGAACCTCTCAACTCAACCTCACTCCTCAGCCCTTTCAACAACAGCGAGTCCGACGAGCCGATGAGTCCACCCCAAAATCCTGGCCTCACAGCCCGTGTCAAAGCGGAGCTGAAAGAAGGGCCCAAGTCCAACCTCTGTGGCAATGACGAGCTTCCCACAGAGAGAGAGAGAGAGAGGGGGCGAGGGAGAGAGTTAGAGACTGGCAGCGACTAGTACTCCAGTGCACTAGGCATGGCATGGAACCTTTGTTTCGAACATTTTGTATCAAAGTTCAAGGACAGCATTTGATGGTGCAGTTTGTTGCTCATGTTCTCTCTTCAAAGGCTGGGGCTCCAGGCCCGGCAGGAGGATGCAGAGCACCGCCGACCCTGGACCTTGGACCTTAAGCCTGATGGCTACGATAACCTTGGACCTTGAACCTGCCGGGAAAAAATTAAAAATTTGCTAAACTCACTCTCAGTCCCTGTCCCCAGTTCCCCCAGTTCCCTGTCCCAAGTCCCCTGTCCCAGTTCCCTGTCCCAAGTTCCCTGTCCCCAGTTTGCTGCCCCGAGTTTGCTGCCCCCAGTTCCCTGCCCCCAGTTCCCTGTCCCCAGTTCCCTGTCCCAAGTTCCCTGTCCCCAGTTCCCTGTCCCCAGTTCCCTGTCTCAAGTTCCCCAGTTCCCTGTCCCAAGTTCCCTGTCCCCAGTTCCCTGTCCCCAGTTCCCTGTCCCAAGTTCCCTCTCCCCAGTTCTCTGTCCCAAGTTCCCTGTCCCCACCTTGGCTGTCCCCAGTTCCCTTTCCCCCAGTTGCCCCCCTCCAGTTCCCTGCCGACAGTTTCTTGCCCCCAGTTCCTGTCTCCAGCTCCCTGGCTCCCAGTTCCCTCCGCAGGTCCCTGTCCCCAAACCACATCTCTTCAGTTCCTTTCAACCAATTCCCTTCCCCTTTCCCCCCCTTAAGCCCCCCTTCGACCGAAGACCTTAAGCCTTCGGCGAAGCTCCCCTTAAGCTCACCCCCCTTAAGCCCCCCTTCGACCGAAGACCTTAAGGCTTCGGCGAAGCCCCCCTTAAGGTCAAAGACCTTCGACCTTCGGCGAAGCCCCCCTTGAGCCCCCCTTAAGCACCCCTTAAGCTCCCCTTAAGCCCCCCTTGAAGCCCCCCCCTTAAGCCCCC
>CAXAMN010022334.1:0-16630 GCA_963970005.1 Durusdinium trenchii | reverse complement strand
TCTTTAGCGGAACCAAGTAAAGACTTTTCCCTGAAACGCTTAAGGACTAGTTGCTTGAGCGGGACTTGATTGTTGAGCATGTCTTGTGTGTTTGCTTGTTTTGAGAGTTTGACATTTTTGCAGTTGGAGACGACTAGAGCAATAGTAGCTTGAGTTGAATTTGGCTGTGAGAAGTGTGGAACAGATGTGTTTTGTTTGCCTTGTTTGCCAGTTTGAAGTTTGAGCTTGGAAGATTCCTGGCAGGTTGAGGTTTTTCTAGTAGTCATCTTGAAGAGACCGAGTTTGGTAATCTGTTTGAGATTTGTGGCTTGTGATTTGTTTTGTGCATGTTTGAAATGGGAACTGTATCAACTGAAGCTGCCTGAACAAGCTTTGTGTGCGATTTCAAGCCTTTTCTCGCCATCCTTTGATCATCGATGATGACCACTGAGCCAAGCGCCAACCCGTTGCCCAGCATTGTGGCGCCAGGTCTCCCGACGTTTCGCAGTGTGTTGTTTGAGAATCGGGACCTGATGGGAGTTAGCCTCTTGGAGTTGAGTCAATATCGATTCGACAGCGTGGAGGTAAGCCAGGACCTGCTGGAGGAGACAGCCCTGAATTGCTTCCGTTGTGAGGCATCCCGCTGGCACACCGCCGGATCCAACCATGAGGGCAAGTTGCATGCTCTGAAGCATATGACCTTGGAACTGTCAGGCCAGGAGGTTGGAGGAGTGGACCCATCCACTCTCTTTCCAGCCACCGTGCCAGAGGGACTGAACGAGTACCGTGGCAAATCCTTGGTGGAGTTGCGGTCAGAGGTCCGAGAAATGGAGCAGAAATTGGTGTTGTATCGAGCAGCGGCCAGGGTCTACGCATGGGCCTATTTTGAGAAACTTTTGCAACTATCAAATGCAGAAGTTGATCGCTCTACTGAGGACTCGCCAGCGGAAGTTGCTCCGCCCACCCAAGAGGTGAAAACGGAGGCTCTCTTGGATACTCTGGTATGGGCCACCCACCGCTTCGGTGGAGTCTCCAAAGCTCTGAGTCAAATCTCAGAGGCGGCAACGAAAATCTGCGATTCGGCAAGTAGCCTTGGACCAGCCATGACGCATCAGACCAACACTGTCGCAAGGATATCTGAAGGGTTACTCGCTTTGACAGCTCATGTGAAGGTCAATGGCGACAATGCAGGACCGATCCTGAATGTCCTGCGTCAGCTCTCAAAGAATATTGAGAACTCGACCTGGCAGGTCGCAGGCTCAGGGAAACTGAGCAACATATCGATGAAGGAACAACTCCTCAGCCAGGGCAAGGTCCTTGGGGAGAACAATGCGCTGCTCGCCAAGGGGGTTGAAAATTCACAGCGCACTTACGAGGGCGTGGTGGCCCTCAATGAAAATGTCAAAGAGGGGAACCAGTTGCTCAAAGAGTTGATTGAAGGGCAGCGGATCGCCATTCGGCATGCTGCTCAGAATATCGCTCAGCAGCAGGCTTCGACACCACCACCCTTGCAGGCACCACCAGGGGCTATGGGAAGTCCAGGGGCCAGTACGATCCCGGCAGCCTTTCAGAATCTAGCACTTGGAGTGGGCAAGATTCCTGGTACGAGTTTGCCACAGCCGCCAGCTGTGCCAGAGCGACACCCAGGAGTGACCCCGGCTACTCCAATGGATGATCCAGCGCCAGGGTTTAAGAAGGTGAAGCTTGCTGATGGATCTGTCATGACCATCCCAAAAGGATGGCAGCCTGATCCTACCTTGTAGTGCCTTTGACTGGCAAGATGCCATCAGAGGAATGGCATGATTTTTAAAAGGCCATTTGTCGCGGCCCAGCAGCTTGCACCACGAAAAAGAAAAAGGAGGTCATCTTTGTTAGTGTTTCCTTGTGTTTTCAGAACATCATGTGCCACCATGCTTGAACTTGGCTTGACCTTGGCTTGAGGCATGCTTGAACGTGTGATGTCAGGTTGAATCTATGGAGATATGATTTGGAGGCCATTTTGTTCATGTCTTGCTTGCTTGTTGCTTGGGGAGTTCATGTTTGAAGATTTTATCTTGTCTTGAGAAAGCAAGAGAAAGCAAGAGGAAGCAAGAGAAAGCAAAGAGGAAGGAAGAGAAAGACAGATCAGAAAGGCAGGTGGAATTAGACACGTGCAGTGTGGCAAAGGGTTTGTGATTTTGAGTTTGAGTTTGCTGTGGCAAGACGAGTTCACTTGATTCAGGATGTTCGGAACCCAGTTCATGACCAGGTAACCTCTAGAGAGAGTTTCTTGTGATGTCCTGTGCAGTTGCTTGGAGCTTCGTTCATCGCAGGTTTAGCGTCCAGCGCGTTTTCTTGCGAGTTCACTTGTGCTTGTTAGCAACTATGTTCATTGCAAGTTGTGTCTAGGGAACCTTGGGAGTTTTCATCTTTTGCAGTCGATGTCAACTTTGTGAACTTGTCAGGTCTTGAGGTCAGAGGTTTGCGCGGCATGGTAACTCTAGATCACCTTTTGCTTCCTGAGCTGACAGGTAAGTTGTCCTTGAAAGCCTTGTGCTTTTGAGGATCTCGATGATGAGGTTTAAAAGGGTCAATGAAATAAGGAATCAACCAATGAGATTCCATGACCCACCTCTGAGAGATCCTTCTTGCACGTTTGTCCTTGGTTGAATGCGTGTTGGTTGAAGGTCGAAGTTGATTCTTTGATGGATCTGGAGTTTTGCTTGGTTTGAGCTCGAGTTCACCTCTGGATTGATGTCATTGAGATCACCTTTGAGGGCAGAAGTTTGGATCTTAGTTGATGTCTGATCCTTAGTTGCTCCAACAAAACGAATAGAAGAAGAGAAGAAGACAGAAGAAGAAGGCAGGTAGCCCTAGGCGACCCAAGAAGGGGTGTGAAAAGTAGCGTACAGCGCACGTGTACAGCGTATGGCTCACCTAGTGCTTGCTTCTTTAGGGAATTTTCGTTTTTGGAGTGCTCGGGGTTGGAGCTGAGTGGAGGTCTGTGCCCTTTTTGTTTTTGACCTTTGACCACCTTAGCAGGAGGATGTTTGAAGTGGCAACTTGTGGCTAGGAACTGCTTAGAGAACCTTTTGGTAGAGCACGATGTCTTTAGAGACTGTTTGATGTAATTTCCTTGCAGTTTGTGTAGTTTGGAGATGACTAGGTACAGTCATGTACTCTTTCAAGAAGAGTGGATGTGCTTCTAAGAAGCTAAGAGGACATTTGAAGACAGGCTATAAATGACTGTAACTTTGGCTCAAGGAGCGGGACCGAAAAGGGCGCGTTGCTACTGTGTTTTCACAGCACTGAGGAAGCTACTGAGGATGAGGACATGGCAGCAGAACCCAACTATGCCTTTGCCAAGGGATACGGACGTTTCGGCATAGGTTTTACTAGGCTAGCAACGGCGCTCGGCAATTTTGAGCAAGGGAACATCCAAGGAGAAAGCACAGTAGTAGCTCAGTGGCTGACCTCCGGGCTACGAGTTGCCATGTCCCGCACAGGGTGGAATCTGCTGTCTCCCCGCCATATGCTGACCAAAGTTCCTAGTGCTCTCCTCAGTAACCACTACTGCCATGGATATCCTTTCACTCCTAAAATGGAAGATCGCCCATATAACCAATATGGCCAACTCCTCTACTCGGAAGGCCGATGGGACCAGCTCTGTGCATGGCTCACTGGGAATTCCAGGTTTAGAAGTCAGCTCCCAGGCCACAAGCAGGCGCTTAGGGACCACATGGGCTACGGTCTTCCTGTCACATCAGGCCTCCCCCACCGCCTCCGCCCTATGGGTTGGCAGTAGGGCGGTCTTCAGAGGAGTCTCCGCACACAGTCACCGCCTCCCAGTAACTTGAACTCCTTCAAGAGATGGGTAGCCTTAGCCACCCTACTTCTTGTTGTCTACGTGTTCTCATTTGTTTTCGAAATGACAGCATGTTCGTTACCTCAGTTGTTTGGCCCAAGCAACTCGAGCAAAAACGCTCGGACTGCCGCCTACAGCGACAATGCCGCCTGACCAAGACCGAAATGAGGTCAGTCTTGATTTAGTTACGATAGCAGGCACGGAATATGCAATGCAAGCAAATCTCGCCCAGTATGAGGATGTGGCAGAGCTGGAAGATGACATTCTTTGCTTTCTGCCAACAGTTTCTGATTTGGATGTCTTCGGCTGTGAGTTGGATTTGCTCGACCTTCACACGCAGCAACCCCTGCCAGAAGCATTCCGCACGGTGCTCCTGCAACGGCCGCAACTACAAATTGTAGTTCGTCCCTGCATGGTAGATGGACACTCCATCTGGCAGTTCCAGGAAGACGGTAGAGAAAGCTACCCCAAAGCTGTACGTGTCCCGGCCAACCCGCGTGGAGAAATTGCTGACAGAGCCTTCTATGCTGCACCCTTGCTCCGGCATGTAGAAGTGGCAATGGGCATCCAACATGTAGGAATTGCGGCCTGGCAGAGCTGTCAGCAACTGCAAATTGTCAGGCTCCCACCCTCGGTCACAAGTCTTGCAGAAGGGACCTTCCAGGGGTGCTACGTGCTGAGAGAGGTGGCCGCCCCGGGGTGTGTCCAGTACAGCCGAAGAGTGTTTGCGGAGTGCTGCTCCCTAGGTCGAGTTGGTGTCAGTCACGAAACGGAGGACAGCAACGTCCTCGCACCAGGGGCACAGCTAGGCAAATATGCATTTGGGAGTTGCCTCACGCTTACAACCATCACCTTTGACATGGGCCACACCAACAAACCTCGAGCGCTGCCTGAAGGTGCATTTTGTGGAGCAGGCATTGAACAGCTCTGTTTGCCAAGTGACTTTCACAATATCGGGCCGCGGGCCTGTGAAAACTGCAAAAGACTTGTGGAGGTCAACCTCATGGGCACAGAAATCACAGCCCTACTCTATTCCACCTTTGCCCACTGTGTAGCCTTAAATTGCATATGGCTTCCACCACGACTCACGCAAATTGGCAAAGAAGTTTTCCTTAATTGTGTTGTGCTCCAAGAAGTAGTCATCCCGACAGAGCTCAGTGACATAGGCAACCGTGCTTTCTGCGGGTGTGAGCAACTGCAACGATTTACTCCCCTGGATTGGGGAGATATTGAACAGTGGGTGCAGGCAGAGCGCAATGCTTTCTTTATGTGTGACAAATTTGAAAAACCCCTGTGGGTGGAGCTGCTCCCCGCGGAAGGACCCGATTCGGACGCCTTTGACGAAGAGCTATACAACGAGTTCTCCTAACATCGGGCCAGTCCATGTGAGGTTCAAGGTGGGCGCCTTAGCATCTGTCTTTAGGAAACATCCCTGGCCCTAGGAACAGTCCATGAGCAGAGTCAGAAGCTTTTGGCTCAAACAGTAAATGAAAGTAGTCTGCCACACATGGAGCTCGACGACTCATCCAGGCTTAGCACTCCCCCGGAAATGGAGCCGGTCATGGACTGTCCTTGGTACTGACAACGCTCTCGGGGGTGACTATCAAGGTCTCTCTCACAGTGTGGCAAAGTTTGATCGATTTGAGGACCTAGAGGACCAGGTTATGGATTATCTGGCCTCAGTTACTGACCTCAAAGTGTTTGGGTGCTCCATCGACTTTCTGCAAACTGCCACGCAGACATACCTTGAGGACCCAATCTGGGACAGGCTACAGCAAGGCATGGCATACACCGTTGTCTTCAAGGATAGCAGTGTAATCCTGCCATCACAGGAACAACTCGAAGGATGCCCTATCCATCATGTTCCGCTTGCCGTTCATGTCCCTATGAACCCAGAGGAAATCGTCCCGGAAGGGGCTTTTGCAGGGGTTCCGCGTCTGCGACATGTCAGTGTTGAGTCAGGTATCAGGCTCATTGGAGCAGAGGCTTGGCAAAATTGTCGACAGCTCCGCATTGTCAAATTGCCGGCCACTGTTGTAGGCATTTCCGATAACGCCTTTCGTGACTGCAAACTACTAAACAGTGTCTCGGCTCCTAGTTGCCGAGATTTTGGATACAAAGCCTTTGCGGAATGCTGCTCCTTACAATGGGTGTATGCATCGGAAGGGGTTGCAAATATGTTCAGCAACGAAGCCAAGTTCGGGCAATACCTCTTTCAAGGGTGTATTAACCTTGCTGAGTTTACCTTGAGTGAGCTTCCATCCCCCCGAGGGTCAACACTGCAGGCCAGGACCAGTGAGCTGGCACCGGGCTGTCTTAGCTCTACGGGAATCACCGCACTCGCTCTCACGAAGCATTTTACAGCTATTGGAGCGCATGCGTGTGACAGTTGCCGACTGCTTAAGAGTGTAGACCTTTGCAACACCAATGTTGAAGAAATTCCGGAATTCACCTTCGTGCACTGCGCTAGCCTCAGAGAAGTTCTCCTTCCGCCTACTCTCCATACAATCCGAGTTAAAGCCTTTATGAACTGCGCAGCCCTTGTTGAGCTTGCAATCCCGCCCTCACTAAGATACATTGGAAGTAGGGCTTTCTTGGATTGCACTGCTTTTAAGAGGCTCGCCAAGATGCCAGGAAGGCACAAATGGCGAGGAGTCTATGCTGAAGAAAATGCTTTCGCCATTTGTCCCGATATGAGATGGCCACCCTGGCTGCATATGACCCCGGACATGGGATACACCCCTGGTCTTGGATGACGACAAGCCTCTCTGACCACAGCTATCGCGGTCTCACTGTCACTCATCAAGAGTCTGGGCGCGCGCCTTAGCTCGAGTCCAGAGTGGGCCAGAAGCCACAGCAGGCCAAATACCATGAGTAGAGCTAGCTTCGGTTGCAAGCATTTTGCACTAAAGCACCCGAATAGTGTCGCTCCGTGACAAGGGAGGGCACAGATCAATGCCCTAGCGTTCGGCTCGGCCAGAGCAGGATGCAGCGCACCCAAACCGAGGCTTGCCGGACGGCAGCATTCTGGAGGCGGGCATTATCGCACTTGCCTTGCCGACAGACTTCACCAGGATAGGTTCCACCGCCTGTGCGAGCCGTCAACAGCTCAAATTGTTGATCTGTCCCAAACTGAGGATCACGGCAAAAGAAGCCTTCCTTAAGTGTACCTCTCTACAGGAGGTTTCCACTCCTGCTTTACATGGCGCTATGCGCTGTTGCAGGCAGTACGCACTTTCGAGCAGAGTACAAACAAAGAAAAAGTAACACACGGCGAAGGACATATGTCCTTGACAAAGGTGGGTAACTCGTCTAGTCCAAGCAGCACCGAGAGTTGTCGGCCGATGCCAGTGATCAATGGAGAGAAGACTTTCCAGACCCTGCACCAAAGACCAGCAATGCTTTCGCAGCGGGAATGGTGGATAAGCACACCGCCAGCAAGCTACGGCAAGTGAAATGTGCAGGCGCTAAGTAGGATCGCCAACCTCTTTTCGCCATTCGCAATACAGTGAGCCAATAGGAATGAGAGCCTTAGCTCCTCGTTCCCAACAGGCGGGTGGTAGAGAGTGGCAATGGAGGATGCCCAGGGGGAACCTTAGTTCCCCCTGTTGATGTCCGACATTTCCAATTTTGTACAAAGAGGTACATATACCACGCTAGGATAGTTTCAACGTCTCACCTGTTTCACACGGGCCTTGCGCGCAACAGAACAATTTTTGCAATGACGCAGCATTTCACGAAGTTAGGGGACACCCCGTTTTGGCACCTCTGTGTGCCGAAGGGTGCCGAGATGACCTCCCTTCGGGGGGGAGTGCCTTTCGCACCCTTACCTGCAGGCTTTCGTCGTTTGCTATGGCCGCCACTGTCTGAACACTACCCGTACCAACTACTATGCCTCTGGACTTGTAAGTGCAACCAGTTGAATGGGTTGTGCTACAAGAAAGGTTTTTTCCACGGCATGAAGCATAGCAACCACTGATCCACTTTGACATGGATACAACCGGCGTTGGAGCATATCAATGCTCGGGACCTGCATCGTGACCATGTTTTTGCCACACCGTGCAGTGGCCGCTGGTCACTGGTAATTGAGAAGTGAAGTCCATTTGAAGACTTTTTGGAGACTTTGCTAGAGCACAAACCCGCGCTGCCATGCTCTTCTTTCGAGAATTCAGGCCCATTGATAGTCAGTAGTTTTCGTTTCACTTGTTTCACCTTAGCACAGAGGAAAGACTACAGGATGGTGGAGACTCGGCCTGTGGGCTGTGGTTTGCGGTTGTTTTGTTGTTGGGTTGTCTTTGTCCTTTTCTCCACCATCTGACTGTATTTCCCTTCCTTCAATGATGACCTGGGCACCATGCCCACACGGCGTCCGTACTCGTGGAAAAAAAAATTCCGTCGGAGCTCTAGGGTGCAAAGACTTTGCACTCTTTTTTTGCACGAGTGGAGGCGCTGTGTGTGCAGGTTTTGCGCAAGTCACCTCAGTCGATTTAAGATCGAGTCACCAGCAAGGTTGCGAGGCAAAGAGAAACAAAAAACAACAAACCCAACAACCAAAAAACCAACAAAACCAAACACAAAGCCGCAAGGGCAACCTTTAAAGCAACTTGTGAGGCCATGAAGGCACGAGGGAGGGTGAGACAGGGGCGATGAATTCCAAATTGCACTCAGTAGTTCTTGTCCATCAACGAAATGCAAAGAGGATGCATGGGCATGTGCACTCGGCGTGTAGAGCCAGGAAATGCTCACACGTTAGCAGGCATCACAGTGCGGCCGTTGGCACTTTGTATTAAGGTAAGAAGGCCGAGCTTTGCAACGTGACATGGTAAAACCACATTACGAAAGCAGGTGCACCTTCCAGAGTGCATTCGAGTGCATTGGTATGGTCCATGGACTTCAAAATTGGACACATTGAGTGTGGTAGCAAGCTCGACGGCTGGCAGCAATGAGGGCGGAACCTGGTAGGCAACTTAAGGGAAAACCACAGCCATCACACCCGGATCTCCACAAAACCGGAAAGAAGGGCAGTGAGAGGTGACCACCAGGGTTCAAAAAGGGGGCGTCAAGAGGTATGCACCTCACTTGCCTCCCCCCAAGGGGAGGTCACACACGAAGCACACCAAGCATTCACAGCTTACCAAGTGCAAAGACTTTGCACTCTGGGTGTTTTGTTTGTTCTGGTTTGCCTTTTGGGAGTTTCTTGTGTTCTTTTCCCCATCATCATGTTGTGTTTCCTTTCCTTTCAACGATGACCTGGACACTCCGCCCACATGGCGTCAGTGCTCGTGGAAAAAAAAACTCAACGGGGGATGTGCATCCCAAGGGCCAACCTGGCACAGCCGGAGGCGCTCCCCTTTCCACCAAGTGAACGTGGACCCAACCAAGACAAGAGGATTACCAACCAAAGGAATGACGGGGGCAGCGGGATGGGGTCCCCAATACCATGTCCGAAACAGAGAGAGGTGGACCCGTGAGGGTCCCGGAGAACGTTAATGCTTGGTGCTACTCAGCGAAGGGGAGATGCTGCTGGCCCCTGTCCCTTTCGAACCGTGAATGAACACGGGACCTTGGAACTCCCTAGTCGGCGTGTGTTGACCTGATGCCACAGGTCACACCCTCATCTTTCTTTGCGGATTGATGCGATGATCCGGGGGAACAGGCAAGACCGGTGTGAACCTCTAGAGACTTGGGGAAGGGGTCAAAGGGGCAACCCGTTGGCTGACGGTCAACATTCACCGATGGGTGGCCAAGCTTGAAGAAATTCCATGTCGGGATGCCCACCTCGCTCGATGCTTGCAGTTTGCGATGCATAAATTTCGTTTAAGTTTGTTTGTGAAAGATTTGGAACCTGGCGGTAGTACAACATTTGTTTCTCAATTGTTTGAAAGCGACTTGTAGCGTAGTCGGAAGTTTTGAAAGAGTTCTTTGTGTGTGGAGATGCTTTAAGAGACTTTTAATATGTTTTTCGTGTATTCTTTGTATAGTTTAGTGCTACGGGATATGTTTTGGCTCAAGGCCAATTCGTTTGGCTGGTGTGAGAAAAGGGTGCGAGTGTCTGAGAGCAGCTTGTGCAGCGTTTGAAGTTTTCCGAAGTATTCGGAGGTTGGAAGGAGAGGTTTCGTACCGTACCGGACGAGTGTGAGAGCCTGTTGTGAGCTAAAGATCCAGGGGAAGTAGGTAGTCTACCGTGTAAGGTTGCTACCCGGAGTTTTTCGTGGTAGCGGAGCGTGGAGCTCCCAGGAAGAATGTCCAGCCCTACCGAGCGACGGACAGCATCGCCAACGAGGAGGCGACCAGTGAGTATGGAAGAGTACACAGGTCGAGAGAGATCTCCACCACCAGATCCAGCAGAGAGTGCTGCTGCAGAGATACCGGTACCGAACAGCCCTACCCCAACGGGGAGAACGTTTCAAGATAATTTCAACTCACCTCAGATGCCTGCGAGTCCTACCGGAGGACAGGGATTGACACAGGAAGCGTTGATCGAAGTATTGAGAAACCAGCATCAAAATATTGTTCAACAACAGAACTTGATCGCTGGACAAGGAGCACAAATTTCAGAACTGACCAAGCTAGTTTCCGGTTTGGTTCAGATGCAGACTGATGTCTTGAAAGACCAAGCTCAACGCGAAGCGGATGAGCGTGAGAGAAAGGCAGAAGAGGAGAGAAAAGCTGCAGAGGAAGCTGCTACGTCCAGTACACCGAGAGCAGGATCACTGTTCACCTCAGCACCCAAGAAATCTGACTCAAAATATTCTGGAAGCAGTGGAGGAAAGATGGAGAGTTACATACCGAACTGTCCACAACTTGAGATTAAAGATTCAGGAAGAAGACATGAGATCAACACCTGGTTATCCTTCCGAGAACGATTTGGATCGTGGTTGTGTCTTTTGGATGAGTGCTACGCAGCGGAATTGCAAGAGGCAGTGAAACAAACAACTACCATTGAGCAAGGGAAACTTGCCCCGGAAGCCGCAGTGAGGAGCAGTAAACTGTATCACTGGATGAAACAAGCAATGTCAGGATACAAGAGAGGATTGGACCTCGCAGTCCTGCAGGAACGAGAGCAGGGAGGACTCACTTGCGGATACGAGTTGTTCAGGAGAATCAACAACTTGCTTGGAGTCACGACTCGAGCGGAAGCACTGTCACTGCGGGAAGCAGTGATGAGACTTGATGTGAACGGATTGAAGCAACTTGGATGTCCATCAGCAGGGAGTATCAAGAACCCGTTGGACACATGTTTGTTCCTTACACAGGAGTTTGCGCGCTTGCGAGATCAGTGTGCAGCATTCGCAGATCTCCAGATGATGGAGGTGGACCAGATCATGGTCATGATGAGGTGCTTACCGCAAGAAATTCACAGACACCTTGCGTTCCACGGGAAGTCTTCGACTTTACGAGAGTTGATGGAGTCACTGGAGTTCTATGAACAGCAATCGAAAGCACTCGACTTTTCCAGAGACAGTCACAAAGGAAATCCTGTTGGGTATGACCGACCACCCAAGGGAAGCCCCAAAGGAGGGAAAGATCGCACACCAAAGGGTGAAGGCAAAGGCAAGGAGATTCGATGTCGTCGATGTGGGAAGCCAGGACATGTTGAGAAAGATTGTTGGTCAAAGTCACCAAAGCGTACCGATAAGGACAAAGGAAAGGGCAAAGGCAGTGAGAAAGGTGGAAAACCAAAAGGTGGAAAGGATCGTTCACATTCGCCTTACGACCCAAAGAAGAAGGGAAACCCAAAAGGTGGCAAGCCTAAAGGAGGCAAAGGGGAACCCAAGGGCGGAAAAGGACCGAAAGGCGGGAAACCGAAAGGGGCACGTGCCAGTGTAGGAGAGGAGGATGAAGAAGACATTCTCGGAATGGGTTGTGTGCTAGACATGACAGTACCACCCGATGTCCTACTGAACCAGCTTCACAGCTATGGCAATCGACTGACGACGTCCAGTGTCGCGGACACCGATGCCACTGATCCACAACTGCAGGAGCATCTGTCCAAGTTTTCGGACGAGAGGGAGGACGCGAAGCAGGACGCGATGTCCGAAGTGTCCAGGTTCCCCCCAAAAAGGGGGTAGAGCCGCCGATAAGAGCCAGAGCGCATTTTTCGAACCCAGCGTTCGACGTCGTGCGCAAAAAGGAAATCGTTTGCACCGTTGAGTCAGAGCCTGAGTTCGAGTTCGAATATCCCATCAAACTACGAGGTAACAGACTAGCTAAGCACATTTTGCAGAGTCACACACCCTATGATCCAAGCTGTGCAGTCTGTCTCATGAGCAAGGGATTGAAACGAGCGCCAAAACGCACAGATCAAGTCACCAACGACATCCAGATGGATATTGCCAACCTATGCGCCCATCCAAAGTCTCCAAACATGTATAGGTATGTTGTGATGTGGAATCGAACGCACGGAATGATCGCAACAGCTGCAATCTATGTAGATCAAGCTTCGACGATTCGTGTTTTGACAGCTGCCATCAACCATTGTTCGTCCACAGGTGCGATGGTTCTCAGTGATGAAGGCCGTGACTTGACTGCGCTCATTTCTGAACTCATTCGATTGAAGGTAGTCTCAAGACATGAGACCAGTCGTCCAGGAAGACACGCAACTGGAGCCGAGAGAGCAGTTAGAACCCTCAAGACTCAACTAGGATGTATTCGTACAGTGTTGTACCAGCGCGGGTTGATGCTAGGTAGTGAAAGCCTTCGATACGCCGCAGCTAACGCTTGTCATGTCCACAATGCATTTCAGCTGCAAGCCAACAGTTCGCTGACACCGTATCAACGCATGCGCATCAGTGTAACTAGTTCAGGAGAAGTCCCAAACACCAATCGTGTGATGCCATTTGGATGTTTGGTTTTTGCCAGGCCGACTCATAAGTACTTGGAAAAGGTCAGAGAAGCAAACGCTCGTCACTTTGTTCCAGGCATTTACTTGACCCCAAAGTTATCTTCGTTAGGTCACTTCGTTGCCTTCGAAGGTTCACAGGATGAGACTGTGGTTGTGCCTGTTCGAGACTTGAAGATTGCCTCACCGATTCGTTTTGTCGCTGGACTTGGGATGTTGTGTGAAATTCCGAATTCCAAGAGTGGAGTGAAGCCAAACAGGATTGAAAGACTACCGAATGATCTTTCGAAACCCCAGAAATTGGTTGATTTGCCCATCCATGAAGGGGAACCACCTTGGTATTGGAGTGAAGTGAATAAGACTTCGAGATGTCCAGCTTGTTCGAAGGGGAGTGAAACAGGTCATTCAGTGAAGTGTCGGAACCGTTACAAAAAGTATCTTGAAGAAGAGTACAAACGGATAGTACCGATCGAAGACGAGTCGTCTGTGCCCGTCGTGCCTGAAGGATTGGAAGAAGGCTTGGATACCGAAGAAAAGCCTGAATCTCAGCAAGAGTCGGGAGAAAGAGTTCCAGAATCAGAGTCAGAACGAGAGAAGAGGAAAAGAAAGTCTATCGATGATGAGTGGGATAGATTTCATCGCGAGCATGAAGAGAAAGAGACTGGAGAGAGATTTCCAGAGTTTGATGATGTTCCGTTCCATGCGCCAAAGGGACAGGAAGCGGATACCGAACCGACGCCAATGCAAGAGGATCCAACGAATCCATATGAGATCGGAAAGAATCCGGAACCTATCGAGGATGATCGGATGAGTGAAGGCTATGAGCCAACGGAAGTACCGGAAGGGTACAAAGCACCCGAGTCACCCGGGGAGAGTCCCATGGACATTGATTTGTTCCAGAAAATCCCAAGAAGAGGAAAGAACCGAAATCATGACCATTGGGAAGTTGACCTTGACAAGCTTGTGTTGAGAAGAGTTCACCACAGAAGTCGAAAATGTGTTTTCGCAGCATCATCACTGCCATTGCTGATGCCTGAGGATCAGCTGGTAGGTATTCAGAGGACGTACTACGTCGATGCTGTTGATGAAAGGCCAGTCGATGAGATTCCAAGGGACCAGTTCAAGGTCCATGTCAGCGAGTTCGGAACCCAGACCGCGCCATTGAGGCGTCATTGGAAAGGGTTTACCGAATTGCCAATCAAGCAGCTCTACATGTATGATCATCAAGGTAATGCCATTGCGAGCTTATCAGATCTAGGTAAAGAGTTGTGGGAAAAGGTGAAAGACCCCTTGTCAAGATGTTCGGATGATGAGGTTGAAAGGTTCTTGTCATCAGTTCAAGAGGGGGTACTTGAGTATAGCAGGAAGGTTCCAAAGGAAACCGAGGAGTCCAAGTTCGACGCGAAGGCCGATTCGTGCAGAGTATGGTTTGGAGGTAGATGGATTGTACTCCGAAAGCCATCAAGAGCGACTTCAGATATAGGTGAAGGTCCATTAGATGTGGATGCCACGTTCGAGGGAATGCACACAGAGGTCATTGCCCTAGAGAAGCACAGGACAGGTCAGGTCGTGAATAAAAATGAAGCGCAAGAGTATTGCCAGATGCATGGTATCCGAATCATCTCAACCCGATGGGTAGTTGTAAACAAGCATGATGCTATCAAAGGAGACATCGTTCGATCGAGACTTGTTGTCCGTGATTTCGCCACAGGTCCGTCAGCAGCCGAGTTGGGCGTTTCAAGCCCTACAGCGTCATCAGAGGCGTTGAAGGTTGTGTTGTCTTATCTTGCTCAGAAATCAAGTTTTCGAAAGAAATCAAAGAAAGGAGGAGTTGGGAAGACAGCATGGGTTTTAGATGTATGTACCGCATTCTTGCATGCCCCCGTGATTCACCCAGCGGTCGTTTCGTTGCCGACTGGGATGGAAGATGAAGACGGAGAGCCTTTGTTCGTCATTCTTGAGAAAGCGATGAACGGACTTCGTTCTGCAGGAATGTCATGGTATCGTCACTTAGCCGATTTGTTAGATCAAGAAGGTTTGACAGCATGTGTGACGGAAAAGACAATCTTCGCCGGAAGATACAGAAAAGGAGTTGCAGAGACGGAGGAGGAGAATCACTTGATCGTTCTGATGTATGTTGATGATTTGCTGGTTGTCGGAGACGATCGGAATATTCAGAAGCTCGTTGATGAATTATCAAAGAAGCTTAGACTGAAAGTCACCGGAAAGCTTGAGGAAGACAGAATTCGTTTTCTGGGAAAGGTGATCGAAAAGGAAGAAGATGGAACGATTGCCTTGTACATGGAGAAAGAGTACTATGAAGGTATGATGAACTTGTATCCAGGAGGAAAGGAAAGTCAAGCGACCCCCAATTTGTTTCAGCTTTATGATCGTGATCGAGAAGAGGATCGGAAACCGTTGTCACCCGAGGCAGCAGCAACCTTTCGAACCGCATTAGGTAAGCTAGGTTGGGTAGCTCAGTCGAGACCTGATCTTTGTTGGTTGTGTTCGATGCTTGCCCGAGGTCAATCTCAGCCGCTAGCTATACACGAGACTGCGATGCGTGCGAGTATCCGTTACATCCGATCAGTAGCCGATCGAAAGTTGAAGTTCAGGAGCTATGAGTACTCAGGACCACCAAGGATTACGACCTATGTCGATGCCAGTTGGGCAGCCGAAAAGTCCACCAATAGGAAGAGTACTTCAGGAGCAGCCATCTTCGTTAGTGACTGTTGTGTCAAAGCATTCAGTAGGTTGCAGCAAAGTGTAGCCTGTAGTTCAGCCGAGGCAGAGCTATATGCTTTGTTCGAAGGAGCGAAAGAGACTATAGGTATTCAACATGCCGTGGCACATGTCTATGGATGTCAAGCTGAGGAATTGCCCATTCCAGGTTTGCTTACGGATTCGATGGCAGCCCGAAATGTCACAGAGATGTCAGGGTTGTTGAGAAGATTAAGACATATAGACATTCGGATCTGTTTTTTGCAAGATGCAGTCTACAAGGGAGTGATTTCCATCAGCTTTGTCCGAGGTACCGAGAATTGTGCCGACTTGATGACCAAGGCATTGTCGAGAGCTGTGACTTTACAACATATGGAGACGATCGGAGTTGCCAGAGCATTTCTCATTTCATTTGAAGTGCCGTATGACTGGATCGGGAGATGGTTGTGGGTTATGGCTAAGGTCACATGTACCGAAATCCTGATTGTTGAGTTTTGCGCATCACCGGAGTCCGAGATGAAAGAAGTCGGAAGCCGCGCGGAAGGTGTTGAAGTCTTGACTGTCACTGAGGCGGATGACGGAACCCGATCGGACACGATCGAGTCAGTTCGAGAGCAGATGATAAGCCATCGGAAGAGAGGAAAGCTTGTTGTCTTGTGGTCGTCGATTCCGTGTACAGGAGGATGTCCGTTTCAGTACATTTGCATCAAGAAGTTTGGTCAGGACTATATGGGTCATCTTCTAGAGTTGTACCAAATTCAGAAGAAGCTATGGAAAGGTTTCTTACGGATGTCGGAAGTAGCCGATTTCGTAGCGATTGAATGGCCGAAGAGATGTGCTTATTGGGGATGGAATCAGACTAGAGATTTTCTGAGGAAACGAAAGACGTTTTCAACATTTGTGGATGCATGTTCAGTCAAAATGAACCAGAAGGGTCAGTTGGTCAGAAAGACCTGGAGGATTGAAACAGATAGTACTCGGTTGTTGGAAAGCCTGAAGGTTTGCGTTTGTGATGGTCGTCATGATCATTTGCCATCCAAGGAAGTCAATTGGAAGGAAACGCAACACTACCCCAGGAGATTTTGCGAGCTAATCCTTAAAGGATTTAAAGCCGAATTAGAATCATAATAGCCAAGTAAGTCTTGCACGTTGTCTGAGCCGAATGGCACGTTTTTGCGAGCACTTTCGATTGCACACTTCGAAAGAATCTTGGTTTTGCAGACTGTGAGATACAGCTTTTCTTG
>CAXAMN010022333.1:15814-26050 GCA_963970005.1 Durusdinium trenchii | reverse complement strand
GATCATTTTGTAGCCTGTAATGGTGACCTCCTGTGAACTTGTTCTAGAAGGTTGTGGTCACTGACCACGTCACTACCCTGTCAAGACAGCCAGCAAAAACACATCAGCCATCATTGATCAACAACCTTCTTTTTCTTCACTGATCCAGTCGGTCGTCAGCATCCAAGGCTGTACATCCGCACCCTACAAACTGGATGCTCTTCTATGGACCATTGGCCTGGAGACCGGCGGGTGTTCTCCAGCTGAACGACAACACAATGTGGAAACATATGCTAGACAGGTGATTTCCAATCTCTCGGATCAAGGCATCTTGACTCGGCCAACAAAACATGTAAACTTAGGGGACCGGGACCGGGAGTGGTACTTGGGGATTGCGAGGCCACCCATCCACACTCCTTATCCTGAGGCCTGGATCCCTTTGCTCTAAAGTCTAGAGCCTGAACCCTCGACCACCCACCCATCGAGCCAACCGGCCGCTGACACTCAGGTACAGAAATGAAGCTTCAAGATGCACCAGTGGTGGACCTGCAGCAGCTGTGTGACGACATGGGCGATGATTTGACCTATGCACCCTCATCATCTACATACACACGGGCTGCCCCCGGGGAACCACCAAAGCTGAATCTTTGTATGGACACACCTCGAGCACTACAAAACGATGATGGGTTGGACTTGTTACTTAGGCACTCCCGGGCCCGGGCTCATTGTTTTTTAAAGGATGAGTCGTCATGTCATCAGTCCGTCATCCTGTTATCTGTGAACCATCCCAGTCCCAAGCCCCAAGTCCCATTTAAGTTATGTTGTTATTGTTGGGTGGTGGTGGTGGTGGTGGTGGTCGTGGTGGTGGTGGTGGTGGTGATGGTGGTGGTAGTGACAGTGGTTTCAGTTTGACACTTCCAGGCCTCGTGTTGATGTAGAGCATCAACAACATGAGCCCGGACTGCCTCAGCTCCAAAACCAACAATCTGTCCCAGAAGCCAGCGTTGAGAGTGCTGAGAGGAAACTCTTTGTCAACAGCTTCAAAATCACTGGTGTAAAACACATAGCTGACAACATTTTGCACTCGGTTCTGGAAGGGCTACCACAGTGGCTTGGCATTGAATGTGAATAAGCTTGCAATGGTATGGTATGTTGACAAAAGGAACATCTGTGGCGGCAATCAGTGGTCGAAGAGTCATCAAACTGAAACAAAACACAACCATAGTCACTGTCACTGTCAATTTGATTTGAATGTTTTTTTTGATAATCTTGTACTATTGCAGGCACACGTTTACCATACACACACACCGAGCCGTCATTGAGGTGGCAGGGACTCCTTCCACAACTCCAGGCCCTTGACACATTGTTGAGCTCAATAACATGGAGGGAACGCTTCTTGGCATCCTGTGTTGGCGATCACCCATTGAGACCTGCTATCACACATTGGTCCCAAGATGACCTGGCTGGACTAAGATGGCATGTGGTGTCAAGCTTTTGCAACGCAGTAGCTTAGGTACTGATTCATGTGTTATTGTGTTATATAGTTTAATTTGTTGGTCGAGTCGTGTTACTGTTTTTGCCTTTTGACATTTTGGACTGTCACTGTCACTGTCATTGTCTCAGAGGATTCTTTATATATTTGAATTGATTTGATTCAGATGTGTTTTGCCAATTGTCGTCCTACAGGTATTGCCACTGGAAGGCCTGCTCCGGGACTGTTGGGATGCAGGTAGATTCACAAAAGCAGTTGAGCAGCAGGGTTCGACTTCAAATGACAAGACCACGCATTTTTCTCCAGAGGCAACTTCCAAAGCAACCATAAAGTTGATTTGTCAGTTGATGGGGAGTGACTATTCATGGGCGTGTATTGCTTTAGTTGCACTCTTGTCAAAAGAGGCTGAAACTGTGAGTGAATGGAGTGAAGGGTGTCCATGTCCTGAGCATCAGTGGCATGCACCAACAAAGGAACCAGGCAAAAAGAAAATCAATGACATTCCACAGGGGGGCTTCTACTTGTCCGTTCAAATGTTGCCGGGCACATGAGCTTGCGTGCGGTGTGGCGATGATCCGTCAAGATGAACACGCAAATCAGAACCGCCTGCTTTTCAACGAATATGTGTCAAAGGCACCACAGGTCAAGAAGTCAGAGCTTCACAACAGTTGGAGTGTTGCAACTTCAAAGATATGGGGATTCTTTGCTGCTTTTAGTGGTGTGACTTAGTCAGTCCATGTTTTCCTAGGACCATGATCAAATCAACCATGATTGAAGATACTAAATGCCTAGAACTTCATCTAACAGTCGACAGCCACTGCCACTCACCTAGCAAATGTATATATCTTGGTGGCTGGCGAGTGGTCTCAGGACAACTATTCATGAAGCTTGCACATTGGCAACAACTTCCGTGGGCTCTTTGTCAAGAGCTCAGACACGAAGTGTATCAACATTTCTGGATGAGTGCACCACCACGACCATGTACTGACATTGTATGTACATGTTACACATTTTACACCATTCAGTCAGGAGTCAGGACTGACTTTCAAGACAAGATCAAGAGCATTGGATTTATAGAATGTATAATTTTATAACTCAGCTTTACTTTACCTGATTCCATTCCAGCTTACCAGACCAGGGGCACATTTGAACTAAGGTGGGCTAGCCCATCCGGATGAGGCTTCCGCCCGAAAAGCTGCCACGTTATGTTTGGGCCTTTATGACGCCAGTCCGAAGGACATAGGATCGCTTCATGCACAAAGCCAACGGTTTTTGAACCCATCTTGGACTGGATTGAATTGTGAACCTCTTGATCCTGATGATGTTCCTCTTCGAGAAATTGTCGAGGCCTTGTCCAAAGGTCAGCTATACCGTGAAGAGCTCTTAGGTAATCAGAGCAAAGCTGCACAGAGCTTCCTGCACTGGGTAAGTGCCTTCCGTACAGCACGCTCCTCAGTTATTCCACTATAGATACTAGATACAATGCAATACTATACTAACTTAAAGCCTTAATTAAGGCTTAACGCCTTAAAGCTTACTAATACTATACTATAGACTCTATAGACTATAGGTGACTATACACACATTCTATTAAAGACTCTAGGGTACTAGGACTAGGGCCCTAGGGAAACATTTGCAGTTTCTCGCAGTTGGTGTGAAGACAAATTTTGAAGACAATGGCAATGATCATGATTGCTGTCATCACATCGTCCAGTAATTCAGGTCAGAATAGCTGAGCGATCCATCGAAGGCAGACATGCACTCGTGAAGAAGATCCGGAAGCGATGTCCTGCTGCTAATCTTGGGTACATTTCATTCGAGCTCCGGTGGAACTGGATGAGACAAACGGCCTCAACGACACCTCAGGCACTCACTGCATACCAGTCTGTGTGTGCTTTGGTTTTCTCTATTCGCACTGTCGGGTGGAATTCAACTGCCAACAAAGGCAAACCAGATGATTGTGATTGATACAGTTGAGAAGTTGAGACTTGAAACTTGAAATGTTCACACTGTGTGCACTCACGCTGATGTTATGAACTGTTTTTTTCTTCTGTTCAAGTTGGTTGAGTATAGTTTAATTTTCTAAATTTGGTTGTTCTGATTCTGGTCCAGGCATTGATTGAAGTAGACAAGCGTCTTCAGGGAATGGAGACACATGAAGGCTTTCATCATGCTGTCCGGTTGGGGTCCTACATTTCATGCCTTCATGCTTCATGCACAGCAGTGTCAGTTGGAACAAGTGTCAGAGTCAGTGCCATGTTTCTTTTGCATTTTTCCTATGGCCATTCACAGAGTCCATTTTGTACTTCAGAGTCAGAGTCTAAGGAATCTCATTGGTATCAATGCTCCAAATCATGTCATCAATTCCATGTCCTCAAGCGACCTTGCCAAGCTCATTTACAGGGACAATGTTGCGGTGAAGCATGCATCACGTAAGAGACTGGCTCAGGAGATGGCTGACAAGTCGTATGCAGTTGAATTGAGTCTTGGTCTTGAGGACACCAAGGATCCTCCTGTAGCAGGAGCTGGGGGGCCATTGACGCGAGCTCTTAAGAACTATCTTCTCTATGTTTCCTGGCACACACTGAGGCACTTGACCTGATGTTTTTTGACACTGGAAATGAGAACAAGCAACCACCACAGTACAACTCATAAATCACCAACCCTCAAACCTCAATGGACTTGACCTGTGTATGAGGTTAGCTCCAAGGATGCCAACGTGCTCTTCATGCTCAAGAAATCCACCACAAACTTGGAATTGAAATCTTTGTCAGGTTGTTATCAGACCCGTCGATACTCGACATGTATGTTTAAATACGTTCAATTCATTGATTGGCACATGACATTGTTCATTCATTGATTGATCGTTGTTTTGTTTGTCTTGTCTTAAACTTCAGACTTCAAATTACACGTTAATCGTTAAATAAATTTTGGTAGTTGGCATCATTGATGAATAAATTGTAAATGCAATGCTAATACACAGCACATTCCAACGAGTGATACTACAAATGTGTCTTGTCCACAATCTGCTAGGATCACTATTTTCGACTGATGATGCTGCCATCACAAATGAGGACATTGCATGTGACCAACTGGTTGCACTGGCACAACCATTTAGTTCAGTTGTGTCATATGTTGGCCAAGATTCTTTCAAGAACCAGCGCAAACAGGGACAGCTTGAGGATTCCAAGCAGCGCCATGCAGATGTACTTGATATGTTTTTCTTCCAGCCCGTGATGGATGGACGTAGTGCCAGCTACACAACTTTTCTAGGGGAGCAGATTTCATTTGATGTGCTGGTACAACCTTTCTCATTGAAGCAAGCCGAGTTTGATCTTGGATCTGCCAGTTTCACGAGCATCACAGCCATGTCAGAAGGTGAACCCACATCATGCTCACTTTCAGAGATACCTTTTGATGTATTGTCCAAGAACCTTATTGCGTGGGTTGGCAACGAAGTCACACATCGTCTCACCAAGCCTATGTCATTTGACTGCATTGACATTGTTATTGAACGTTGTGTTTGTGCAGAATTTACACCGAATCCTTGAATGGTTTAATTTTGAATTGTGATGTGACTAACACCTTGTCACTTACCGCGTCGCTCCTGTTAAGGCCCCAAGATTCAGCTGATTTGTTGGAGAGTATGGCGATAGCTGGCGCTTTCTGGGAGAAAACAGGTTTCTTTGTCCAGCCAGACTGCACAGGATTGGATTATTTGCTACAGAAGCAGTTTGTCTTGTCCTGAGTTATGGAGTTTGTGGTCAGTGTGATGACAAATCAACATAGTTCAACGAACCAACATCAAACAAAGAGAGGAACACTCAACTTAAACTTCAACAAGTATATATATATATATATATGAGTCAGTCTATTGAGTATATTATGATATAATATACACATTGCGCACTACTGCTCGTGGAACAAGGTTGGCAAACGAGACGACACCGACATCGACGTCTTCAATATCACCAATATTGGCTTGGATGCCTTCTTTGTGGTCCAGACTTACAACCAACCTCAGCCATTGGCAAATTTCAGACTTGGAGAAGTTCGTAAACCCAACCGCTCTGATTTACAAAAAATGTCTGAATTCGAGCTCATTCTGGAGTTGAACACTTCAGGATGGACCTATGCGCACCAGAAGGTCAGCAAGAAGACTCCGCCTTACACGAAAGATGGTCAGAAAATATGGTTTTACCACGCATCATCTATGACAGGCGGAATCAACTACAGGTACCTGTCAGTGCTTGTGTTGTCTGCTGACCTCTTTGCTGACGGCTTGAAAGAAATTTTCCATGGTCAACCAGTTTCGTACTATGATGCTCTACTGAAAGTGAGCTCTTCGGCATTGAACAAGATTTTACCATGGCAAACAAAGTCCTTCTATTCAGATCTGATCCGGAAACAAGGGCAATATGACACGAGGAAGCGGAAGCGCAGGTTAATCCCACAAGTCGCAAACGATGATTGTGATGCATATTGTGGTGTGAACACAGAGACTCCTGGTATATCTCACACCAATGCTGTTGGGCCTGATGAGTCCAACATGCAGCCTCCGGTAGGCAATTTGTCGTCCAGCTCTGATTCATCAATTGATTCAGATCATGAGCCTGAGCCAGAGGATGAATGTGACATTGCAAAAGATACAAATGTTGGCACTGGATATGACCAAGAACCATTGGCGACCGTTGACTCATTCCAGAAAGCTCCTTCTAGCTCTAGTACAAGTACCGGACCAACAATGGACAGCAAACGTGGTGAAGACGAACTGGCCGACTCATTCGTGGAACCTTCTAGCTCCAGTACCAGGACTGGACCAAAGAAAGACAGTAACCTTGATGAAGAACAATTGGTAGTGAGCTCACTGTCTAAGCTTCCAGACAATTGCCAATCAAAGCATCCAAAGAAGCGAAGAGATAGCAAAACAACAGAGGTAGCAGCCACATCAGCAATAGTTCCACTGCAATTGCAACCAGCTGTTACAACCACATCCATGGAATCCACAGCAAAGAAGCCGGTTGACCAGAAAGGGCCTCCAGCAGAGAGAGTCAAGAGACTTGCTCCTGCCCGGGCATTACGTGAAACTTCACAAATTGGTGGTGGATCAGCTTCAATCTTCAATCCTTCCACTGTATGGATCGGAGATGTTCCTATTATTCCAAGAACAGATCAGAAGGCACGCTCCTTCTATGTCAAGTGTCCACTTCATGGGACCCACATGCGCAGCTGCTCAAGACAAATGAGCAAGGGCACAGAGGACATCATCATCCGATCCTTGATGTATTGGCTTCTCCAAGGCAGCACATACGTTGAATGTTTGCATTGTGAATGAAATACAGTTCAGTTTATAGTTTAGGTTTATTTTGTCACCATATCAATTCTGGTATGACAGATTTTGGATAATTGCAACACTTATTTCAAATCTACCAGTGTCTACCAGGCTATGATATGGAGCCAAAACCAGATGAGTCTCCTGAACAGCTTCGAGCAAGACATGTTCACAATGTGGAACCTCGGCCATGTGTAGTTTGTATGTATGTGTAGTGTGTTTTATTTTATTGACTGGTGGTGGGGGCGGGGGTGGGGTAGTAACAGTGTTTAAGTGCATCACTGATCATTGACACTGTTGTTGGTCTTTGGTTCACTTTGATGTTCATTGTTCACCCTTAAGTGATTTGTTTTGGAATTGTCACCCCCCCTGACTCCTGACATTACTTGACTTATTGCTTCTTTGATACAAGGCAATGCCTACGGATCTTCCAAGTCGAGAAGAACTTGAGAGTGCACTCCAAAGCAGAATGGGAAGGCCAAGGGGTTTAACCAGGTTGTTCAATCCTTTATGTATGTTGAGGGCTATGGCCAGGGGTGAACATTAACCCCACTTGCCTTTGCAAACACCTGTTGTTGATGGTACATTGTGTCACTTTGTGTTGACCTTTGTGGCAGTCAGACTATGTTTTTTTGTTTATCAGACATTGTCATTCTTGTATTTTTTGACTTATATCTTATATAATATATAACTACTACTATGGTGAATGGTGAAGTAATAATATCATCTTCATTATCATCATATAGTCATATAGTATAGTATAGTTGCATTCATATTCACGCACTAGGATTTCTGGAGCTACCCGCTACCCCTATCATTGCCGGACTGGACTGGACTATTTGTTCTTTGACACAAGACGCCAGGTGATACCTATGTATGGATCTTCCAAGTCGAGAACGAACTCTCAGGTAAATGATGAGGGTCATTGGTGGTCAGCCTATCCAAGGACTGAGCAAAGTCGTTCTGTATGAATGTAGAGGGGGCTTATCAAGGTAGTGAACAGTGCAACCTTGATCTTTGGGGTATTTAGCAGCAATTGTATCTGCTTTCTTCTGGTGTACCAACACCGGGACCAGACGTTTAGAATTGTCCTGGACAATTGAAAGATTGCGGTGCAGTGTGTTGAACTTTTATGACTCCTGTCACTCCTGACTCCTGTCTATGCTTTTGATTGATGTGATTCAAGATAGTTTGATATGCAATTTGACAATTTGTATAACTTTTATGACAAGACAAGAGACACCATTGCTAAGTTGCTACAATTGTAATCGTATTAAACAGATACTAACTTTGACTTCAGACTTTAGTTGGGTTGAAGTGAATCACACAAGACACACTGGCTCAATTCGACCAAGAACAAAAGCACAAGTTCTGGTCACCAGATGTCAGACTCCGCTGTTCCAGCTTCCAATATGCCTGATGTCCCGGCCAATCTGTCCCTTCAAGGGATGCAGGTGGATGCTGTTCTGCGGGAGAACGGACCATATATTGGTCATGCCAATGTGAAAGAATTTGTGGTTCAAATGGAAGCATGTTTCTTGGCAATGGTGAGGCAACTTCAGACTTTCAGACAATGTCTTGGTTTTGTATCCATCATGACCTTGGATCTCAACCTTGGTGGCAACCACAGTGTCCAGAACATGGTTACTCACGATCCTTTGAGACAGGCCCCAGTGTCGAGCACTCCGCCGCCTGCAGGATTGGCGCCCCCTAGGGCATATAGTGCAAACCCCGTGCATCATTTTTTGCAACGGGCAAAGATGTCCTTCTCCAATTTGATCCGAATTTTGGAGAGTCAGAATGCTCTTGCTGCTTCACCAAGTGTTATGATGATTACCCTCACACTTGATCAGAGGAACCAGACTTGTGTGGCATCTATCACTCCCAACCTTACTTCCAGCAACTCCGAGGATGATGCAACTGATCCTGGTGATGGTGAGTCTCGGGGGGTACCAGCTGTTATTGCACCTAGTGACTCCCCTGGTATTTCAGAACAACCCAGACTCGTACGACTTGGTGATCAAAATCCAGGGACTACCAATGAGCAAACCACAGATTCAAATCCGGCTTCAACTCCAACTGCAGGAACAAATACACATGTTTCAGTGACTATGCCTGTGGCTATGAATCCGCCCCCTGTCTCAACCAATGGAACAACATCAGTTACCGATGGACCCAATCCAACAGGGAGACGAGCAGGGAGACAAATGAGAGATGGTGCAACTGCCAGACCAGCACGCGACAGTCGCCATGAGACATCAGGATCCCAAGCCATTGATGCCATTAACTGGGGTCCTGTACGAGGCATTGGCTACTTCGCGCGATTTCGTTCAGCACCTACAGGTCATCGTCAAGGCTCTTCTTCATGAAGGTTTTCTTGGGGGACCAGGGCATGGTGATGAGTGAGAGCGGATGCAGTAGACTTTACAAACCATCAATAGCCGGGCCGGCCTGGCCGAATAGTTCTATCTGAATACTGAATGCAAACGAGTTCAGTTATTCCCTTTTCTATAGTTTTGAGTCACCATGCCGTCGACTTGAGTGATCGTATGTAGAGAATCATTGAACAAGGAATGTCACTCCATGGACTAAGATCAAGACTAGGTGACAGACTTTAGTGTTATGATGTGGTATGTCTTTGTTATCATTGAGTGGTATTGTTTTGGGTTATCAAATGTTGTTACACGTGTATGTTCCATGTCTTGGCTTGGTGACCCTCAATTGGGGTATGTCTTGCGTCCATTACCTTCTATTGTGTGTGTGTCCACACAGATGGCAGGACAGGACAGGGACTGAAATTTGATCAGGATGATCAGGAGGGACAGAGGGAGAGACAAAGAAACAAAACAAGGCAGCGACTTTGGACTGGATGGCAATTGTGTATTATGTTTTGTTATGTTACCTGACTTAGCCTTAGCCCGAGCCTCGGACCTTAGACTGGCATTGCTGTGGTAACATAAAGGATGACAATGACTACTACCAAACTATTATCAGGGGCTGTACTTGTGGAGAAGAGAATAATCTTTCAATGAATTCCAAGAAGACCAGGTTTTACTGTACCCGGATGGTGGCAGAGAGGGCATACGTATAGTTAGTTTTTGTTTTCAGGAGGTTCACAGGTCATGGAGAGAGAGAGAGAGAGAGGTCCTGCACCCCGGACATGTAGTTTCAGAAAATTATCTTCCGGAAGCGGAACTCTCCACAACTATATTGGGGTGAGGATCGCTGGTCGCAGGGACAGTAGTCCAAAGACTTATACGTTTTTGGAAATAAACAGGAATCGGGATGTCGCTGGTTTGGGGGAGAGCGGTCCCGACTTATAGTTCCAGAAATTCCGGAACTACAAATTTTGGTGGAGGTTCGCCGGTCGCGGAGAGAGCGGTCCAGAACATATAGTTCCGGAAATTCTGGAACTATAACTTGTGGGGGGGGG
>CAXAMN010022333.1:0-15132 GCA_963970005.1 Durusdinium trenchii | reverse complement strand
AACTATAAGTTTTGGGGGAGGTTCGCCGGTCGCGGAGAGAGCGGTCCCGGACTTATAGTTCCGGAAATTCTGGAACTATAAGTTGTTTTGGGGAGGTTCGCTGGTCATGGGGAGATCGATCACGGAAAGATCGTGGAACAAATGGTTTGGGGGACCCCGGGGCAGGTTCCAGGGTGCTGGAATGGTTACGGGATGGTTCACTGGATTTTTTTTTGGATTAGCCAGCTCAAACTCTGATTCACCAAAAAAAAATGAATCAGCTGCTCAAAAAGTTATAATCCCGGCAAAAACTTATAGTTCCGGAATTTCTGGAACTATAAGTTATAATCCCTGGGGACCAGTTTTTTTGCGGGTATGTTTTTGTTTTTTTGGAGGCTTTTGTGGCCAAAAAAACAAAAACTTACCCGCTAGAGAGTTGGTTAGCGGGTAAGTTTTTGTTGTTTTCATCAAAAAAACACAAAAAAAAAAACAAAAACATACCCGCAAAAAAATGGTCCCCAGGGATTATAACTTATAGTTCCAGAAGTTCTGGAACTATAAGTTTTTGCCGGGATTATAACTTTTTGAGCAGCTGTTTCATTTTTTAAAATAGTAATTTTGTTTTTGAACTGGTCAGCACAAAAAAAAACCGTTGGAAGACTCCTTGGCAGGGTCCAAACCATATATGTCTCAGTTGTATATGTTCACACCATGTTTGGGAACATTTCTCATTGGAAAATCCTGTAAATCCTGAGATACCACAGCATCCGGTTCAAGTGGCATATCACTGGATGACCAGTGTTGTTTTGATTGTATGTTTGGATCAACTGCTGCTTTGTATGATCAAATAGCACTGCCCATCACAGGTAGTTGACCAAGATTCCAGGATTTAAGTATGTTTCACCTTCACCATATGAAGAGACCAAAGACTTGTCAAACGAAGACAACGACTCAGATTACAAATAGAACCTGGTTCTATTTTAGTATCCTACATGTCGAGCTCGGAGTCGGATGAGAGTTCTGGGAGCTCCAGCTCCAGCAGTTCAGTGTCTCTGTCGACTGACAGCTCTCGACAGGTTGGCAGGGCGGCCTAATGATCGTGTCGTGTTATCGCCTTTCTTCACCACAGGGTTTTGGAATTTTGGACAGTTTTAACCAATTGTCTTGATGGTAATGTTTTTGTTACGGTCTGGTCTGGTCAGTCCCAAAGGACACTGCTGCAATGGACATGGACAATACTGAATGCCCCAAAGAGAACATGACCACGATGAACATCCCAACGGAACCCGTCTCCTATGCCCAAGATGATGAAGACGACATGGTAGTTGTGTGCAACAACAATGGTCGGGATTGCGCTGGTGATGATGATGATGTTTGCTCTTTGCTTTCAAAGGTGCAGGGTCCAAAGTCACTGCATCATCCAATGTAGGCCATAGTCATAGGTCACTGTCCAGACAAGTTACAAGCTGTTCATTATCAAACAATACTGAGAACATTATGTCATCAGTCCGAGTCCTCATCAAGTCTTTGCAGTGGTTTGGATCAAATGTCCCTTTCAGGTGAACAAATATGATTGGCCTGATGGTCCAACCTCGTTGGCTGATCTTTTTGATTGGGCAAGGTTCAACGCCACCAAGATACTGAAGGAGTCTCCACATTCAGCAGCTGCAATCGATCGCATGAAGAGAGTCCTCCAAAAAGACATATGGATATTTGATAGCTATTCAGGCATGGGCACAGGTGGATTTACATTCCATCAACAACACGATCATATGACACGTAAGAAACTCAGTTGTTCCAAACAATCTACACACAAACAAGAGATCTGATTTGTTACTCACGTAAAACTTCATTTCATTTTTGTAAAGATCATCACCATACTGTTAATTCATGTTCCAGTTGACCAAGGTGTTATGCGAGAACTCTTTCCAACGGAATTCCATACTCATGGAATTGTCAAGACCATGGTTGCATGTGATGCGGACTCCAGTTGCAGAAAGGTATTGCAATCTCTCCACTCAGTACCCGTGGCTGTGGTTTGGTCATGTTTGTTTTTTTAAACACAAACACGTATATGACCATGACCATGTTCTTATTTGTTTATGTGGCAGTGGCACAGTGGTTGTCATGACCATGGGGCCCATGGGGGTGGAAATTGGGGATTCATTCGATCAGCCAGAGTTTGACTCAGTCTGAGGCGTACCGACCAGCTCACATTGGAGGCAATTTGGAGGAACGTGTCGAACCGGAACTCATTTTGAGACTTGGGGAGATTCACATAGCTCATAAGGTTGAGCTGGCACAAGCAACCCGTCTCCTGCTTGATGTCAAAGTGCTTTGTGGATAGCTTTTCACCAGTATTCGCCTCAACCAGTCGGGAGGTGAAGAGAGGGACACTGAATGTCAATGTATATATATATATATATATAATATTATATTCAGGTTTGTTGACTCTGACCATGACCGTTTTGACCTCTTTTGTTTTCGGCTGACACAACTGCAGAGATTTGAAGAAGTCTAGTTCTAGTCTAATTCTAGTTTTCTAGTTCTATAGTTATATCGCAGGTTCTAGTTCTATGTCGAGTACTTCAGTAAGGTCTCGAGCAGACTGGCCCAAATGGTGAATCCATCGAAGAGTTCATCGGTAACAAGCTCTTGGATACCTATGTTGAATGCTTGGTGACCAACAAGTGGAAATGGGTCACAAATGGCAAATGCTTTGGATGTGGTAAGAAGGGGCGTGCCAAGGACTGTGTTGCAAGAAATCTGAGAGCGAGTCAGTGAGTAATCATGACTTGTTAAACTTTAAGTTCAAGGCTCGGCTTGGCTCTTGGCTAGTAAATATTTTTATTTTAGAAACCATAATGACAATGACCAAAACCCGAGCCCTTTTTCTAGGCATTTTTTGTATGACAATGACAAGGTCAGAGCCCTATCCCTACTAAACCCTAAGCCCTATAAATCAACACCCTAACACTGCTCCTAAACCCTAAAACGCAAGCCCTGCTCCTAAACCCTAAAACTGTTTGCCCACGGTCCACGGGCCCACAATGATGCCCCCCCCCAGAAGTCCAGCACAGGTAAAATGTCCATCTTGCTCACATCATGCCACTAAACATCTCCACTTAACTGAATGTGTGACATTACAACATCAAAAACAATGGCATTCAATCATCCCAACAAATCAGGAGCATGTAATGAAGTCCACCCACCAATCCAGCAAAGGCAAAGGACAACAAAACACCCTTGCTCACATCAGGTGTGTGACCACAACAAAATACTAGCCACCAAAGAATTCCACAAGATTGCCCTGTAGATTGGATACTCGTGACATCAAAGAACATTGTTACCAGTCAAGCAACCCAAAAAGAAAATTACAAACATGTGATTGTGATTGCATGCAAAACAGCTCCCACAACACCGGTAGTAGGACACCTACCCAATCCCCCCCAAAAGAAACAACACACAAAAATATCAGTCCAAAGTGCTCACTCTTGAGGTCGAAGATCCCCACATGGTTGGCGCCATAGGGGGCGAAGTAGGCAATCTCGTTGTAGATCACCTGGGCAAAGTGGGATTTGCTGCAAAAAGGATTCTACTCACAAATTTACAAACATGCAAAATTCAAAAAATGTGAAATGTGATTGCATGCAAAGCAACTCCCACAAAGAACCCACCCCCCCCAAAAAAAAAATAAAAATAAAAAAAACAAACTGACCAAACTTACCCAAAATAATGTGTGTTACTTTGTTATGGCTATACATTTCAGTTTTAAAGTTTATTACTTATTTTTGTTAGTTGTTTAATCTGTTAGCGAATTAGCGGGCTTAATTAAGCGCGCGTGCTTTTGGTCCTTCCTGACTGCATCGACTTCCTGGCAGCGACCTTGTACCAGTACTCATAAACCTAAAGCCTAACAGCCTAATCACCTGAAGAGAGGAAACTGGCCTTGGACTGAGCCCAATTATCAATTGGGAAAACAGATAGACCTGAAGACTTAATGCCAGGTCATAATGTGAGGCCATACATGCGGTCGGCAGGTCAGTCGGGTTCATTGCCAGGAGTGCAAACCTGTACTCTAACAATGTCATCCTCTTTGAAGACGATGATTCTTGACCCGTCTGAACACAGGCTACGATTTTCAGCTTCAATCGCTGAGTCGAGACATGGAGACTGCAAAGAAGCAGGTGATGGTTGCAGTTTCTTGCCTGTCCGCAAACACATCATTTGTCGATGTCCCTTGAACTGCCACAGAAGTGGATCAGATTCAAGAAGCTGAAGGACATCGGAGACACATCGCTTCGCCAGGCACGTTCTCTGCCTGTGCTACCCTCCCCTCAACGTCTACATGCTCCTGACGGATGGCCCCCCCTGCCCCGCGTGATGACTTGTTGAGCGTGCGTCATACATGTACACCCTTTCCTCTCAGGTGAGCCCGTCTGTTCCGCGTGCCTCGCTTAGTGTGCTTGGTCATACTGATTGCGTGTACATGGTATGTGCCACAATATATACACATATGTGAGTGGTGCCTGCGTTTAATCTGTCTTTATAATTTTACGATTTGATTACGCTTTAATTAAAGTTTAAAGTTTAGTGCTTTGAAGCGAAAGACAAAGAGAGAGGCAGAATCAGTGCAGCTGTAGTTGCACTACATTGATGATCAGTCAGCCAGCAATGATTCAACAATAGTCATGAATCACTAGACAGGCTTGTGGCCTAGTCTACAAGGATTCACAGGTATGCTGGTTATGATTGTTTTTATTACAAAAAGAGTCTAGTTTAGGTCTAGGTCCAGGTATGACCATTCAGGATCCTAAGTTCACTAAGTTCCTAGGATGAACTACCAGCAGCCAGGGTTCGGATCATCGTTGTCATCTAACCCCTTTCAGGAGACATGTCCAACCCCACTCGCATATGCTATCGATCTGGAAGCCAGAGAGCCAGACCAACGACCAATCCGCATAGCAGTAGCTGGCACCACTTGCACAGATCATAGCGCCATGGGTACCTTGGCTTTTATTTCTAATTGGAATGGGAATGGGATCCTATAAAACTCCAGACCCTACTCGTGTTTGGTTTGGAAATGGAAAGACCACCAAAATCCAAATCTATCATATTGGATGCTGGTCCAAAAAAGAATATAAGCTGAATCTGACCAGACCAATTGTTGTATTTTTTTTGTCAGAGTCAATGGCATATCAATGGTGACTCTTGGTTGGAGGGGAAGAGCGTTGACTTGGTGAAATTGACATGATGCCCGAACTCAGGCGCTCATCACGGACTTCTTGGCGAAAGCTGTTTGCCATTATCTATTTGGATTGCAGAAAGAAAACTCTGTCAGGAGGACTGTGTGAATATGGTAGCCATGCCATGAGTCATACATGTTCAATACCTCTATGAATTTATGACCCTTCCTTTCCTGATTCCTCAGTGAGGTCAAATTCTTATGTGGCATGTTTGGGGACTCACAGTGGTCAACCTTGATCCATGTTCACTGTAGGATGTTATCGTCCACGAATGTGCACCGAGATTTGACAGAAACATATTGAAGCGGCATTTGCCCGGATACACGTTGCACGAGGTTTGGGAACCTAAGTCCAATACAGGGAAGGGCAAACAGAACAAGGATCCAAAACCTCTGGCTTTGAGTCAACACTGTTTCGGGTGGCCGGAACATCGACCTCGTGCTTACACTGTGCTGACCAAAGATAGCACGTGTAGCCTTGCAGATCCTGGACTACAAGCAGTGGAATCATTGTTCAGGAAACCCGTGCTACCGGTGTCTGCCCTGTGGTGTGCCCCACAGGCCGGGTGAACATGTGAACACTGAATATGGTCAGATCTGAGTCCTGAGCCCCCAAAATGCCTGACACACATGGATCCAGATCCAAATCCTCAAAGAGTATGAACCCCTGGCCGGGCCCCTGAGGCCGATGTGGATTTAGAACGTAGAGCAAATGCCCATCGACTATGCAAGCCATTGAAGTCTCCCTTTGCTGATCTTCTTGGAGGACTTGGAGCTGGTATGAAAACATCTCCCAGTTGGTCAATCAGTCAGACTTGTTCAAGACTTGATGCATTAAAAGACATTCCAATCCAGTGTTTGTATTTGTAACTGCTAACTTATTCACCAAACTATTGAACGCTGGGAGGAGCTAAGAAGGTTTGGCTTTCTCAGTACAGGAAGCTTGACAAGGTGAAAAAGGTCCTGAAGAAAGGCTACACTGTGAAGATCGCCAATACGGATGGTCACTTGGATTTGGAGTCCCTTTCGTTCAGCATGTAAAAGTGGACAGACTGGCATGAAGACACACCAGTGTACACACACTCACATACACATATGGTGTGTGCTCGATTCGCTCGATTTACCTGTACATTGCATTGTATTGCAATGTAGAACAAATTCGATAATATAGTATATAGTAGTATATAGTATATAGTAGTAAAATAATAGATAGTCCCTGGGTCCATAGCTACATCATTCGACTGATTCCCAGGTTCCCATATCCCCAGGTCTGAGTCAGGTCAGGTTAGTAGCAAGTAGCTAGTAGCAAGTAACAATTAGCAATGTATCAATATTGGTGAGCTGAGGTGCTGCCACGGAATGTAAACCAATCTTGGTTCCAAAGATGTCATCCTCATCCTCAGTTCAAATCACACAACCAATTGTCTGGTTTGTGCATCTAAATGCCCCTCGCTCCATCGTGTCCACCACCCCAGGACAAAAACATGTTCAAGATTCCCTTGATCCTAAGGAACGCTTTGCACCAAGCGAGCTAGTTATTTGGTGGCCAACCTGAATCAGAACCCGTCTCAACGACCAATTGTATCAATGTGGCTTCCAGCTTTGCTCAAAGCTGGATGCATGTGGCTGATTTCTTGTGAGTCTGACAGTCCTGGACCTGGAGAGGGATCATCTGTGGACAGTGGGTCCAGGAATGATTGCTTGGAAGAACGTTGGCTGCTACCAAAGGACCAGTGGTTTGGAGTTCCAAACAACAGTATGAGGTGTTGACATTAATGATTGATGACAGGGACAGGATATACCTTCAGAGTTTAAGGAACTATGACTAGTGACTGATACAATTACTATTGATTGAATGATTGATTACATGACCATGAACAACTCAGGAGCATCTAAACGCTCAAGGTGTGCCTCAGTGGCCTGCACTTTCTTGCAGTGATCCTTTTCCAGTCTTTTCAGCAGAATTGCCAGCTACTGTCGCCAAGAAGATTGCTGGGAACGTAACATGTCTGCATTTAGATGGGGCAGGGCAAATCGGTAAGCCAAAGGTCAAAATGGTCAAAAAAAACAATTGAGTAATAAGTAAGGTTCCAATTGTTTGACTGACCTAGACTGGACTTTACATTTTAAACCAGCAGGTGACCGGCGGTTCCATTTGTTAGTTCTGCTTCCCTCCTTTTCTCTTGTTCCCCTGTTGGAACTAGTACGTGAACCACGTATGTTTAGATTTGGATTTGGAATGTTGATTGAGGCTATGCATACCTCATGCGTTGGATCACTCCATGCAGCAGTGTTATCAACACTATGCCTTCGAGAGTGATGATGTCTATTTGGCCATTGAGTACTGAGATGAACTGAGCACACTTGGCCTCTGGGGAACATGTTTTTGGGAGTGGGCCTGGGGCAACAAACTACAGTGACAGAGGGTTCATCTCCTTTAAGATTCCTCCACACTCTATGTAGCTGTAACAAAGCCCCATCAAAACACAAACAATTATATGATGAATGATGTAATAAATATAACTACTATAGTTATATATGTTTCACTATGTTTAGATTATTTAGATATAGAAAAAACCTATCTATAGACAATCACCACCATACTACCGGACCGGATTGTATCTAGATTTCCCGCAGCCCCAACTGGCCCCAACTGACATGATTGTCAGATCATGCAGATTAGCATGTACAAATTTGATAGCTTGCAAGCCTAGCCAGGCATGCTTCTGATGCTGCCAAGGATCTATATGTGCTGCTCCGTCTTGAGCAAAACCGATCTCGAACACGGACATGTAGTTATCTCCAATGGTTGATGTACCTAAGTTGTTCAGCCACAACAGTGTTCACTCAATCACTCATGTGTCTGGATCATTGAACACCTGGAACGAATCAGAATGATTGTAATCATCAACTTGTTGTTGTTTTTTTTGGCCCAAAGGGTCTGGGACTTGGGGGTTTGATTGAGGAGCCTTGAAGCAGGCTCTTTGATTTCCATGGATGCATTAAATGCCATGGTCGCGACTTCAGGGCCTCATGATATGCCTGATCTCAAAGACATCACTCATGTGAAGTGTTCGGTGAGGAAGTGTGCTTTGAAGGTGGTTCGCAATCCATGCAGGTCAGGTACTGAGTGTTTCTTGCATAACAAATACCCTCTGTTGATTGACTGCTGGAGTTTTGAATTAACATGAATTAGCGGCGCAGCATAAGACAAGGTAACATGTGGGTTCGTACTCACACCAAGGCGCCTACACTTCTGTTGTGGTCATACGGTATCGAAGGACGGCATGTACCAGCAAGCATCAAAGGCCAAGAACCCTGAACTGCTTGCCACGTTACAAGATCTCGAAGCCAATGACCCAGACCAGTTCCTGGAGCATTTGGAGAACTTCAGTGAAGAGTGCCCTGTTCATGAGTTCAGAAAGAGTGTCAATTACTAGTGACACAAACATCTAATATATTCAATAGGGCTGGCCAAGCAGTATCCAGTAGTTGCTATTTTGACAATTTGATGTGCAACTCAGGTGTCCAAACCCAGGGCGTGGCCGACAACGTAAATCTTGGGACTTTGGTCGGGTGCTCAAGGCCAAGACATCTGGTCACAAGAACTCCAACACCGCCACCAAGAAGCCCTTCACATTAGAAGACTATATACTATGGCATGAAACAAAGGCCCCAACCTGGAGGAGAGACTTGTTCTAGATTATATTCATCATACAATACAATAATACAACGGTACTTTTATGACGGTTATGATTATGATGATGATAGTATGTTTTTAACAATCCGTCACTGTGACTGTTATGTTGACACACGGCAAGACAAGATGATAGTAACACATATTTCACAGACTGTGCACTGCCACTACACTGAACATTGTTTACATGAACTCAGGACTGAATCGGAAAGCTGCCACACAGGAATGGCAGCGGTTGTTTAGCAATCCTTCTAGTCGCAAAGATCAAGTGGATGCAAATGACAAGGATGGAGTCCCTTTGGGTAAGGCCGGACCGGGCAGATCTTTTGATCGTTAGATTGTACGATGAGGACAGCATAGGGGTCAAATCTGATCTCAAGTTAGTTGAAGACATATCATATCCAAAACAAATTATTAGTCATAGTCATAGTCGAGTTAGTTATCAATAGTGTGACAGTATGACTGTGTGTTTCTCAAAGTTGACTGGTGTTTGGTGTTGCAGTGCTTGTTGTTTGTGTTTGTTGTTTATGGTATTGATAAGTGATGATTAGCGATGATGGCCCAATGATTTTTGGTGTGGAGGTATGGCGGCTGTGGATCAGTGTTGAAGAAGCTGAAGTGAGCTCTACCTATCAGGACTGGGTTCCTGACAGTTGCACACCCCACCCACCCCAACTTAACAATTGACAATGACAACAACTTCTCAGGCCCATATTGTTTTTTGTTTTTGACAACTATGTATTATGTTCAATGTTTATGTATAGTATAGTATAGTATATATATATATTTATTTTACCTCCTGACTCCTGACAAGTTGACACAGGATCAACGAGTGGAAGTTCAACAAGTTGACGAAAGCACAAAACCTTCCGACAGAGTGTTGACGCACCACAGAGCGATTGCTGCAGCGGCATGGAGTGAGTTTGATGATGCTGAAGAACAGCCCTTGATTCCCTTTGAGGCCATACACACACGGGGAGATGTGGTCGGTGTGGTGGGAAATTCGAACACCAGTGGCAGTGGTGGTGGACCGAAAAGAGAAAGAATACCAGGGGCAGGGCCAGCGCCAAGGACTAAGGCGACTGTAGCTCCCAATGTTGAAGCTGCAAAGCAGCGTGCAAAAACCACTGGTGAATGGAAGAAGGTGGAAGCTCTTGTCACGAGAGCCATGTCCATTGGCGAGCAAGTTCTGAATGTAGATGCTATGAAAGTTCATGGTACACAAGAACTGGTTGACCAGGATTGCACTCTGTTTCTTCTGAAGGACAGAATGCAGCTGATCAAGTTGGCTGCCAATAGGGAGGTGGGACAAGGGTGCAAGGAGAAAAACAAGGAGTTGTTCAACAAATGCCTTCAGGACCCCTACTTGAGGGACCTGACCACGACGTTGCTTTCCACAGAGGAGGGTTGCCACACAGTTGGATCGATCACACGACTTCGAGATGTACTCTTAGACCTCCAACCAAATGTGGTGATGATCAACCAATTGATGGACAATCATAGAAATGGAATGGCTTTGCTACGGTCAATCTCGTCTTGTGTGACGACTGAATGTGACAACTGGAAGAGCAATGTACAGGCCCTAGTCAAAGCTCGTGCCGACGAAAAGAAAGCACTGGAGAAAGCACAAGAAAAGGAGCGCAAAGCACAAGAAGCTCTGCAGAAGAGACAAGCAGCTGCTGAAAAAAGAAAAGTAGAGGCTGCAGCAAAGAAGGCTGCAGCAGCAGCAAAGAAAGCACAAGAACAACAACAAGGTGCAATTGAAGATCAACCAGAGCCTCCTAGTGAGCCGGGTAAAACCCGCCGGGCCCGAGTCAGTCGGCAACATGAACTATCCGAGTCAGATCCACCAATCCTTCACCAGTTGAGGTCATCGTCCTTGGTGACCAAAACGACACATGTTGAGGACTTGACTGAGTTTGTGAACGCCATCGTGAATGAACCAGACTCACCGGCATTGCTCCGACTCAAAAAAAGCGAGTATGAAGAAGGTCCTCTCAGTGACTTGACTGAGATTATGGACCTGGATCAACAACACCCGTGTTTTGAGTTCTGAGACTCAAAAATCAAGACCGGTTCATCCCCAGACTCCAGAATTAAACTAGTTTTGTTTTCAAAGGGAAACAAAACAAAATACAATAACAGTGACAACAAACAGCACCACTGCAGCCACTGCACCACAAATACATACAGTCAAATATTTGTACTCTGCAAATGGAACTCTGAAATCTGATATGTTTCTTTCTTGAAGAACTATCTATGACTATACTATGCACTAACAAATATGACAACTGCGCGAACTCGGTCTCCCCCCTCTTTGACCTAGGCGATGCCGGGTATGACTTCTACGACGGCAACCTCTGTTGCAAAGGTTTTGCAGACTGATTTTGGGAAGTTCTCGATTGACTCAGCCAGTGCTTTTGACGAGAATCCCAGTGGCCCTAACCGGAAGGTTAAGTACGTACCAGGTCCAGCCATGCAGCTGTGCTGTGACCAGCTGATTCAGCTGAAGATTGAAGAGATGACCAGTTCTGGCAATGATTGCGAGTTTGCACCTGTGGTCATTGAACGTTCTGACATGGATTCAAGGCTCCTTTGTTCAGTTGTTTAGTAAGTTTGGTTTATGGACAACCCGTGGTCATATGACAATGAGTGTTGATGTTAAAGTGGTGAAGGCAATTCTGGTGATGGACAATTATTCATCATCTCATCGAATCATCATAAGTAGAATCATACAGAATCATCCAATCCAACCTGCCTACCTTCGTGTTGATGTTTAATGGTGTTCAGTGCAGTGTTCAGTTCATGTCTTACTTTCAGACTGCTGGCTGACCTGTGTGAGCTCACATTGGTGTGACTGAGGCTCAAGCAAATGGCGGTACGTGACTCCATGCCAGAGAAGGCCCTGGAGATGTTGTCCACAAAGTTCCAGACCCTAACTTGGACAGCTTTTCGCAAGGGTGACGTGTTCATTGGCAATCTACCAGGTGGTCTTGGTTACATGATCTATCAGCAGGAAGGGAATCGATTGATGGCTACTATGGGTTTAGAGCAGGCATGCCGTTGGGTGCGTCCTGACTACAATCTGGAGTCTACTTCAACTGAAGAGTTGGATACCATCATCAAGGACCAGAGCCAGGGTTGTATATCAAATATATTATGTATGTTTAGTATGTTTTGAATAATTGAACCAGACTCAGACCGGACCTAACTCCTGGTACTTCTTATGTGTTGTGTTTGAACCCGAGTCAGCCCGAGTCTTACTGTCAGCTATCACATTAATGATTCATTAAATATAATATATATATATATATATTCATAGACATAGACTCATATACTTGACTCGGATGTTGTTTAGAAGTAACTAAAGTAGCGCACAGTAACACTAACACCGTTGGTTTGGTCAGAACACTGATCAGTAACTACTAACTACTGACTAATTGACCACTTGTTTTGGGCTATGACACTAACAGGAGGCAGCACAATTCTTGCAGAACTTGGACGTTCCCACGATGAGCGGTGAGGGTGTGGGTCAGTCTCTCTCATCTGTGCGGGTGACATATATCAATCCGGGGGATGTGATCTATATCCCGTTCGGGTCATTGCTATGTGAAAAGGCCTTGGGTGGCCATTCCCTGGGTTTGCGGATACCTATGGCATTGCTTTCGCCTACCCAGAGACCAGCTGCAATGTTCCTGGAGAAAAAGTCACCGCTGAACCCTACCACACCGATACCTGGCTGTAGCAGCTTTAAACAATATGTTTTGTATTTTTTTCTGTGCTGAGAGGCCGAGCTGGTGTTTTGTTTTTTTTTTTTGTTTTGTTTTGTTTGTATGGTTTGTATCCACATTGCACCACACAGTGATCATTTATAAGTCTATAACGTATAACTTAGAGTTGTGGGTTAGGAGTTGGGATGCACAGACAGAGTGACACACACTGGACTCCCTTGTAGACTCATGTTCAGTGACTCAGTGACCAATCTCAAATGAATGCTCAGGAAACTCCCTTGTGAGCTGGTTGTGGCCATGATCAACAGTGTCTACAACAGCCAGAACCGTGAGAATATCTTGACAGTGGAGCACCTCAGCGCCCAGGATGCGGATAGCAAAGGTGATGATCAACCTGCATCAGAAAAACCAGTTGATGACCCACCCAACACAGATGCCTTTGACCCCGCGAATCCACCTGACAATTTGAGAGACATCCTCACCAAACTTGAGGACGTTCAATCCTATATCACTTGCTGCAGAGAACATCCATCATTCAAGGATTACTTGGATGTGTTGAGGAATGAAGAAGACCTGATTGAGGGTTGTGAGTGGTCATTTGGTGATGATGACAAGTCTGACCCACTTGAAGATGTGATCCACTTTGTGACGTGGCTGAACCAGAAGTTGCCTGACCAGGGACCAGAGTCAAGTGAGTCAGGTGGTACCAAACGTCCACGGAAAGCAGCTGAATGGGGTCCACCCAAAAAGGAGATAAACTTTGAGTTGGACCCAAAAGACATTCGAACCATGCTGCTTGCCGATTTGCAACAAGATGATCCAGAATATGACCTTCGTGCAGAAGTGGCAAAGATCAAGAACCATCCTTCCTTTCCTGGCTACACCAGCTGGTGTGTAAAGGGCTTGGACTATGAGGAGGACTTTGAATTCGGTGGAGAGCATCAGGAGCTTGAAGATATCGTACATTTCCTCACATGGCTCCAGTCTGCCATTCGACGATTACCAAAACAAGCTCAGCAGCAGAGTCAGCAGATGCATGTGGACCAGATCGCTACACACCAACCTTCTCAGTTGGAGAAGGGCGTAGCCGTTTCAACCGTCGATGGGACACCCCGGCACACTGCAGGACATGACTCTGAACCAATGAAGATTGATGCAAGTACCAAGGAGACACCCAGTGATACTGTCCCGCCACATGACCCTCAGCAGCCACAGGTGTGCACAAAGATGGACATGATAGATTCAACAGAACCACCGAAGCAAGCACGTGCAGAACATGAATGTGCCAGCACAAAGGCAAAGTCACAGACTGTTCAGCAGCAACAGCAGCCTAACGTTGAGGGGAGTGGGGAGACCGGCATGAACGATTCAACCACCAAGGACGCGTCGGTACCCGGGCACACTGCAGAGCCTCACAGTGTGCGAATGATGGGTGAATCTGTTGCCATGCAGACAGCCAGTGAAGTCACTGAAATTACCAATGCACAGCAATCTCAGCAGAACCAGGAACAACACCAGGGACATGCAGCTTCAGCACCAGAACCACCTAAACCTGAACAAGAACTTGAACAGGTACCGGAGCCTCCAAAAGCGACACTACTGGAGGACGGGGAACTCCCACACACAGACTACAAGACAGAACCAGCAAAGACTTTGGAGCAGCGGCTACAGCCAAATCAGAACATTCCAGAGGACATGGAGGTGACTAGAACACCCAAGCAGCCCGAAGAGCATCCATCTGTGCCAATGAAGGTTGATAATGATGACATGGACACAGCGAGTGGAGTCATTCAAGAGCATGACCAAGCACAGCACCAACAGAGCGACACACACATGGACACCACGTCGATTGCAGAGCATGAATCTCGTTCAATGGAGATTGAACATGTCAATGGTGCCAGTGCCAGCATTTCCAAGCCACAGCATGAGCAGTCAAATGCAGCACTCACTTCACCAGTTGACCCTGCCACTGCCAAGAGTGGTACCGATCCACCAGGTGGGAATCACACTGCCACAGCAGTGGTCATGGCATCACCACCGTCTTCACCATTACCACTACAATCGCCATCCAGAAAACATGACAAGCACAAGCACAAGAAAGATAAAAAGGAGAAGAAATCAAAGAAAGATGACGATGAGAAGAAGAAACACAAGAAAGACAAGCATCGGAAGAACAACCATGATAATGAATCAGATGCGAATGATCAGGCGAGCAGCCACCAACACAAGAAAATGAAGTTGGATGGCAAAAGTACTCCAACCCAGAAGCCAGCAGCAAAGGCAGCACCAAAGGCAAAGACCTTGGCTGTCATGAAGGCATTGGCCAAAGCCAAGACATATGCAAAGGCCAAGGCTTCACCTAAGACGAAAGCCAAGGCAAAGTCAAGGTCCAAGAAGGGAGCTGTGGAAGAGGACTCTTGGTTTTCATACCAGCAACACAATGACTGAATGAAAATGAGTGGACATGTGGACATGTGTGT
>CAXAMN010022331.1:9940-26109 GCA_963970005.1 Durusdinium trenchii | reverse complement strand
ACCCATGGCGGCGTAGCAGCCGTGGACCACAAAACTGCCAAGTTAATGACACTCATTGCAAAACTGAGGACTTTGGTCAAGAGCTGCCGGAAGCGTCCATCGGCGTCCAGAATGCCAGCCACCCGTCCGGTGACGTGGACCACTCCACTTCAACCAATGGATAGTCTAACCGTCTAACCCGCACCTTTCCAACAACTTGAATCAACATTTCGCACCGACGTTTGCCAGTTTGCCATGTTGTTCGGCGTGTGTATCTGTATGTCAAAAAACAAATTGCGCCCGCTCACTGTTTCGACGCACCATATGCAATAAACCTTTTTGCTGTGAAGTGTTCTATCAACCGCTGCTGGGCCGCCACTGCGACGTACAGTTGGTTGAATTTACAGGTCGCTGGGGCGGAGCGAAACCTTCTGGACAAACAAAAAAATTTTCGGAAGGCAGCCGCCCGGCATGGAGGCCCAGGCCACCGAGGCGAACGGCAAACACAGATTGGGCGGCATGAACGATCGCGAAACTCTGGACAACAGTGGTTGGGAAGGGCCGTAGCGGGTGCGCCGAAGGTGTGGCACAAAAGTGAAGAGAGAGAGAGAGAGAGAGAGAGAGACATGCTACCTGGTCCAGGTCAAAGGGCAGGGTCAAAACTTGGAGACCTTCCTGTTGGTGGGCGGGGTGATGGTGCACCAACGAGGGCGTTGTAACCTTGGCGCCCAGGGTCGGCCACCGTAGGATGGCGCGGGGCTGCCAAATCTAAATTTGTCTGTGGTCTGTGTCCTCAAAATTTGGCGACCACCACGGCTAAAAATGATGTGTTCAAAAACACGGGTCCCCCGCCAACAGTGGTGGGCAGGCTGACAGTCTTGCCAGGCAGGCTTTTGAGAAAAGCCAAGCACCACGAAGGCTGACAATAAGCAATCAAAAAAAATGCCACGGGTCTCCAGGTTCTATTTTCAAGAAGACTGTGGCCAGTCTTTTCACTCTTGACAACGCGTTCAAATGCAGGAGGGAACTTGATGGACTGCACCTTTGAACCTGAAGGATCCCAAGGATCCCCAAACTAGGACTTTGTCTTTGTCGGTACTATTTTTGTAGACCGCCGCTTTTCTAATTTTGCGGCATTGGTGTTCAGTTCATGATTGGTCCTGCATATATTTCCTTTCAACGACAGTCAAAACCAGGCTTGAAAGAAAACAACATTCCGCTGCTTTTGCACCAAGGCACAAATTTTACCTCCAACAGCCGTCCTTTGTCGCTCAACAGTGGCAGATTGTAGCCTTGCACGAAGCCTTGGAGCCGCTCCAACCTCCGGAGGTGCTCCGACCTCGTGCCGAGTGGGTGTGCTGATACTTTCGGGTGCCCGCGGCTGACACACACAGAGTTACACGGGAGTAAAGCATGCGGAGTTCCTGTGAAGCTGATGGAACATGTTGGGGAACATGTTGGAGCTGTGGAACAAAAACAACTCACTGGGCCTTACGCGCCAAATAGTTCCTCAGGTGATAGTCGACTCCACTTCCCCTCAATTGTTTTTCAGGAAGTTTGACAAGATTTGGAGTGGTTTCAAATCCCCGCCAAAAGACCAAGTTGTTCACCTAAACTGAGTGTTTTTTCGAAGATATCAACTCGGGAGTGATCTAGCCCTCCGATCTTTTCTTCAATGTCGTAGCTTCCGGTTACCTATAGAAAATCATGGATATGTCGGCATACATCAACATGTTCATCCATCTCTTGGGGAAAAGGAATTGCACAAAACTCACAAACAACTTTGTGATGACCTTGCTTCATCGAGAGTGAAGATGAACATCTTGAGTCTTGAGTTGGTCAAAAGAGTCTCGACCAGCCAATGAAGAAGCAGGCGAGAGTGAGTCGCTTCGAGACGACATGACGATTGCTGGTTCTGTGGTTACGCAGGTCCGTTGATCTTGGCTGACGACCTTCTGCAAGGCTCCACTCTTTGTCCAGCAGCAAAGTCAAAGCCGATTGAGGACGCAGCCATCCAACACGAGCTCAAGGCAGTTGAGAAGTGGCCAATGGGCAAAACCACTGGACTTCGACACAACAGTTCCTCTCGAGGGACAAATCCACATCGAAGATCTTCTGAGGACACGACCAGCTGCAATCCTGTCGCTGGAGAGGACTCCAGCGCAGAAAGAGAGAGTTGATCGTTTGGAAGGTCCAGCCTCGCTTCACAGAGTGAAGGAAAAAACAAGGTGTGCCAAACGCCTTGCACTTTTGATCCTGAGCGCAATTCCCTCCACGAACTCTCACGGTTCTCACAAGTTCCAGAGCGATTCTTACAAACGTTGATGGAAGGGCCCGCTTGTGAATTTTTTTCGAAGCACATCGCATGGTCGAGACGGGCGGTGAAATAGTCGTCCCCTGCTGATCCAGTTCGAGAGGTAAAGTGGTGGCTTCACTTTTGTCACCCTCAGTTTCTGGACTATGGTGTTCTGCATGGAGACAGGGCATGACTCATTTCCACCGTCCAGTCTTCTCGAGTGATCACACCTCCACGCACTGTCGATCGTGGGGTTTCGACAGTGCGTGGTCTCTTTTTTCTTGATGACTGCCTCGGCCTTGGCTCTTGCCTGCACAGTCACCAATCTTTCCGGATGACCAACGGCAACATCGGTCTCTGGTGTTTCGGGCGGGATGTTTCTCCCGTTTGATGCGCTCCATGGAGGGAATCGCATTAGGAGCTGTGTCGGAAGCGGTCAAGAGCGAGATTGAGGTGGCATGGCCGGTGCAAAGGTCTTCCACCTCTTCCGCCTTCCAGCACACCTTTTCACCACCGAGTGTGGCACTGGAATCTGAAGGTGCAGAAATTTGACTTCCACCATCAATGCCAGATTCCTCGCGTTCTTGGACTTGCTACATCGTCGGGAATGCAGCTTCATCAATTTCTTTCGCCCAGAGAAGAGATGGGTCTTTGTCGAACTCTGTTTGTGGTCGAAAGGTGGGGGGCCATGCATTGGATGCCATGACCGTCTTTCAGGTTGAGATTCTTTGCACTTGATTCTTCATTGCCGCCGTCAGGGCCGCAAGCAGGACCCCAAAGGGACCACCATCACGCGGCGCTAAGTTGATCCATGTTCATGTTTCCTTGCCACGCGCTGGAGGAAGTCTGATTTTGAATTTCCATCAACAGTCTGGGCAGAGGCAAGTCTTTGACAGCACGTAGGCTTTGCGGCCTGGCAGGGGTGTCAGCAGCTGCAGATCGTCAAGCTCCCCTCCACAGTCCTAAGCTTAGAAGATGGAGCTTTCCAAGGCTGCTATGCCCTTCGGGAAGTTGTGGCCCCGGGCTGTGTTCAGTACAGTCGAAGGGTATTTGCGGAGTGCTGTTCCCTCAGCAGAGTCGGCGTCAGCCGAGAGGCAGATGACAGCAATGTCCTTGCACCAGGAGCGCAGCTGGGCCGATATGCGTTCGAGAGCTGCCTCACGCTTACATCCATCACCTTTGCAATGGACCAAACCAACAAGGCGAGAGCGCTGCCTGAAGGTGCATTTTGCGGGGCGGGTATTGAAACCCTCTGTCTGCCAAACGACTTTCACAACATTGGTCCGCGGGCTTGTGAAAACTGCAAGCGACTTGTGGAAGTCAATCTCATGTGCACCTCAAGTCCACCTTCGCCCAATGCGTGGCCATGACCCACATCTGGCTGCCGCCACGCCCAACGCAAATCGGCAAAGAAGTCTTCCTCAGCTGCACAGCACTCCAAGAGGTGGTCATTCCGACTGAGCTCCAAGAAATGGGCATTCGGGCCTTTTGTGGGTGCGAGCAATTAAGGTGCTTTGCTCCCCTTGACTTGGGAGAGATCGACCGACTCGTACAGGCAGAACACAACGCATTTCTGATGTGTGATAATTTTGAGCAACCGTCATGGGTAGAGCTGCTACCCGCCGAAGGGCCAGATTCGGACGCCTTCGATGAGGAGCTTTATACGGAATTCCCCTGACCCCAAGACAGTGCGTTAGGGAACCACGGCGGGTGCCTTAGCACCTGTCCTGGGTAAGCATACCATCCCTGGTGCTGTCGCTCTCGCTCGTAGTGTCAGGACCCATGCCTCAGCAACTGTCCGGAAGAGTAAAACTAACCTGATCACACACAGTCGGCAGGTATCGGCTCAAATGGCGACTGTAGGTAGGTCACCCTCTATGGAGCTTGCCGAATCTTCCGGAACCAGCACTCCCCCTGACAGGGAGCCTGTGATGAACTGCCGCTTGGTACTAACTACCCTGTCGGGCGTTGCAATGAATGTCTCTCTCAGCATTGCAAAGTTCGACCGATTTGAGGACCTTGAGGATCATGTTATGGATTCCCTTGTCTCAGTGACTGACCTCAAAGTGTTCGGGTGTTCAATTGAATTTTTGCATTTGGCCACACAGACCTATCTAGAGGACCCGATTTGGGACAAGCTGCAACAGAGTATATATGGAATACTGTATCATCTTTAAGGATTGCAGCGAAGTCCTGCCCTCGCAGGAACTCCTAGAAGGGTACCCTATCCATAAAATCCCGCTTGCTGTCCACGTTCCCATGAATCCAGAGGGCGTAGTCCCAGAAGGGGCGTTCGCAGGAGTGCCACGCCTCCGTCATGTCAGCATTGAGTCAGGTATTAGACTTATCGGCCCAGAGGCATGGCAATCGTGCCGACAGCTCCGAATTGTCAAGCTGCCGGCAACAGTCGTGGGCATTTCTGACAACGCATTTAGAAGTTGTAAACTGCTCAACAGTGTCACTGCCCCTGGTTGCCGAGAGTTTGGCTACAAAGCCTTTGATGAGTGCTGTTCACTGCAGTGGGTATATACCGCTGAAGGAGTTGCCAACCAGTTTAGCAGCACCACCAAGTTTGGGCATTACCTCTTTCGAGGCTGCATCAACCTTGCTGAATTTACCCTGCGAGAGATTCCCTCCCCAAGCGAGCTGCCGTCACAAGCCACTGCCAGCGACTTGGCTCTAGGTTGCCTCAGCTCTACAGGGATAACCACACTAAGGTTTTGTTTGGGGGCGTTTTTGTGTTTGTTGCTTTTTTGGTGTTTTTCCTTGTTCTTGCTACCTGGCTGGTAACTCGTTCTTAAATCGACTAAGGTGACTTGTGCAAAACCTGCACACACAGCGCCTCCACTCGTGCAAAAAAAATACAGGGATAACCACACCAACACTCACGAGGGGCTTTGCAGTCATAGGAGCCCACGCTTGTGACAATTGCCACCTGCTCAGGAAGGTTGACCTTTCCAACACGCAAATAGCAGAAATACAAGAATTTACCTTTGTGCACTGCACAAGCCTCAAAGAAGTTAGTCTCCCGATGACTCTCCACACCATTAGAGTCAAGGCCTTCATGAACTGTGCGGCCCTGCCAGAACTTGCCATACCACCCTCACTCAAATACATAGCAAGTAGAGCTTTCTTGGACTGCACTGCGTTCAGGAGACTTGTCAAGTTGCCAGGCCGGCGCAAATGGCGTGGGGTTTATGCGGAGGAAAATGCTTTCGCGATATGCCCAGACATGAGATGGCCGCCATGGCTGCACATGATTCCGGACACCGGATATGTCTCTGGTTTAGCCTAATGTAATCCTGTCTGGATATAGCAGTTTGTGGCCTTCCAGTAATCCATCTAGTCTGGGCGCGAGCCTTGTGCACCTTACAGTCCTTACGTATATGCATTCAATAAGCTAAAGGAGTGAAGGGCAACTGACACTTCCGTTGTAGGGCCGGTCGAAACTACACTTTCCTGCCCTGCATTTCTGAAGGCTCAAGCGAGTGACTTGCAAGAGCGGAGCATGGCAGCAGATGCGCCTAGACCCAGCCCTCGGGGCAGCAAGGAAGGGCCCCTGACACAGACCTTCACACTCCTTACACTGGCAGGTGAGAAGCTGCCCATCGCGGTAGATCCGAATGCACATGTCTGCCTTCGGGGTTTTGAAAAATTTTTTTGCACGGGTATGGGCGCTATGTGTGCCGAGAGGCACAAGTCACCGTGACGAATTCAAATGGGGGGTACGCGGAATGAGCCTGACAAGCACAACCAGCAGCACCAAACCAAACCCCAAAACCAAACACCACACCAAGCAAAACAACCAACAAACCAGAACCAAAAGGGTCAGGCTCAAGTCCGTACGAGTCTAAAAGAGCAAAAGGTGCAGATCCGAGGACCAACACAGTAGTGAAACGGGGCAATGAATTCATATCCGGCCGCTCTCAGTCGCTTCTTAGCCGATCAGCAGATTATTCCCGGGGGGGTGGACCTTATGAGTGGTATCTCATGTCTTCTTGACCTTGTTGACCTACCACTCGGGGGCGTTGTTAATCCGGTCTTCATCTTCCTCGAGCGCCTCAACTTCAAAGTTCGACAGCGGCGCAGTGCTAAAGCAAAGGATTGTCTCGACACCTGCAGCATGGGTGGTGGGTGGCCCGCTTCAAAGTGTGCAGAATCCCGTCCGCATGGGTTTGCATAGGAGTGGCTTGTCACTGGGGAAGTTCCGCTGGTCTCTGAACCAGGACTTGGCATAAACGAAGTACAGCGGTGGTCGGTCTCGTCTGAAATCGTGGTCTCTGTGCCTTCGGGGTTTTGAAAATGCCGTATTAGCAGAACTCCCCTACTTGGGATGCAATAGCACCCTCGGGTGTAAATTGCAATTTGTGCAAACAGACACCAAACAAGTCCTAGCAGACCCCATACAGAGTGAACTGAGAGCCAACCATTGCTACCATGTGATTGCAACCATTTGATTTTGACCACATTGGCTGGGGAGGAAGCCCAGCTAACAATTGAACTCCACGAATATGACTGTCTTCAGGAGTTTGAAAATGCAGTGATGGAACAACTTCCTGAATTAGGCACAAGCAGCACCTTTTGTTGCGAGCTGGATTTTGTCTGTTGCAATTCGAAACAGAAGTTAGTAGATCCCATCTGGCAAACCCTGAGGGACTGTAATTGCTGTATGGTCGTCGTGAGCCCCTGTGTCGAGAAAGCTGAACACAAGGGACAAATGCAAGGAGAAACCAAAGCCCTACGAGTCCCCTTTCAAGCCAGTGATAGAATATTCCCACAAGCATTCTCGCATCTTGCAAGGGTACGGCATGTGCAAGTCGATGCAGGTTACCGGATCATAGGAGAGTGTGCATGGCACAACTGCCAACACCTCCAGATCGTGCATCTAGACAGCACAGTGCTGAGCCTACAAACGAGAGTCTTTAGCCGGCGCTATGCCTTGCGCAGAGTCCTCGCCCCTGGCTGTAGAGAATTTGGAGCACAAGTATTTGAAGAGTGCGTTGCCTTGCTGCAAGTTGGAATCAATAACGACACTGTCAACCAGCTTGCGCCGCAGGCAGAGCTATGGCCTCGAGCCTTCCATAAATGCACAGTGTTGCGTCACATCAACCTTGACCCTGACCCTCCAACGACTGCGTCAGTCACAGTCGATCGTTTTTCGGCTTGGTCGACGCTTTTTCGGCGTGGTCGACGTTTTTTTGGCCATCGTCTGTTTTTTGGCTTTTTGCCTCCGCGACCAAAAAAATAAAAAATCACAGAAATTGATTGACCGTATTTTGGCAGGGGTTGGCGAACAATGTGGGCCATTTGGCATTGAGCTGCAACATTTGACTGCCCGCGTTTTGGCCGGCATTACCGTATGTATATTTCTAGCATTTTTGTAGGCGCCAAAAAAAAATTACCAAATCCATTAACTAATTACATGACATACGACATGTGTGTATATTGCGGCATCAGGTTACGTTTTACATCACATGTGTCTGTGTCTGTTTTGAAAAGCCCAAAATGAACGCAAGGTTTTTACAAGGCAGTGCTGGCGTCCACTGGACATGCCCAGGTGGCACGAGTGGCATTTGGATCTGTCGACCCGGAAGTGCACTTGGCAAAAGAGAGGAACCTGTTCAAAGCTTAAAAGCTTTGTGGAAAATTTAAAGTGCACAGAGTTTCCAACACAAACATGAACCCTGTAGGACGAGGTTCCTGGACAGCTAGTTCAAGTCAAAACGGTTCGAGCTTCAACGTGCAGTCTCACGCCGAAACTTCGACTTCACAACCTTGCGCCCATGCTTCAGGCGCAGCAACGAGCGAGACACCATGCCCCGCATCAGCCTGAACCTATGGCACGATTGCGCCAATCCTTAATTATAAAATCGCGAAACTCTGCGCACAAGCGTGAACAAAAACTGCAGAGAGCACTTGCACGAACAGCAATAAACAAACACATGAATTCAGAAAAGAAGCGTTTGAGGTACCTCGTAAAATCTTCATCTGCCATTGTATGCTCGAATCTTGGGGAATAGCCTCCGCGAGACTCGTATCAACTTGCGCGCTAATATATACTATTCGAAGTCAAATTGGAATTTGATCTAAATTGCCAGGGACTTCATTGGCTGTATTCACGCGTTCACAGTCAAGGAGCGACGCTTTGGCAGATCTACCAGCTGGTGATGTAACGCCTCGGAAAGTGCATATATAGTCGCTGTCTATATATAATGTTAACGCGCTTCCACATTTTGAGACAGGGCGCGTGCGATTTGGGAATCTGGATCCAGCGAAGTTGGTTGTTCCTGACCACGAATATTCATCTGAATAGCACGCTCAAACGTGAACAGCGCCACAAATGAACGCGTTACACCGTGCGCCTCAAAGCTTGAAGGGCCAAATGCTTCATTGTCCGAAGGAAGGTCAAGCCATGAGCTTTGATCTCTGCAGCTTCTGATGCGGTCCTTGGGCGCACACTTCAATTGAATGTGATCCTGATTTTTAGCTTTTTACGACATACATGTATATATATATATATGTATATAAACGTATACGCCACATGATGCTGCAAACTGATCGTTTTCACGTTTCGTTGATGTCACGTGACAACAGTTACTTTGACTTTGATTGACAAGTCAAATCGGTTTGACATCGTGGCTCTCAGTTGGGGCGATACTGAAACTCAATCCACGTTTGGATTTCCTATTCAGTCTGTTGCATTCGACTAGTTGACTATTTTGAACCAAGCTGCAAGTACCTTCCAGCCTTTTCCAGCTTCGTTTGCACGACGTTGGCACTGGTCCTGGAAGCAGTGATGGCCAGAGCCCCAAATTCCAAGAGCGTGCTTGTTTGAATGGAAACGGGCCAAACAATGAAACTATATAGTTACAGACTGAGACGATGACATGCACTCTGCCACCAGCCAACTGTGCTCCGTTCCACGTCGGCGTGCGTGTTCTAGACAGAGATCTGCAAGAAACGCGTTCACAACTCGGCCGTTGTAGGCCTTGAGGCTCCAATCCGCTTCACGGCCACTGAAAACCTTACAATTGAAGAACGTGCGCAGCGTGTGAACATGAGGTTTCCGGATGCACTCTAATGTAATTCCAGGAGCTGATGACGCAGAGAACTTCGGCTGTGAGCAGCTGATCTTCTTTCGCTGTTTCCACTGTTTGAACAGTGTCCAAGCTGCATCAACGGCGCTTTCAAAGCTCATGGTGCTATGATCACCAAAATAATCATCCTCGTACAGATCTATCCTCGGAACAATAAAGTCGCACAGCTCATAGAAATTGCTTTGTCAAAAAGAAACTGCTTTGTTGACCAGTATATAGGCAAAAGACAATGCGCTAGCGTTGCAACGATGGTAGATGCCAAGGTTTAAATTGTGGGACCAGCACCATCTGATCATTGATGCGTGGAATCCCGTCACTGCCGCTAAAGGACCTTAAGTGTGTTTTATTTGGGAGCAAACGGATCCAACCATCAGTTGTGCACAGCTCAAAAAATGAATCGACCGCTGATCTACATGTCGCAAAGGCACAAATCTGGCCAGGTTTGAGGATGTTTGCAATGAAGTGCGCATGGGAAAATTCGGTGATGTCATCCGGAAAGTTAACATAGGAATCATTCCCCCGTATTCCAGTGCGGCGTTTGAAGCAAGGGTTTCTCGCATTCCAGCGGCGGGCCAGGTTCCATGACGCGCAGTGATGTTCCCAGTCCCCACGAAACTCACAGAGGGAGAAGCGTAAGAGTTTGCCATCAACCATGACACCTTCATGCAAATTGAGCTGCTTCGTGAGATGCTTGTAAACAGGCCAAATTGTACGCTTGTAGGTGACAATCATGGAATGCCGAATGGCAAATAGCAAAAAGCGGCTGGATCGAGTGCTGGATGGGCACCATAACAAGACGTTGCAAGTCACTCCTAAGACCTTCTCTTTAAAGCCAGTTTGGCTCGTATATTGCGCTGCATCTCCGTAGAGACCGAGGGGTATGGCCTTGTGCTCAAGTCCTGGGTGACCTGGACCCCACGGAAAGAATCTTAAGGCGTGACCCCAAAACGTATCCAGGGCAGACTGATCCAGGCAAATTCCAATGCCACTTTTGCTGAACAAGAACTTGATCAAACTTACCAAGCAAACCACCGGCACATTGCGAGTGACAGGTTCTTTGAAACCTTCCTCACAAAGGTCTACTTCCGTAGCAACGTCCACAATGTCCTTAAGTGGCGGGGCCGAGAGCAATCAGTTCCGTGAAAGGAAGCGCGTATCAAACTTGAAGCTGCTCCATCTTTTTATCGGTGAGCGTGCGCGCGTGTGTTAATACGCATGCCCTTAATAATGCTGCAGAGCACGCGCGTATACACAACTAGCCGGCGCCGATCCTCCTTCCTCATGTTCATGATCCTGATCGACGCTCATCCTCATCAATCGTGATCACTGATCATTCCCGGGATCAAACAACCGCAGTCAGTCAAATATGCTGGAGTTCTTGTCCGTCTTGTGAAAGTGCCGGATGTTGCCTATGGAGTTGCAACCTGCAAGTGCGTAATTCCTCCAACATCCTCGCAAGCAGTAGTGCACGCGCGTAGGTAGTCAGCTAGTTGCGCGAACACTGAACGCAAACAAGCGTCGCATGGAAGCTCTGCGGCCTTCCAGAAGTCCCTTGAAGTGTTGACACCATGAGACGATTTCCCAAGGCGTCTTGTCCGGGACCGAGATGCCCATATTGATCACCTCCATGGATTCGCACTTCCTGTTGAAACTAGCCGGATCGATCATTTCATATGATAAATCAAGAAAGTGCAAGATTGTTGGACAATTGAACTATTTGTTTCACGCACAAATATCGCTCCTGGCACGCGGCTGAAGCAGAAGCTGCCACTTGCTCCACACTATCCTAGGCAAAAGTTGACGCTCTAATTCAACGGAACACTTGCTACACATTCGATTGATTTTTTCAAACCCTTGAGACCGTTTGTAGCTAGTGAGGAATTTGATCAAGTCACACCATTGCCAATCCGAAGTTCAAGATGATCCCGGAATGGCTGGCTCTTGCCTGCTCAGGCTTGGTGTCCATGATTCGAGAAGTCCATGTCATTTTTCTGCGATGGACCAAGAGTGCAATTTTGATCACACAACAAGATCAGAGAGAGAGAGAGAGATATTTGTATCTTTTACCCCTGAAGTATCAGAGCTGAAATCGCAGGGTCTCCTGCTTCCTAGCAGCTTTCTTGAAACAAATAGGCCTAGGCCTTTCTCAAGTGGAGCAACGTGCGCAGAGCTCTCATTTAACACTTGCAAGGCTGAAGACAATTTGGACGCTGCTCACACTCACTTGGCCGAGGCCAGAGCTCAAAACGCGGCAATGCTTGAAGCGAAGTTCAAAAAACCTTATCCCTTTATTTTGCGGAATAAGTTTGGATCTAGATCATAGCAAGTTCAAAGTACACACTAGCTTTCACATTAACATATATATACCTGATCAAGTTTAAGAAAACGATCACACTACTTCGCTTTCCGGGCTCAAGACGCACTCACTATCCCACAGGCTTCTTTTCTTTCGGGACCTCATGGAAATCAAAACTCTTCAAAAGTATGCCCTAGCTGCAGCGCCTAAAATGTTTCAGTTTAGATCTAGATGTAAACAAGCGGCATGCTTTTTGACAGCAGCCACAGCATTCTTGTAGGACTCAATGGCCGTATCCACTTCATCGAGCACACTCGATTGGCCTTCGAGGTCAAGGCCAGATTCCAAACTAGCACGGTGTGATTTCAAATCCTCAACTGCAGTCATGACGTCACCAACGAGCGCAGTCATGAGCTTCTCATTCCTGGGCACATGTGCATGATACTAAAGAGATCTAGACACACTCACAGCTAGCTGTGTGCATTTTGAAGAAGACATATAATCAGCAGTTGTATAAATATATGCGTTTGGAGTTCCCACGTACTGAGAAGCGCGCACGTTGTTCTGCTTCAGTTTGGATTCCCACATGGTGTGCTCAGTGATGATTTTGCCAATGTCGGCGTTTGCCTACACGTGTACATCTAAAAAAAAAAGTAGAGTCCATAAGGCCAAATAAGTTCTGCCTTCTTCCCTCGCTTTTCAATCTCTTTCTTCTGCTCTGCTTCTGGATCGTGATTCTCTTCCTTGGGTTTGTTTCTCCCCTTGGCCTGGCTCATGGTTTCAAGAACTGTTGACCATGACAGCAATCAGGTAGCCTGGTAGATTAACCTGCCTTTGCTTTTCCCTTAGCCTTTGCTTTTGCTTTCCCCTTTGCACGGGCCCTGCCTTTTGGCCTAGCAGCAAAACTCAGAAACTGCGCCCAACAACTAGTTACTGGATCAAATTCTTGTCTCAATTCCATCTAGCCTCGGCACTTCCTCCTCTTTTTCCTGCTTCCCCTTCTGCTCCTCTTCTTCCTCTGAATCTTTGATTTCTGCTTGATTCTTCGTCTCTTCCTCGTCTTCGCTTTCACTTTCCTCAATGTCACTCTTCCAAACCTTCACCTGGATCATGTCCTGCGCAGGCACAAAATCGGTACTCACTGGAGGGTCAACGCCGGTCCTTCTGGTTGGGGAAATCTGGATGATATCGCCATTGACCGGCAGCATAGCGTTCTGCAAATAGAGTTGCAGCCAAGCCTTCAGGGTCTGCCTCGTGGGAGTACCTGATCACAGAGCTAAACTATAACGTATTATATACCTTGCTGAATGGATATCATTTTTTTCATGACTATGCGGCGCACCGCTGGATCAAGTCAGCCTTTGTCATCCATGTGCGTTGCTTCTGCCGGCGCTTGCGGCGCCTGTGCGCCAGCTGCTTGATCGTCTGCGAATTCTTCCATTGTCCTGCGACACGCAGAGTCACTAGTGTTAACAACATGTGCACGAACATGCATTCTGGCATTCTGGGATCCAATGGCCTTACAAGCTCAGCCATGAAAAGCACCAACTTTTCACGCAGCGATCACTGACCTTCAGGAATCAAAGGTTTAACTGTACGCATAGTAAGCTATCGATGTAGCGCTTTGATCTCAATCTTGACTGCCGCAGAGGCCACAATCACAATTGATCAGGGAAGTGAAAACCTCCGCCGGGATGGGCTGGTTCTTTCCGATGAAGATCACAGGATGCCCAACTGATATCGCAAGATCTACTGCCTGAAAACAACGATCCCCTTTGCGCCAAATCAGAGGCCATGGTGGTAGAGGGCAAAGCTGAAAGTCAATAAGGCCTTCATTGTATAGTGCTGGCTTCCTTTTCGCAGCACGCTTGGCCCGGGCCCTCTTCCGCAAAAACCAAGCGTGTTTCCGCTGCCAATGCCCAAACTTCGTCATGATCATGCAATGGCTCGCACTGTCACTGGGAACATTAAACTAGCAGTGCCGAAACAGCTTCGAAAAATTTAAAGCGCAGCTGCTAACACCTGTAAAACATCGTTTTCACTGCTCCCAAAAAGCATCAAAACCCGTTTCATCAGTCCTCCACAGCCAAAAAAATCTTCCAAGAGGTCAGCGTAGCCTTCACTGTCCTTCCCTGCAAGAGGACCGTACCCAACAATATACTTAAAACCACTACTTGTCTTTCCAATCAACAGAACTGAGAACGCGGCGCGCTCGAATCTTCAAAGCAGCTAGGCGAATCTCCTCAGGGCAGGATCTTGACTTGACACTGCGCCAGAACTTTGCAATTTGTCTGCACCGCAACTTCCTTTGCTCTTCACTCAGGACCTGATTCGCAGCCTCATCCAGATCCTCCGCACCTGGCATTCCCTCTCCCAATTCAGAAGGCACCTCAAGTGGCGATGGCTGCGCGTGTACATGCACTGCCTGAATTGGTGGCACGCCCCCCTGCTGACTCAAGTCCTCAGTGCTCAGACGGTTGAGCGCAATTTCGGCCAACGCCTTGTCTGTTGGGTCACGACATTCCTCCTCCTTTCTCTCATGACCTTCCTTCTTTCCCTCCTTTTCAGCCATCTTTTTCTCATCCTCCTTTAAAGCCTCCACCTCTGGCTTTCTCTCAGCCTCCTTTGGATTGGCCATGCTTTCAGCCTTCTTTCTCTCAGCCTCCGGATCCTTTTTCTGAGCCTCGCCCTCAGGATCCCCTGGAACCACCGGTACAATGGTCGCATCCGGATCCTTCTTGGCCTCAGCAGCCTTCGAATTCTCCTCACCACCATCCAGCTTTCGCTTTTTGGCTTCCCTCTCCCCAGGCAACTCTGTGGCTACTTTAAGGCTAGCCAGAATCTTCAAAGACCCAGGGCTTGTGAGGCCACCCAGAGTCTTGAGTGTCTCTTTTGGCCCAATCACAACGCCACCATAGCTGAAAATCACATCCCGCTCTAGCACCTCCTGGTGCAAGCACCATGCTCTGAACATGTTTCCCATTGGCGTTTTTGCTTTCATCATCATGTTGACCACGTTCTCCTTGCCACCCACTTGCTGCGCGTGGACTTCCACTGTATAGGTCACATCCTCTTCTAGATCCACCTTTGGAGTTGCTCCTCCATTTGAACCTGGTGTCTGGCTTGGTGTCAATGCTGCCTCCGATGTTGCTTTGTCTGTGGAAACCATCTCAATCTCTTGCTCGTCTTCGTCATCCTCAAAAGCACCAGACGCGTCCTTGCGTTTCTTATCCTTCTTCTCTTTCTTCTCTTTCTTGTCCTTCTTGTCTTTCTTTTTTCCTTGCAGGCGGTGAAAGTGATGACCCATACCCAAGCAAACATGCACAACATGAGCCGAGCCTTATGTTGTTTTCTTTGTCGTCCGTCTTGTTCTTCTTTACTTTTGGGTCCTGTTGCAACAAAGAGATGCTTGTTCAGTTCAGCTGCATTAGAATTAGGCTCCTCATCCTGAGGCTCGTGTTTGCCCTGAAGTGCCTCGTCACCTGGCAAATTACACTTGGAAAAGACACGTGGCCAATTTATTTCACAGTTGAAGCACAAGTTCATTTCTCATTAATGCAATCTGCATTTTGCTCTGTGTTGCGCAGGCGTGTATATGCATATATGTTGTATAGTTCTTTTCTTCGTGGCAAACAGTTGACTAATGGCTGGCAACTCTCTCCTTTACAAACAAATCTTTAAATTTTGTTTAACCATTTCTCTTGGTTACCTTTACCAAAACAATTTGATTTCTTGTTCACTCTCCTCTCGGCTTCCATATCCTCTTCACCCCTTTCTCTAGACCAGCTTTTCCCTTTCCTCTCAAATTCCTCTCCTCTGGGCACCTTTCTGTAGGCCCTTTTGCTCTCATTCCTTTTCTTTTTCCCCTTCCGGCGACCATTTTGTGCTGCTGGAGCCCAAAAAGCGTACGCTTTTTGCCTTTCTCCTCAATTATTCCCTTTCTCTAGGACCAATTTGCTCTCATTCCTTTTCTTTTTGCCCTTCCGGGTGCAATTTTGTTCGACGGAACCCAAAAAGCGTACGCTTTTTGCCTTTCTCCTCATGGATTCCCTTTCTCTAGGACCAATTTGCTCTCATTCCTTTTCTTTTTCCCCTTCCGGCTACCATTTTGTGCTGCTGGAGCCCAAAAAGCGTACGCTTTTTGCCTTTCTCCTCAATTATTCCCTTTCTCTAGGACCAATTTGCTCTCGTTCCTTTTCTTTTTTCCTTTCCGGGTGCAATTTTACTCGACGGAACCCAAAAAGCGTACGCTTTTTGCCTTTCTTCTCAAATTATTCCCTTTCTCTGGGCCAATTTGCTCTCATTCCTGTTCTTTTTCCCCTTCCGGCTGCCATTTGGTGCTGCCGGAAACCAAAAGCGTACGCTTTTTGCCTTTCTCCTCAAATTATTCCCTTTCTCTGGACAAATTTGCTCTCATTCCTTTTCTTTTTCCCCTTCCGGCGACCATTTTGGGTTGCTGGAGCCCAAAAAGCGTACGCTTTTTGCCTTTCTCCTCAATTAT
>CAXAMN010022329.1:6406-23848 GCA_963970005.1 Durusdinium trenchii | reverse complement strand
TGCCACGCTACTAGGAACAGGTGCCTTACTAGTAGTAACAAGAAGCTGTTAAATTTACTTTAATTTTAATTCTAATAGCTTTTTGTTACTACTAGCGAGGCACTTGTTACTACTAGCGTGGCACCTGTTACTAGGAGCGATCGGACGCTATTAGGTCGCCGTGACCGGTCGTCCACTCCCCATCGCATCGGTCTTCGAAGACGAAAGACATCGAGTCTAGACGCACCTGATCTTCTGGGTCTCTTTGAGTTAAAGCAATATGATATGCCTTTTTCTAGATGACTAGAAGCAGTAGTCTTTCACCTGTAGACCCTGCAAAGAGCTTGTTGACATCTCTGGTGCTGGTTCTTTGAAGAATGCTCCAGGTGCTGCTCAGCAACATTTCGATGCACCGATGTGTTTGGCCACAGATTTTGTGATGGTGCTTAATCATTAGCTTCTTGCCCCTAGTAGTATGGCCAGGAGCCCCTAGTAGCGTCCTTGCTCCTAGCTTAATCATCTGATAGTGCTCAACACAATCATCAACCCATCGGCTGATCTGCCCGTCATCCGGTTTTGGGGCACGCCTCGACGTGCCTGTCGTGGCATCGTCGATCTGGAGGCGTCAGCTTCCTGAGAATCGGAAGTGAGCCGATCGGAAGTTTCCTTGTCCTGTCTGGTGAGTCTGCTCTTTGCATTTTCCCAAACACTGCTCTTGGAACAAGCGACGGGTAGCTAGGTCGAAGAGCGACGTTTTGGTAGGTAGGATGAACCCGTTTTGGTCGCATCACATGTTTTGGAAACAAGTCCAAGGGATGAAGGAAATTCTGGCAATGACGGACTCGCCGTGAGTGTTTCATGGCCCTCAGCACGCACACATTGACCATATATGACTATATGACTATATGACTCATTTCGATCTCCAAGTATCTCATCTCTCTTCTTCTCCAGCCAAGTATGAAAAGAGGAGCGTTGCTTGAGATTGATCTGCTCAATCTTCGCTTCAGCATCTGCACCAAGCTTTTGTGCGGGATCAAACAACATCCTTGACTCCTGGCAGTTTGTCCCACTTGGCATCTGGTGGCACTGAGTGCATGCAAGTGTAGAGCCTCCAACCGTTGCTTGCGATGGCCTCCAACCTACTCGCAAGTGTACAGCTACCTTTCCACTTGCTGTGATGTATCCTGGTTGCGCATCTCTGCTAAAATGACACCTGAAGGCGCTTTTGCTGGAACTTCCTTTGCGCTTTTGCTGGAACGCTACTAGTAACAAGTGCATCGCCACTAGTAACAAGTGCCTTACTTCTAGTAACAAGAAGCTAGTAGAAACAAGTGCCACGCTAGTAGTAACAGGTGCCTTACTTCTAGTAACAAGAAGCTACGAACGGGGCTCCTGGCCTTAGGTCTGTGGAAACGGTCCCTCCCAAAGCCGACTCCCGATGCACTTAAGGCTCTCTCTGGCTACTTTTCCCTTTTCTCTGGCTATTTTTCCTTTTTTGCTTTTTGTTAGATGCGTTTTTTGTCATGGTTTTCCTAGCAATTGAAAGCTATGACCAGGCTTAAAGCCCGAAATCCTTTAGCTCGAGACATGATGTGTACATGCACATCCACGCACACTAAATACTTGCACATCTCCTCTATTATGACGCTGGGGTGCAGGGCTGCGCAACAATTCGCGTTTTTTTGATGTACTTTGTTTTGTAGTTGTTATTTGCTTTCTCCTTCAACTTGTAAATATACATATATCATACGTGCATACATACATCATATATCATACATGCCTGACTATCCGTGCATCTCTCCATCCATAGACAGCTTGGACAAGGGCCTTCAAGTGCCTTTCTTTGCTGGTCAAAAGCTGTCTTTGAAAAGGGCCAGTCTTTTGAAGGTAGTGCCTTCTTTGCTGCTTCTTTCAAAGGAAGTGCCTTGGCTGTTCAAAAATTGTTTTTGAAAAAGGCCAGTCTTTGGAATGTAGTGCCTTTCTTTGCTGTTCAGTAACTGCTCTTGAAAACGCCCACTCTTTTGAAGGTAGTGCCTTTCTTTGCTGTTCAGTAACTGCTTGTGAAAACGGCCACTCTTTTGAAGGTAGTGCCTTTCTTTGCTGGTCGAAAACCGCCTTTGAAAAAGGCCAGTCTTTTGAAGGTAGTTCCCTTTTCTTTGCTGTTCAAAAATTGTTTTTGGAAAGGGCCAGTCTTTTGAAGGTAGTGCCTTTCGTTGCTGTTTAAAAACTGCTCTTGGAAACACCCAGTCTTTTGAAGGTAGTGCCTTTCTTTGCTGGTCAAAAAAGACTGCCCTGGAAAAAGGCCAGTTTTTGGAAGGCAAAGCCTTCGCTGTTCCAAAAAAATTGCTTTTGAAAAGGGCCAGTCTTTTGAAGGCAGCGGCCTTTCTTTGCTGGTCCAATACTGCCTTTAAAAAAGGCCAGTCTTTTGAAGGTAGTGCCTGTCTTTGCTGTTCAAAGCTGCTCTTGAAAATGCCCTGTCTTTTTAAGGTAGTGCCTTTGCTGTTCAAAAACTGAAGGGAAGAACATCTAAAAAAAATATAAGCTGCAGTTTGGATTGGTCAACTGTGACTACTGTAGAAAATTTTACGCCAGTTTCTGCCGAAGCTGGATTAAAATTTGAATCTCCAACCTTCTGGGCTCCAGTTTGGGTTGGTCAACTGTGGCTACTGTAGAAAATTTTAAGCCCGTTTCTACCGAAACTGGATTAAAATTTGAATCACCAACCTTCTGGGCTCCAGTCTGGGTTGGTCAACTGTCACTACTGATTTAAAAAAATAAAATAGAAATTGGATTAAAAGTAGTACCCTTGAAGTGCACCCAGCTTTAAGGCCATTTCTGTGGAAACTGGATTAAAATCGCCTTGTCTCCAAGAGATCTGGCTCAACAATACTAGTGTTTCACTGCTGTTTTTTTGGTTTTCCAGAAAAACTATGAAATTTAAGCTCATTTCTGTGGAAATGGGCTTAAGATGGGGTCTATGAAAAACAAACTGGACTTAATCCAGTTTTGAATTTTTCATCTGTTCCCCTTCAGCTCATCTCGACCTCCTTGGCCAAACTTGCCACTAGTGCTTTGCATAGTTCTGGAGGATACTGCTCACAAAATTTGGAAAGTTTGTACTTCCCTTCGCTACCTTGCATCTGCCGATGTTCTACATCGCACTGGCAAAAAACACGATCAAAGGTGGACGCCACCATCTGGGAATTGGTTAAAAAACGGGTGGATTTCCGAATTGGCTTCTTACTGACTGGAGCTACCAAACCGAAGCGGCACTGGTGAAAGGTCACCAACCTCACGGGCCTTCTCAAGCCCTTCATGTTCAGGAGGGCTTGCATACGTTTCAACTTCCAAGAGCTAGCTCCAGTTGGATGCTCAAAAACAAATATACCATTGATGCTGATCAGGTAGAGTGTCCATGGTGAAACCCATGAAGCACAAAGCATCTTTCCATCGCCTTTTCAGATCATCTGGTTTCATTCTGCCAAAATTGGTTCGCATCAACTGGCTGAACATTGTGCATGGAGGCGAAAGAACACAAACGTTGACCCTGTGGGTTCTCATGTAATTAAGAAGCTGTGCAAACAAAAATTCACAATAAAATACTAATTCTAGCTCATAAAATGCTATTTGAAACAAGCCAGGAAACCAAGTCCTCATAACATGGAACTGGACAGCATCTGATATATTTTTTTTGGCAATTTAATCGTGCAAAATTGAAGTTTTTCCCCGGGTTTTTGATGGCAGTCCGCCTACCACGCCTTTAGGCGGACTGCCATGCCAAAACCCACAAAACAGGAACAAGATCCAAGGCCCATGTCCGCCAAGGCCTTCTTTCTGGCCTTGGCTCACAGTCCTTGGAGAGAGTACCTTTGCTTTGTAAGCGAAGGCCCATGCCAAGGATATTGGGGGTTGGCTTTTATTGTGGTTGGGAAGAGCCATTGAGCTTTGTAAGCCGAGGCCCATGCCAAGGCCCCATGAGGGCCTTGGCTTATATGGTCCTTGGCAAACAAGTTTTGGCAAGCAAGGCCCATGCCAAGGCCCCATGAGGGCCGTGGCTTGTATGGTCCTTGGCAAACAAGTGTTCGCAAGCCAAGGGCCACGCCAAGGCCCTATGAGGGCCTTGGCTTACATGGTCCTTGGCAAACAAGTTTGGCAAGCCAAGGCCCATGCCAAGGCCCCATGAGGGCCTTGGCCTATATATGGTCCTTGGCAACAGCCAAGGCCCATAGGAAAGGCCTTGGCTTATCTGGTGGTTGGCAAGAGCTAACAGCCATGTGCACTTGAAGGCTCATGTCCAGTCTATGTATGGATCGATGGATGGACAGATGCACGGATGGATAGGTATGTAAGATATACTATATGTATGCATGTATGATATATGTATATAGGTTTAAGGAGAAAGCTAATAACAACTACAGAACGAAATACATCATAAAAGAGGAGTTGCATAAGTATTTAGTTTGAAGGGATGTGCATGTACACATCATGTCTCGAGCTAAAGGATTTCGGGCTTTAACCCTGGTCATAGCTTTCAATTACATGACTGAAAACGCATCTAACAAAAAACAAAAAAGGAAAAATAGCCAGAGAAAAGGGAAAAGTAGCCAGAGAGAGCCTTACTTGTTACTAGTAGCTTCTTGCACCCCCAAACGTTGGCCATTTGAGGTGGGCGATTTTCGATTCTTCGATCTTCCCTGTCCAAGTCCCCCTGTCCGTCCCTGTGGGCTCCTCCACGCTTCCTTCCTTCCTCAGGTTGGCCCCGGACAACGGAAGAAACTCTGGGAGGGGTGCGCGGCCAAACGCCAATCCGACCAGTTGTGCTAGGGATGTCGATCATTCAGGCAGTATCACCGAATGCAGCGACTTTGACTTTGAGGTGGCTCGGTGACTCCTCTATACAATGCTTCTAGGTTGGAGGCCATCGCTATTAGGTTGGAGGCCATCGCTAGTAGCTTACTCTCCCAATTTTCGGAATCATGGAACGGAAGATGTAGCCAAGGTTTAGCTGCCCCGCTCAGGGTTTGGGTTTGAAACTTCTCGGTTGAATGGCAAGACTGTCATGAAAGATCTGCAAGTCATGTCTCCTTCTTTCTGCCTGAACTGAATGTCAAAGCTGAATCAAATGGACACTACTTCTTCCGACATCTTCTGAGAGACAGTTTCGTAGGGCTCGAAGAATGTTTCAGTTGGTCTTGCAATGTCTTGCAAATGGCCTAAGATTAAAGGATTTTTCGAAAACAAACAAGTGACTAGGTCAGAAAGAAACGAGGACTATCCTAGGCTTTCACAAGACGGCGCATCCTGACGACTTCCGCTCCGTCCTCTCCAAGTCTCGCATGAGCACATCCCATGTCTAAGCGAGGGTTTCGGCAGCTGTTCACCTGCTACCTCGTTTAGGTGGATTGATGAGTCTCACCACCTTGAGCCTTCCTGCAAAAAAAAACGTGGAGCCTTCCACGGGCGCGCCGTGTTTCGCGGTCCAGCTGCCGCGCATGGATGGACCTGGACCCCCCCCCCACCCCTTGTTGTTTCCCAAAAACGTAGAAAATCTTGAAGAACTGCTTCCAGACTGAACCACAACGTGTCTTCGGACGCCGGGACTCCCGGTCGACCCATAAACGTCTTCTCCAGACCGGAAGGATCGAACGCGCCACGTCCATCGGTGTTTGGAGTCGCACACCGGCCGGTTGCTTGGGATTGCTTGGGAAGCGTCAAATATGTGGGAAAAACAATCCAAATGTGCAAAATTGATATTACTATCGAGTGTATATATAGATTTGCCTTTTGATTTCTGGGCATTTTGTGAGGATTTTTTCCCTGCCCACTGCTTGCCGCTCCTGAGTTCGCGGTTTCTTGGCCTCGGGTCAAGACATCTGCGCACCTGAGGCAGGCGCCAGGTGCTTTGCCCAGATCGTCTGCCGTTTTGAAGGCTTTGTGGCAGCTCTATGGTGCCTTCACAAACTTGATGAGGCACATGTTCGTTGCTCTATGGCACCAGATTCTTTTGTCAGATCAGGAGAATTTGCGCCCACCCGAGGCTGGGCGCGGTCCCATCCGACGCAAGTTGTGCTGGCAAAACTCTTGCCAAATCAGAACATCACAGAACATCGTGCAGGTCGCTGATATCATGTAAGATCAAAGGCTTTTCTCTCAGGAATGTTAGGGAAACGCATCCACAACTGGTCACCTACCACACACAATTATATACATATACATATATATATATACATCATCTTTCTTACAAGTGACACCTGGAGTTATGTATATCATGACTTTCTCTTGTAAAGTGATCAACCATCAACCAAAGAATGTTCAAACCAAATACGAGATCAGCTACCTCACGTCTTCTTCGCCCCGTACCCTCTCGCTCGCTTCCCGCCTGCGGACCGCCTGAGTGATGTGTTTCAGGTCCTGCGCACGGCGCGCGACACCGGTCACCACCCGGTGTAGCGGAGCGACCGGACCGGAGCGACGTAGAGGTCCGAACGGAGTCGAACGACTCCAGAGAATTCCAATTCCTTTCTTTGCTCCTAGAAGTGATGCACTTGTTTCTACGTTCGCTTCTTGTTACTACTAGTAAGGCACTTGTTCCTAGTAGTGTGGCACTTGTAAAGAAGCTATTTTTTTGGAGGCACTCTTTGGACTGCGCAAACACAGAGTATCGTAGCTCCTGAATTGGAGGTCTCCCACTGCTAGGTCTAAAATCGGTACTCACCATTGGAGTTGCTCGGCCTTCTCTTGGTTTGATTTGGCCCACAAAAAGTCGAACATGCGTCCGCCGGTCCATCATAATCGCCATGCCCCTCGCTTCCCTCCATCAGTCTCATCCACCCAACCACCGCAAGTCTTCCGCATCCGATCGTTTTGTCGCTGCAGTTGCGCAAAAGGGTCCTCCTTCTCAGTGGCGATGCCTCTCTGCCCGGGCTTGGACAAAAGCGCGAGCACTCGGCTACCGGGAGCCTTCCGCATCATTCGCTCGGTCACTGCGTCCTCAAACGACGAGAAAGTTGTGCCACAGTCTGTGGTGCCACATCATTCGCAGCTTGGGAGATCTGGGATGACTTTCGGATTGTTTCATAGTAGTAACAAGAAGCTACTAGAAACAAGTGCATCGCTTCTAGTAACAAGTGCCTTACTAGTAGTAACAAGGACGCTACTAGAAACAAGTGCATCACTTCTAGGAACAAGTGCCTTACTAGTAGTAACAAGGACGCTATTAGAAACAAGTGCATCGCTTCTAGGAACAAGTGCCTTATGCTCTATGCTCTATGCTTTCTTGGATGCATAGACAGGATCTGGCAAAAAATGGGAATGAGGGCCAGCTATATCTCAGGCCTACTGCATGCGGTACAACATTCCAAGCGGTGGAGTCGATGGTCTTCCTCAACTCTTGTGGTCCTTTCCAGACTAGTAGCTTCTTGTTCCTAGTAGTAAGGCCAGCCCCTAGTAGCGTCCTTGCTCCTAGTAGCGATGCCAGGAGCCCCTAGTAGCTTCCTACCACCAAATTTCTCTGACTCTCTCCTGCCTTCTCCAACTTCTCCTCTGAGATGGCATCCTCCAAAGCAAACAGGTGCTTCTTCACCAGATTCAGAAGCTTCCTGGGCTATTAGATAAGCTGAAAGCTGAAGCTTCCTGGGCTATCAGATACGCTGAAAGCTGAAGAACGCCCCATGTGCACCAAAACCCACTGGCTGCTTACATACCTCACAGTTGTCAAGGTTGGAATAACTCGGCACAACTTTTGCTTGCGGCCCAAACCACCAGCATTTCGAGTCCAATGGCACTACATGGCACAACGGTGTCAACTGGTCCGGCCAACTGTTCTTGATGGTACCGCATCATCATGAGGGTGAAAGGGTTTGGAAGAGCGCACGTCCTTTGAAAGGGGATCTCTTGATTTCTATTTTCACAATGTTCCACAATGTTCCAGGTCTCTTGGGACACTGTCGCGGCTCACAACCGCCCCCCCTCCACAGCCGCGCAAGATTGGATCAAATCCCAGGTGCAAAAAGGCATCGCACGGCATGTCCTACGGTGTGGCGTGTCTGAGAGAAACCCGGATCTATGGCAACAGTTCCGATGTCCAAAGGATTGTCCTCCCCATCATTTCTTTGAACCTCCGGGACCCCACCTGTCAAACCTGCTCCAACAACGAAGCTGCGGGTCCAAACCAAAAACGATCGGACACGAGCTGCTCCGTGTACACCGTCACCAGGGGTCTAGGGCTACTCTCTCCACGGCCTAGTCGATTGAGTCCTTTATTCTTCGCCTGCGACGTCATCCAAAGGCTGTTTATGGTCCCTTTGAGCAGCGAAATCGACTCCACAACTCTGCAATAACTGTATTCACCGGACGGGACGCAGAACATGAAGTCCGCTGCAATGGACATGAAAACTGCATGAAGAACTGCAAACATCCTTTCTTGATTTGTTCGTTCGAAAGCTCTACCGAAGTCCGCCCCTTTCCCGCTTCTTTCAGATCAACACCCGTTGCCTCACGCGTTGGTGGAGGCACAGTCCTTCAGGACTTCCTCATCGACCTGGCCTTGCTCCACCAGGTCGAAGGCATCCTGGTGATCTCTGCGAAGCAGCTTCTTGTTCCTAGTAGCGATGCCCTTTCCTCCTAGTAGCTTCTTGTTACTAGTAGCGATGCCAGGAGCCCCTAGGAGCGTCCTTGATCCGTTCGTAGCGATGCCCTTTGCTCCTAGCGATGCCAGGAGCTACGTTCGTAGCTTCTTGTTCCTAGAGGAAGATCTGGTGAAGGCCCAACACAAAGACAGGAAAAATGCCGCTTCGAGGTTCGATGTTCCATCGCTATTAGACACAACAAAAAGCAAAGGAAGAACCGTCTAATACAGTTTGCTATTAAGTTGGAGGCCATCGCTGAAGTCCCAGACCCAAAGCTAGAGTGACCGGAAATCAGTCACTGGTCATCACATGCACATGCGGATGACGCTTCGGCATATTCCTTTTCGCTCGAAGTCGGTGGATTAGCTTTGAACCCACCAACAAAGCCATGTACCGATGTGTCATGATGTTCCTTTAGTCTTCATCAGTCAAACCCACCCGACCCGACCAGCTGATGACCAGGTCTTCCTATCATTTCTCCCCCAACGCATCGCCAGCGACCGTCCCGACCTCCAGCTCCCCGATGGCACCAGCGATGTCTGCCTGGCGCCACGATGGAAGACTCGACACACGGAAGGAGTGGAGGATGGGTGAAGTTCCTGGTCCAGGTATTCGTCGGTTGGATCAGGTTGAGTTCATGATAGATCGATGATTTCTCAATGTCTCAGTCGCTAGTTGGTTGGACGCCATCGCTAGTGGGTTGGAGGCCATAGCTCAGTTTTTTCCGCTTCTTGTGAGGATAGGTGATGTGACCCAGAGGTCTTTGGGATTCAACATGAAAGAACATGAGAGAACATGAAACAACGCAGCAACTGCTGATCCACTGGGTGTGGTCAGAATTTGGACGGCCGATCACAGGGCTAGTAACATCTGCGGATGTGCTGAATCTTTCCTTTCTCATCTCTATGTTTGTTGAGACACCAGCTTTTTGGGAGAGTTAAGTAAAAAACTCTCTACTGCTTGACCCTCTCCGTTGATGCTTCACAGTCGACCATGCTTCCTTTTTTTGGGAAGCTACTCTGCCAGCGCCAGCTCCACCAAATTTTCTAGGAACCAAATCATTAGTGCGCTTCTTCGAGGAAGCTCCCCCGGCCCTCAAGCGGGGGTAGCTTTCTTGAAGAAGCATGAGCAATCCTGCGCCCATATGTAGTAGCTTCCTTTTGCTAGTAAGTCTACTCCCTTACTTCATTAAGTAGGAGCGGGAAAAATCACCGCGCCTGGGTCAACTCAAAGGAGGCGTTTTCCTCACAGGATCGCCTCGACTTCGTGTGCGCACACGTGCGGCGACTTCCGCCTGCGTGCCGACTCCTGTCTTGGTGAACAGATGCATCAAGGGATCAACATGTATGGAATTGATGTATCAAGGTGCCTGATACATCAACATGATTGTATCATGTGCCTGAACATCAACTCCAATCATGTATCGTGATATATCATGTATCAAAAGAATGGAGTTGATGTTCACGTCTGCCTGTGATGTTTGGAATCTGTTCCAAACGGGGGGTGAGGCTTAGCCACAGCCTTCTTTGGGACACTGGTTTGTGGTGGGGCGATCACTCTTCATATTCACATCGATCTTTGCCAAGCTGCTCGATGTTGTGGCCTTCATCAAATATTAGGATGCTGTTCTTCAAAGAAACCTCAAGTCAGGACATTTTGGAACATCCTGAACATCTGAACCTGTGGCAAGCCAACCGTGAAGCCAAGCAAGGACAAAACATGACAAAGATTCCGTCTTCAGCGATCTTCGGACCATTTACTGACTCAGAAGTCAACAAAAGCAAGCTGCACAACCCTGTGTCTCATCTGTCATCTGGCGGGTTCCCTTTGACTCGTACACCCGTTGTTGGGTCCTCACCGAATACGTACGTTGCAATCGGGTTTTGCGAGGGTGACTCGGTGACGATCTGGTGTTCTCTGAAAATCAAAGGACTGGAGAGGTTTCGACTTCGACTGAAGAGCAAGACTTCAGCTGGAATGAATAAAGAAACAAATCATAATTCATTGAGGGTTCACCAGGAACTTCTATCACTGGAGCTGCTGGATCCGCGTCTAGCCACTTTCGTTGTACCAGAATCCGTACCAGCGGCTGGTTGCAGAACATCTTCGCTTTCTCCAGCTACTCCCTGCGGGCTAGCCACTTGCAAGGACTCTCTGGTTCCTTGGCCTATCAAGTAGTCATAGGGCAACAAGAGCAACTCCGCATCTTTGGCATCTTCACGCACCTCGCGTTGGCCAGGTTGAGGTCTTGAAGATGCAGCCAACAGGCTTGAGCAATGGTCCTGGATGGGCCTTTCCGAAATTCGTGACCTGGAGCTTGGAGGGTTGGAGGTCATCAGACCTTTTGTGTCGCCCGCTATGTATCGTTCCCTCCCAGAAGGGACCCAGAACACACGGGTCGTCCGTCCAGATCGGATGGACGAGTCTTCCGGCGACAGCGCCTTGAAGTACGGGCACACAGTGGACTCTTTGCCTCGGCAAAGTGACGAAATCTCTTGGGCAAAGGCGTTTTTTGCAGTAATAAGAAGCTACTAGAAACAGGTGCCACGCTAGTAGGAACAAGTGCCTTACTAGTAGTAACAAGAAGCTACTAGAAACAAGTGCCACGCTACTAGGAACAAGTGCCTTACTAGTAGTAACAAGAAGCTACTAGAAACAAGTGCCACGCTACTAGGAACAAGTGCCTTACTAGTAGTAACAAGAAGCTACTAGAAACAGGTGCATCGCTACTAGGAACAAGTGGAAGACTTTGCTTGACCTCTTCTTCAAAGCGATCCTTGTTGCAAGGGGCAGTTACATCCAAAACTTAAACGTGTTTAGTGGATCTTAGTGGTGCTTTATCATCTTCTCGTTAGCTATCTATCTTTCGTTCCTTCGCTCGTTCGTTTGTTCTTTCTCTTCTCTTCTCTTCTTTTTTTCATTAGGTGACTTGTGCATAACCTGCACACATAGCGCCTCGACTCGTACAAAAATCTCTTTTTTTCTTTTTTTCTCCCACACGTCTTTTACAGGGTTCTATTTGCAGAGTTGTGCAGAGTTTTTGATCCTCACCAGGCTGGTGCGATTCAACCCCATTCCTGTTTTCCACATGTCCTCTCCCATGGTCCCTTCTTGATCTCCGTCTATAAATGGCCCACAGGATACCCACCAGAAACCTTTATAAACCACGTCGTTGGCACAATACCACATTGACAGATTAAAGATTTCTGGACAAGATCCACTTGGAGCCTGACCACCACAATACAGAACATGGAAGTTAGAGATGGCGCCTAGAAGTCCCCTCTTCATGCAAACCATGCAGCCTTTGATTCTGAATTCCCCAGAAACTGATGCGCAAAACAGACAGCAAAGACACTGCAAGGGCCACCTCTAGTCAACCGCAAGGTCACGCAAAGCAGTACAAACCACCAACCACTGCCTCCAGTTTCGACCATGTCCCACAACCCACGCTATTTATTGTAAAGACCATCCATTTTTTGCGTGTCCTTTGCACAGACCTCTTGTTATTTATTCCAAGTCGTTCAGCCGACCAACTCCACGCAGAACTCTTCGTGGCACTCTTCGTGTCCCGAACTACATCACAACGCTTCGTGTCGTGTCCAGTGGCAGCTTTCGACGATTTCCTCAATGTCTTTCACCGCGGTGGAGACCTCATCGAAAGGGACCCGGGCAAAAAATATCAAAACATCACCGGGACCTGAAGCAAAGTAAAGGAACCGTGCAAATAACAAAACAGACGGTAACATTTTGACAGAACTAAGTCATAACTACTATAGCTCATCGTGGGTCTGACGTTTGACCCACAGCCACATGATTGGTTCAAGTGGACCTGTGCTGTTTTCAAGTGCTTCGATGGCGGCTTTGAGGGGAAGACCTTCGTAAAACGCCCATACTCTGACCAAACGCCGGCACGCACGTGATAACTCATTGCAAACGCAGTTTCAGCTGAAATGGGCGTGGCGGCATGGACTGATGCCAGCATCGTAACACTGAATACAAAAGGTCAACATATACTGCTGTGAGTTGCGCGCACCTGACAGCACTGAACCCAGAAATTGATTAGTAACAAACGTCCCTAAAAAGAAGCCCAGGTTCACTGCAGTTCGCTGTCACAGATCTTTGCAACAGTAGTGAATCTGATCTTTCAATGTTAGTTCGTCATCCATAAATTACAAATCAATCCAGCCATGCGACACGCCTGCCACTCCCAACAAATCCCGGCCACGAATTGCAATAAGAAGCCGCAAGCACAACAAACATCAAAAAATACTTTGCCAACATCAGATCCATCCTTCCAGTCCAAACACTCTCAACCTCTTGTCAGTCTTGTCATATCTAGTGTCTTTCTGATGTCTGCAGCTCCCAACTGTGCCATCAGGTCCTCCCAATCATGGATGTGCAACCTTGTGCTTCTCCTCCCTTCCCTTTTCGCCCAATCCGTAGCATGGCGCTTTGCATGGTCACCTCATGAGTTTTACGCAGGCATTCGACGCGCTCGAATGAAGCTGGATTCCGCCTTCGTCCGTCTCCTCTTCCGCAAGGCCTAGAGTGTCGAGAGCCCCGAAGTGTGTGCGCAAGGGTGGCATTTCAGCAAGGGACTCTTGTCCTCGGTCGTGAGTGGGGGGTTCCTCAACGACAGTCGCATTCAAGTGGGTCCATCCAACGAAGATCTCCGCGCCCTCAAGGCTGTCTGTGCGATGCAGCTGGAAAATTCGGATTCCCAATTGGTGAACCTTTTTGCATCTGAATTCTCGGGTAGGAATGCTTTGCCTTTATCGCAACCGATGCTCATCGGCACCACGAGCTGTCACGAGCTTCTGCGAAGCTACATCCTCAGGTCTGGAGAAATCTGTCAGCTCCCGACACAGGTCCAAGCACGAATGGTCTTTGAACCTCCACCAGTATAGGCGTAGCCAGAGAGGTGCAGTGGGAGGCAACTGATTTTTTTTAATCTCACGCATAGCACAGTTGATGTGCACGCGGTTGATGATGTACTCTGATCTATACCACAATCCTTTGCCATATGCAAGGTACCGATCCAGATGGGCTGGTAGCACCCGATTGTCGGAGACATGGTAGTGGTTTGTCTCAGTGTAACTGAAAAACAACAGACTTGCCGCATTCTTTCTTGCATTTTCTTCGCTGGCGAACAGAAAGAAAACGAAGAGGAGAAGGAAAAGGAACCGAGGAAAACACACAATTCCTTTTGCCCCTCTGGGCCACGTTGAGACGTCAAGTGAAGAGTGGTTAACAGGAGGACCTGTCCCTGCACGAGTCCGACCTTTTCTCATTCTCATTCGTTCCCCAAACAGGTTTACCTGTGAGGGGTTCCCCAACTCCTTTGTTCGCTGTGCCTCTGTAGGGTTCCCGCTTCTCTCCGACAGTCTCTGGCTCTCTGGTGGGCTTGTTAGGGCCAGCTGTCTCCGTTTGTGTCTAGATGTGCTGGCTCTAGTGATGTCCAGCCCTCCAGCTGTGCTAGGTTGGTTGGGTCTCTCGCTGTCTCCGGTTCTGTAGCAAGGATGCTAGTATCAAGGCGTGCCGGTGTTGCGCAACCGCCGTTGGCTTCACTGGTCGGTCGCGGGTGCCGTTCCGGGGATCCACCATCTACGAGCGTTCCATCCAGTGCGGCTCAGGGGGGCCATTGGGCGGTGGGTCGCACGTTTTGAGCGAGTTCGCTGCCAAGACGTTCGGATTTTATTTTTTAGACAAGAAACCAAAGGTCGGTCATCAGCATCTGGTCATCTGGTCGATTTCTTACATGAATCAATTCATCACAGGGAGAGAAGGCACCCGTTGGTGCCATGTCATGAACCACTCTGAAAACGACCTGCTGGGGGGCCTTCTAGGGCTCCGGACCTTGCTGCCGCACTTTCGAAAACCAATGTAGAATGGGCACTTGTGCTCCTTGTTGCGATCGATTTCACACGTCTCCGCAAAACGGGGCGAGACGATCTGGGCTCATCTCCCGTTGTGGGGGATCTGATGAGCACCTTCGTCAATCACATGAGGGTCACACGCGCACGCTGCGAGACGGGGTGTCTGACTCGGAGGAATTCATGTCTTGATCTTTTGGTCGGACTGGTCGGAAGAATGAGGAGGTCGGTCTTGCTACATGACATTCATCTGTTCTGTCCGCAAAGCATGACATCACGTCAAACTCTCTCGCCGACCCAAACAGATTGTCGTTGATCTGCCAGAGATTCCAAAGACCATCTTTCTTTTCCACGCCAAAAGAAAACACCAACAACGAGAGTATTGGGAAACCACAGAAACCAGGAACCACTCGTTTGTTTCTTTGCTTTTTCTTTTCGCTTCTCTCTGGGATTTGCCGAGGGTGCTGCATCCACCGCACGGCGACACAGGGCGTTCTGCCGTGCGCCGCTGTGCCGCATCACCGAGCTGTGGAGGCAAAAGTGCCTCGGTCCGCGGTCCGCCGCGGTCCGCCGCGGTCCGCCAACGCGAGGGTTCGTAGCTTCCAACGAGGTTCGTTCGTACAGTGTTTGGGCCCTGAGTTACGAACGTGGAGGAGAATGAAGGAAGACGGAGAACAGGAATGTATCCAACATCCAAGAACTGCATCAAAAGCTTCTTTTCTATACGCTTTCGCCAAGTATTCCCAACGAGCAAAGCGAGCAACACTCAAACGACGGTCGTTCTTTTAAGGCTCATACCCCTTTGGGTGTTGCGGCGTATGCCACGAAACAAATGGACCCTTTCGATCCAGTGGGTCCAGGGTGGCGAAAGCGTGGCTGGCGCGCCGCTGCACTTTGCAGCGTTCCAACATATATCCATTCTACATCAATTGTACGATGTAATTACTTGTTGTTCTTTCAACACCGTAATCGAACCCTACCAAAAGTCTCGTGCCTGCTTCTTCCAATGCCTTTGATCAGTTGTACTGATGGACAATCCAAGCTGAACCATCTCGACACAACCTCTGGGATTGCTACACCCCTGACAAGCCTTCAACCAGTCCTGGAAAACAGAGAGAATAATCAACGCGACACCTCTTTGGGAGGGCTGCCCTGTCGGTGACCGCATCCGACCCTTTACGGGGTTCCGAGCTGTCGAGATCCCAAGATCACACTGGAAGGCTTGTAACTCGTCTGCTTCAACTCCTTCATGACCTGCCAAACGTGCGTCCCCAATTCTTCTTTCACGAGCCGGCTCTCCGAGCAAAGCGAAGAACAGAACACCTGGAGAGGGGGCCGGGCTTATTGTAGGTTTCCTCAAATATCGGAACTAACACATATACATATGATATATAGAACATTATAGAACTATATATATGTAACCATATAAAGCGACTGTTGTATGCAAAATAGTTGCTCAAGCATGTGGGGGCTTTTAGCTAGGGATATATACATGTGTAGTGTGAAGGGAAACAAATCCAAGCTTTGGAAGAAACTCAACATCTTTCCCCACAGGGTCCTTCATCTTCTGAGTGCATGAGCCACATCGGGTTTGGAGGAAGCAAGAGGGTGTGCGAACGTGCTTTCAAGACTTGCCACGCCCCTCTTCTGGATGGATGGGGGTTACAGCCGATATTGATCTCAAATCCATTTCAAGAGGGTCGGACGCAGCTGCCGACATCTACGAGTTCCGTGAAGCAACTTGAATAACTTGCTGTCGGACAGAACTGTACTCCACTCGCTTAAGAACTCTACTCTACTTGCTTAAGGCGTTGACTTTGTAGCAGGAGTTTGGAACTAGTTTCCGTAGCCGCAGCATTGAACGGTGCTTTTTTCCTCCCGACGAATCCCCACATCCGTTGACCCCCCCCGCCTGTTTGAGCTGTGTGTGAGTCCTGGGTCGACAGGTGAACAATGATGACATGCCGTTGATCAAATGTCCGATTCTTGATCATACAAGAATACAAGTTGCTTTTTGGTATCATTCTTATGTGTTTTAAGTTCTTTTTCCCCACATCTTAGTGTGGGGTTCTTCTTTTCTATGTCTCATCCCGCTTCTCCCGCTCCTCCCGCTACTCGTTCCACACACACCGAGATCACAACACAGAGATGACACACACAGAGATCACACACACCGAGAATCACACACACACACCGAGACAACACCCACAGAGACCACACACACAGAGATCACAACACAGAGATCACACACACAGAGATCACACACACAGAGATCACAACACAGAGATGACACACACAGAGATCACACACACCAAGAATCACACACACCGAGACAACACCCACAGAGACCACACACACCGAGAATCACACGCACCGAGACAACACATACCGAGACAACACCCACAGAGACCACACACACAGAGATCACAACACAGAGATCACACACACACAGAGATCACAACACAGAGATCACACACATCGAGAATCACACACACACACCGAGACAACACACAACAGACACAGAGATCTGGCTCCGTTAGAGGGTCTGGTGGTTGCTTGGTCGGCGCTGGTCGGCTGTGGTCGGGGACGCTGTTCCATTGTAAATCGCAGTAGATCTGGCTCCGTTAGAGGGTTGGGTGGTTGCTTGGTCGGCTCTGGTCGGGTGTGGGCGCCGGCGACGCTGTCCCATTGTAAATCGCAGTAGATCTGGCTCCGTGAGGGTCTGGTGGTTGCTTGGTCGGCGCTGGTCGGCTCTGGTCGGGCGTGGGCGCCGGCGACGCCGTTCCATTGTAAATCGCAGTAGGTGTGGCTCCGTTAGAGGGTCTGGTGGTTGCTTGGTCGGCGCTGGTCGGGTGTGGGCGCCGGCGACGCTGTTCCATTGTAAATCGCAGTAGATCTGGCTCCGTTAGAGGGTCGGGTGGTTGCTTGGTCGGCGCTGGTCGGCTCTGGTCGGGTGTGGGCGC
>CAXAMN010022328.1:1009269-1029320 GCA_963970005.1 Durusdinium trenchii | reverse complement strand
CTCTCTCTATATGAGAGGAAAGAGAGCACATATATATATATATATATATCTGGGAACATCACTCCTTGCATGTTTTGTTGCAGCCTAACCTTTAGGCTTTCCAGCTGTCCACCTTTCAAGACCACTGTACGTCTCAGTGCCCGTGTGACCCATGCCTCCAAAAGAGTCGCAGGGAGCCTCCAAGGCCACCTGCGATGTCGAGAATGTGTACCGGCAGTGGAAGGAATGCCCTGGAATTCGACATACGGCGATCAAGCTTGACAGAATCTTTGAGCCATCTAGGAAGGATGAGCCTGTAAAGTTCTGCATCAGGGACTGTGTGCACAATCAGCTAGTCATCATCCCATTGCTGGAGAGAATGGCCAGGGATCCCAGCCACCCTATTCCATACATCAAGGCTCTCTGCAGAGAGCACCTAAGTTGCAATTATCAAGAGGGCATTGTATTTTTCACATGAAATTTAAGTTCTTTATAGATTGTGATATAATTGTATGGGTGTGGATCGAAACAATATTGCTAGAATCTTTTGTCAGCGGCGTCATGCTTTGAAAGGATCAAGCTATTCCGGAACAAGATGCACTTGGTATGCCACAAGGACAAAATCAAGCTCGAAGCATGGACCTGCCGATCCTTTTGCTCGTTTGTCAAGATGAAGACCCACAAGAACTTGGGTTCCATCGCCCCTTGGCTCCAACATATGTATATCATGAAACATGTAAGAATTGTAAAGACACATCCTGCGTGCATGCCCCTTTAATTTGTTATACAATATTGTTGAAGGATTCAAGGCCGGCTGTTACAATACATATTGCATGTAACTGCATGCATGTGTTGTATTCTTGTGGGGTGATGTGGACACACACATGTACATAAACAATTAAGTTGGGCGCAGTTTCATCTCTTTGATATACATGTGGAGAAAACCGATCCACCTATAGGACTCGGAATTCTTGAAGATGCAGCGGATTCTTGACCCAGAGATCCAGGCACTGGGGGTAGACCAAAGAACAGACTATATATAGCTGGTTGTGGAACAACGTTTAGCATTTAAAATCGTGCAGCCATATTCCAATATGCAAAGCTATAGGTTGCCTTCAAACGATATTTGACCGGCAGTCTATTTAAACAAACTATATATGCAGCAAAACTAAAATAAATATGGATCGATATGTTTAAGCAAAAGGGTGTTGAGGGGTAAAATTTTAAATGTTTGAATTCACAAACCTGTCACAAACCCAGCTTTTTAATTGGCCCTGCAGCCTTGCAACCACGTGGAGTCGGGGGAAGAGATTGTGGAGCCGATGGGGAATGGCGTCTTCAATTCGGATGATGAGAACAGCGAGCAGGAAGAGGACGACAGCTGGTTTGATGAGCTGCTTTCGTCCAAATTGTCCGAGGTATCTGAAGGATCTGCAGTTGATGGCACTCAGCTCGAGGATTCTCAAGTTGCAGATTTCTCAGAAATGGAGCGACTTGTCGTTTTGGCAGCGAGCAAGGGTGTTCCCGAACATACCCGGCCAGTGGCAAGGCCTCTCCAGGCCCTTGAAGAGAGTCAATGCATGGAGATTTCAGACGAGGAGGAAAACAAGGCTGGTCAGGAATGTCAAGAGAAGCCCTGCCCAAATCCAGGTCCAGCGGTGTCCAAGCCATCAACTGCAGAAATCAAAACCGAGATCGCTTCTTTAACAGAGAAGCTTGAGAAGCTGAACCTGGTGCTTGAGAGAGCAGAGTGCCTAAGCCTAATTGGTCATTCTATATGATTTCCACTTTCCCTTTGAATTCTGTATGCATGTGATTACTTTTCAATGATGTCTGTTCAGCACAAGTTTTGTTAAACAAACAATGTGCATTTCTTTGGCCATGTGCAGCAAGGTCATCGCAAAAGCGAGTGCAGGGGACCATTGCTGAGATTGAGGAGCTGCATACCAAGTGTGAGCACGAAGTCATGCTCATCGCTGACAGTCTTCCTTATGGTCATGACACAGATTCGACCCTGCCAATGGACCTGTCCAAGGGCATTCCTGTGGATGTGGCCACAACGCTTGAGAAGCATGAGGGCAAGGCTGCGGCTAAGGAGCACTACTTTGAGGCCACGGCGGCAGCACCTCAGGGTTCAACTGCAAATGCTGCAGCCGGAGCTGGTGTGCGTGAAGAGCATCCGCAGGAAGAGGCATGTGGCATAAGAAAGTGCATGGATGCATGTTCATCACTGATTCCAACAATTCATTATAGAAATTTCTTATTTGGAACTTGTGGGGGCCAAGTGGGCCAAGCTTTTTGGTTGCTGGCAGTTACACAGGGGACAACTTGCATGTGGGATGCAAACTCCAAAGAACAATAGACTTTGAACTTTAAAGATTTCAATTTAAATTGGTGTGGTGCGAAAACTGTTGGTGCTCCCAAGTTCATTGTTTTTGTTGTTAATTATGTTATGGATATACTCATATCGGAGGGTCCCAGTGAGAGACCCCTTGAAGGTTCTTTCGCGGCGGCAGCAGCTTGGGCTCAATGGTAAGACTGATGCTGAGAAGAAGGAGGTGTCTGCGACAAAGGGCAATGGACGTGGTGGCGGTCGAGGGCGAGGGCGAGGCCGTGGTCGCAAAGCTGCGGTCAATGCCCAGGAAGACGCTGTCATGCAAACTGATGCCCAGGAAGGTGTGGCTGAGGAAGGCAAACCATCTTCCAAAAGACCTGCGCCAAAGGCGCCTGCGACTCCAGAGAGACGTCGGTTGTTTGCGGAGGAAGGGGAGCCAGCGACAAAGCCCGACCAATCGCCACCAGTGAAACAAACCAAGAAGCGGGCAAAGCAAGCAGCCAAAGCCAAAGCCAAGTCAAAGGCCTTGGCTCCAGAGGCAAATGCTGATGGAAAGCCTCAGGAGAGTGAGACCGCTCTTCCACAGGAGGGTGAGAGTGCTGTGGCAAGTGCTGGAGAACCGATTCGTGAGGAAGGGATTCCCAAGAAGCCTTCTCGCAGCAGCAAGGCTGCTGAGAAAGATGGTGGAGAGAAGGAGCCCAAGCAACCCCGCACACCTGGAGTGGTCCTGCAGAGGTCTTCTATGAATGCGATGATCGAGGCCAAAAAGGATCCTGCAGCCTGGCATCATGTTGAGCGACTGTGGAAAGCCCGATACGTTCCAGTTTCGAGGAGCGAGTTTGTCCAGCCTTTTGAGAATTGGCACTTGTCTATGTACTGGACTACCAATCGTGCTGGCTTGCTTCAGAAGACGCCCAAGGGAGACAAACATATTTGCTCCTTTGGTGGTGGTCATTGTTTGTCCGTGGCAATGCCCCTTGAAGCTGTCCGCATGTATGTCCGCTCCCAAGTTTCTATACGTTTAAACCTTGTTTTGAAAACTCATAGACATGCCCTTCATTCATGTCCCATATAAATATATATATATATGTGAAATGAGGTTAATTGTTTGTGCCATTTAGTTGAACAGGTGGAGTTCGCGGGAGGCGACAAGCCTGCCAGTGAGCTGACGAAAGATGTGGATTCAGAGGAGATGCAAGCCTACAAGCAAGCATTGGCGGAGTTGCTCAAGGCCGTTTCCGTGGTCCAATACATTGGCAAGAGTTTGACACACTTTGACTGAGTGGGACATTTTTGCCAAACAAAATCCAGCAAGCTCTGACTTACCTGTGTTTTTGGAAACCTGTTGTTGATATTCATATATATATAGGGTGTTTCCATGTATTGTGTCTTCTCCCATCATGAGATGCGCTGGATGATTTTGACTCTATCTCAAATTTAATGTGTGGGCTAGATTCGGGCTTGGCTAGATAGAGGCAGGGAGGTGCGACAAGCTTTATGAAGCTGGCGGTGGTAGCAGCAACTGCAGTGATTTGCAGGTGTGTTCGTTCGATACAACTGGTTCTCTATAGGACCATTGGACAGCTATATATGCATTGCTTATTAAAATATATATGCGTGTGTATGTTTCCAAACATATGTGTGAGAGTTTGGGTGTTTATATTTTTCTATATGCGTGTGCAATTTGTAAACTATTAAGTTACCAATCTCCGACGCTGCAGTTGTTTGGGGGAGCAAGCTGTACACACGCAGCTTGCAATATAGAAAGCCAGTGCTTGGAGGCATCGTGAACCTTGTCATCCATGACTTGAAACCCTGCACAATGGTAAACAAAGGTGGACGCGGAACATGTCAGACTTTTTTGTCTTTCCTGCACTCTTTCTCTGGCTTTCCCTCTCTAGCTCTCTCTCTCTCTCTCTCTCCTCTCTCGATCTACTTGTAAGAGTTCTGGGAGAAAGAGGTGATTGGCAAAGTATTTCTGAATCTATAAACGTTCCTTTCAATGGTTTCGCTGAACCAGTGTAGCATTCATTTGGCTTTCAATAATCTGTGTTGGAACCCTCTATAATCCTCTATATATTGGAGCCCTCGATTGAACATACAAGTGCTTTTCACAACACGAGTGTCAAGAAAGGCATCCAGCCTCCGCTCTGAGGCCTTTCCATGGGGAAGCGCAAGGCCTGGGAAGCAAGGCTTGCAGAGCGGATTGGTGAGACCGATGGTATACCCAGCATGTCCTTCAATACTCAAGTTTGAGTTTGTTTTCGAGCTTTGCACTTGAATAGCTCAAATTCAATCATTGAATGTGTCCAACACGAAAGGATCAGTTTATATAATTGTATCAGCAGTTCGTGGGAGCATAAAGGAATGTGGAACGTTGGGTTACAAGAAGAGTTTGCATGCATTTTGCATGTGCATTAATGATGGCAAGTTTGCTGAACGAGAGTGGAACATGAAAAGACTCGCCCTGTCCTACCGGAGAAGTCTGTGTGGCTCGTGGACCTATTTAGGTGGCCAAAGAGGGCCTGTTGCATAGTTAATTTTTGGGCAGGATGGGACAGCTTACACTACCAATTCTCGTGTGGCGGCTTCATGTCCTGAAGGCACCAAAGGCGCTGTCCCAAGACGTTTCATATACCAGGGAAAAAACTTGATGTATCTTAAGAAGCCTGTCGATCCAAACCCACCTGTTCGACTGTATGTGGTTCGCCCAGGTCTTGACATGTATTATTTTGATGCTGCTGTGGAGTTCCAACGTGACGACGCTGTCGGAGGCTGACCCGCTGGACTGAACGTGTTGACCGCACAAATAATGCATGGCTGATATATATATATATTTAGATATATATACACGTAAAATAAGACTTTGCTAGCACAAGTCTTCAGATGCCTGCCTGAATATAGATAATTAATTAGATATACACTTGCCGCTGCTGCTCAAAAAAGCTGCATCTCACCAACCCAAGCCTGTCCCACCGTCTATCAGGCCTATGATTTTGTGGAGCTCTATGCAGGAAAGGGCCTCACAAGTAAGGTCGTCAAGAAGTCTGGCCGGGCAGTTGCGGCTTTGGACATCGAATACTTTGTTGCAGATCAAAACCACCCAGGGCGATCCAATCATTTTGATGTCCTCACCCCGAGTGGATTCTTGCTCCCCGCAAAAAAAGAACAAACAGTTTAAACATGTGCATGCACATGGTGTGAATTTATTCTATGTGTAGATTCGGATGGATTCTTGAAACCCAAAGGTTTGTGGGCACAGCTAGATCAGGTTGACACTAGCAACCATCCTGAATGCCAAGAGCGGGGCCTTCACGGCCCTCATTGCTATAGTTTGCACATCTTGGACTACGATAAACATGGGGACGTCTGGGCGGACTTTCTGCACACCGCTGGGTTGGCAGCATCTACCCTATGTGGCACAAGCCAATACCATGGCCTCGAGGTTTCAACAAACATTGGAAAAAAATCATTGGTTTCATATGGTGATAGAAAAGAGTCCATGGAACCAACAGTAAAACGTTTGAATCTATGTCACACCAACAATGTTTTTGTATATTGCGTCCATGCAAGAGATGTCCTGTTCAAGGTTGGCTTTGACGCTCTACGCCATTGTAGTGATGGGTGGCTGTTGGCTTGTGGAACAGCCCAGCACTTCATTTCTGCGGTACCATCCCCGTGTGATGGAGGCCTTCAGTGGGCTCAGGGTATCCTGGAGTAAAGCAGAACAGCGATTCAGGGGCAATTGTGACTAACACTCCCACCCCCCCACATATAGCTGACTAAACTCAAGGGTTGCACCAGAAGGGTTCCCGCAAACTTTCCCAAATCTGCCAGAGCCTCACCGTCGACCAAGGCATGGAGCACGAGATGGTGGATGGGAGCCTATCGATCCAAAACGCCAAAACGGCACATAGCATGGTCGAGCTCCAAACAGGTATGCCTGCTCTCTTTAGGGAAGTTGGTATGGAACTACCAGGACCCAGCTTACCAAGCCAACCGCACAGCGAAGGTCACTGTGAGAAAGGATGGCAAACGTGGCTTCCAAGGAAACAAGAAGCAGCTCAAAGAGAGCCAGCTCCTTGCTCAAGTGATGGGCTGGAGGAGCTGGGTGGGCCTGTGGTGACCTAGCTTGTTAAGTTTGGGTGGCACCCCCAATGCAACACAACTGACTATATATATATATATAATACGTGGATTCTTATAATGGGCAACGGGGTTGTGGATCTTGTTATTTAAATCCAGCGCAATTGATCTAGTTTATATTTCCCACATTTAAGTATATATATATATATAAACTGACACTTATAGTGCAGCGCTTGCATATATGTCATACAAAAAATCTACAAATGGCTCAAGCTCGGTGAAAATACCTTTCACAATATATAAGGGGCTGTGCTGTCCCGCAATCCCAATGGCCATGTCAATTAAGTGCATGCAATGGGGAACCAAATCAATTTGGCAAGCGACCTGCTGCCAAAATGAACAATGAATCCTGGTGCCCAAATCTATGTGCAGCAGCTCTGCCTATATATAGGAGAGGCGCTAATCCTGAAGCAAGCAAAACAGAACTGCACAGACCTAAGGAAGGGTGAGGGCCAATCTTCAACTGCCTTCAACCCCGCCGTACACACACGCTGCCACCGATCTTGGGGAGGTGTGTGCAGGCCTTCCCTGGCCAACCAACCCCCTTGCCCTGCCTCCACGAAGCCATGGTATAAGGCCTTGCATAGGCCTTGGGAGAGCAGCAAGAACGCAGGATTAAAAATGGGCACCCTTGCCTTCCATTCTGCCCGGAGAACATCACAGTGCAGTTTCAAGCACACATATATGCAAGCGCGTATAAGAATGTAAATATATATATATAGTCATATATATACAGAGAGAGAACTGCAGAATCTAAACTTACAATCCCAGTGTGGAACCCTCAGTTTCTCTTTGGGACTGATGATAGCTTTGTTTTCTACCGGATGGTGTTTCTGCTGGTTATATACAATGCTCCTCCGGGTTGGTGGTCTGCCTTTTTTTTGGACCTCCTCCATTTGCATGCAAAATCTAATTGGACCATGCATGATTTGTACCTGTGGTCAACTAAAATGGCCACCATATAAAGAAGTGGATCCATGGTGGGAAAACAATATAAACTATATTTATAAGTTAATTTAAATATATATATATATATGATGTGGTCATGAATCCTATACGTTTTGGTGGGTTAAGCTGGCTCGAGCGGGTGTTTGAGGCACTACCCATACAGATTTGGTCTACGAATCCTACGGATCTTGCCGCAACTGCTGAAGACTGGATGCAAGTCTTTCCCAGACCCGCCTGAAGGCTTTGATCCCCTAAAGTGTTACACAGAGCAAGAGTGGGGCAGCCTGTGGGAAGATGCCCAAATTCAAGAGGTGGCCTGTTATTTACGAGGCAACCGCCATCTGACCATTCCTATGGAATGGAAGCCAGTCCTGCTTCCCCCCAGATTGGTGAATTGGATTGGAGACTGTTGCTTTCCATCAATTCCTATAATGTGCATGTCCTGTATAAAACTTGGTGGGAAGCAACTGGACTAATTCATGCGAGGCTCAGCTAATTTTAACACAGAATCAGGCCAGGATGTTGAAAACCAGGTTTTGGGGCGTAGACAACCCGTAGAAAACCGGGCACCCGTAGACAACCCATAAAAATGCGTAGATAGCCCGTAAAAATCCGTAGAAAATTACGTAGTTTTCCCGTAGGGGCGAGGGTCGGTCAATATTGAGCTTTTAAAAGAAATATGTTGACTCTGGACGGCTTCTGGTCTGAACCATGTGTTTTTCCTATAGCCATGATGGATGCAACCCGAGGGAAAGACGTCTTGAGAACAATTCTTGTGAGATTGCATTTTGTGTGTGCATTTCTGCAAGTGTGAAGCTCCTTCTTCAACAAGGGTTGTCTCAACAAACCATCAAACATACAAATACACTCCTGCCGTACCTGTCTTGGCTCTGACATATATATAGGAGGTATACCGGACCATCGATCGACTGACCCATTTGTCCATCAGGCATGGCTCCCCAGCAGATGAAATCGAAGCAGTGGAGCTGCGATTCCTTGGTAGCAGGGAACAATGGCCTTCTGGATGTGAAGGTTGAACCATCGATGTCTCGGGAAGAGATATTAGCACAAAAGAAGGTGGGGGACTTCATGTTCATGGATTCTCCTTTGGAATTGTTTACGCACCATCATCGTATTAAACTATGATCAATTTTGGGTGTATATATATATGACATAATTAATTTTGTCTCTAGTTCAGGCTTTGGAGGAGTCGTTGGCCAAACTGGAGGCTATGGAAGTGTCTTGACTTGGCTTTGGGGGATGTATATATATATGATGTATGCGGGTGAGGGTGTATCCATCTGGTTTGCTCGCACTTCAGGCGAATACGATGAATCCAGAAGTCTTTGAAGCTGAAACGCAACCGGCTGCTTTGCTTAAGCAGTTTGTTGCAATCGTGTTCAAAACCTATAACAAGACCCTTGTTCCTCATGCCTGTTTCCACTCGATGTCTCCAATGTATATCTATAAACAAAAATTGTATTTATTGTTTGGATTGAGACTCCTGAGGCCACTGATGCAGAGATCCGCGACAGTCTAGGGGCCAAGCGTGCAGTTCCACCATCCTCGAAGAGCACACCTACAAAGCCTGCGCCGAAAAGGACATGCCATGAGGTGGGAAGAAGTGTGAGCATGCAGGGATTTAAAGTCATGTCTATATATACATAAACATATGACACAATATAGGCATGAGGTTAGTCGTCTTGAAGGGATGGAATGCTGGAAGTCCCTGGTGTACACCATGCATGTGTTTGAGGCTTGGTGAAAGACGTTGCTATACCTGCAAGTTTTGACACGCTATCCCCAATGCGCAAACACTTAATTGGACGCGCGAGCTGGTTGGCAAACCATGTGATGCAGTCATATATAAATATAATCATGTGTTCATCATCGTCTCCGTCAGGGGGAAGAGCACAGCGATTTGGCCAAGCCAGCTGCAGCGGTGAAGTCCAAAGCGAAACCCCCAGCTGGCCCAGTGCAGGACATAAGGGTGGATGGAAGTTGTCCAAGGGAGATATCTCCTATATATATATATCACTTATTGCAATTACATACAACGACATGAGTTGAAACAACACCCATATATATATATATGCCTTTGAGTTTGCAGAGCTTAAAGTGCACGAGTCAACTCACTCATATAGGTGCGTTGTGGTGTCTCGTCAAGCATGTGCATGTGTGCAATGTACGCATTCCAAATTATGTCTTGCAGGACCCTGCGGTGCGGTCACTTCAGGAGCAGCTTGATGCTGCGCTGGGTGAGATCGCTAAAATGAAGGCAGCGTCCGTGTCAACGGCAACACCCTCGCCAGCTAGTCGTCTCAGTGGTGTGCCATCATCAGCTGCAACTACCCCAACCACAGCATCCAAGAAGAGTCCTGATACAGTTTCCGGGCTCGTTGAGATTGCATGATATAATTGTTTTTCTATAAAAAGCCTGACCAAAGAGGTATACGGCGTGTGTGCAGGGTTTTACTCAGCTGCGTTGATTGATCATCAGCGAATTATTCAGTGACAATTAAATGCCTATACATGTGTAGATGTATATGTTTTAGCTGGGCCTGTCATCTGCGCTCAGGATGCACCCCATGATGGTGACAAAGATCCATCCAGCGAAGATGAATCGGCGAAAGCGTTGAAACGGTACAAGCTTGTGGATGCCAGGCTTCGAAGGTTGTGCGAAAAGAAACCTTCAGGTAAACTCAACGTACCAGAGTCTATTCACCGTGCCTGGTTGGCTGGCGGTACACAGCGGGATGAACTCCGTGTCCTGCTTGAGAAACTGGAGCTTGATAAGGATTGGGAACAAATGTTTATGGCAACACCATGTTGGTGCAGACTAAAGGTAAAACATGTAAAACAAATAGACAAGAAAATAACAACTGCATGGAAACTTCCTCGGTACCATTTGGCTTGCATGGTTCCTATATATATATAAACATATGCCACCCATACTGCTACCCATATCTGCAATGGCAGGAACAATTTGTGCACCAAATGGTCAAAATCATCGAGAAGAAGCATACCGAATCCCAGGAAGTGCTCAAAGGATGGTTTACACCTGATCAAATGAAAACAAAGTTGCTCTGGACAACGTTTCTTGGTTGTAAGCAAATGGATGAAAACCCTTTATATATATTTATACAGTTTATATATATACATATGTTAAGGCTTTTCATGTGGAAAAGTCATTCATGCGCACTAAAGGACAAGCCCCGACTGCACTGCAGGCAGTACATCAAGGATGCAATTGCCTACTGCAACAAGCATGGACTGGTGAAGACCCTCTGGTTGCATTGGCTGGTGTGTGTCTGTAATAGTGAAATCTGCACTGAAGACACGATATATATACATGACTGATTTAGAAATGATTGCGACTGAGGCAGGACAAATATTCTTCAAAGGTCCGCAAGTACTTTGTTGAGTATGGAGATACGGAGTCGACCACGAGAAGCACCTCGCAGATTGAGAAGAAAACCTCTACTCAGAATGAGGCCTGTACATATATTTTTGACACATGCTATATAAATGCAAGGGGTTCCAAGCACCTTGATGCCTTTCATAGAGAAAACACTCTTCGATAAGGGTGTCAAAATGTATCCGCTTTTCTTTACTGAAGCAGGCTGAAGAGGTTGAGCTAACGGCGGATTTCTTGCCAGCGCCGACGGTCGAGAAGGATGAGAAGAAGGATGATGCCCAAGCTCCAGAAGATGGGGACCCGTTTTGATCGAGTGTGTGCTGTTGTCGGTGTTTGCAGATTTATATATATATATAGCTAGCTATAGCTATATATATATATATTTATTTACATATACAGCTCGATCTGCAGAATATCTATAAACCGCACTTGGGTCTCAGCTGTCCAGGAACTGGAGGTTGAAGAAAAGTTTGAAGCAGGGATGTTGGGCAAGATGTCGAAAATAACGGATTTGATGGCTCGATTGGATGCCTTCAACAGCGGGGAAGATGCAGCCAGGGTGAAAAAGTCCAACACTCATTTGCAACAATGAACCCCTGCAAACAAACCTAGTTCGGACCTATGCATACATGTTGACCCCCATCTACGCTTCCCACCGCTTCCGCCACAGGTCCTTGGCGGCCTTGGAGACAAAGATTCAGGCAGCGCAGGAATCGTATGATGCCTTTGTCGAAGCTCGATCGGAACTTGGGGATACCAAAAGAACTGAAGAGAAACCCGGCTGCAAATTTGGCATGCCCCCTTTGATCCACAAGAGAAGCCCATGTCTCTTTATAAAAGAAAGGGCTCTTGCGATGCAAGAGTTAACACGCGTGGACAATATATATATATATATATTGCCTTCATGACCTGTGATGTTGAAAACAAGCGCCAAAAACAGTAGCTCATGTATCTCTATATATATATATATCCATTGTTGGGAGAACACCACTGATATTACAACCTCTGCAGCTTGATAACGACTCAGGAACTCGAAGCACATTAAAACAAAGATGCGCGATGCTATGGGAAAGACGCTAGATTAGCACTTAAGAAACATTTGCTTGGCCAAAAGGACGTCGCTCTCATTTATCTTGATCCATTGGTTCCTTGGTTTCCGGGAATCCCCCATCCGCCAATTTCACCACAGGGCAGCGGCATTGGCATCTGTCGAAGCCCAGGCAAAGTGCCTGGCCCGCACCAGGAAACGACTGGAATTTGCTGGGCGCGAGGGAATTTGTGATGCAAGTTGTGGTGAGCTCAAACTTTGGTATCTTCTCATGGGTGTTTCATCCAAGGGCACTGGAGAAATCCATCAAGAAGAAGAAGAAGGAAGAAGCGGCAGCCGAGAAGCAGTGATGGTCTGATACTTCAGTGGGCTTCCTCAAGTGCAGGAAGTACAAATGGTTATCTATACCATGCGATGCATGGTAATTGGGGATTTTGTGGATGTGTTCGGTGCAGTAAACCTGCCAATCAACACACCCATTATTTGCAATCAATTTGCGGTAGATTTGGCAAGGTCAGGGCAATTGTTTGGGCTCATATAGCAGTTGCTACACATGTAGCAAATCTTGAATGCTTTCTGAGACGCTTGTGGATGAGAAAGGTGAAACAAGGTCTTGGATGAGTCTCCAACCACCAACCCCCCCATTTTCCACCACTCTTCCAACCTTCATGAAGCACAGCTGCCCAAGCCATCCATGCCAGGTTATGAACCTGAGCTCGATGGACTTGCTCGAATGGTCGGAAACGGCGTTTGGTCCCCAGATTCCTGGGACATGCCTTTATGATTCAAGCGACAGTTATGCACTTAAGAACGCGTGGATATACAATTAAACATAATGATATATATAAATTTCATTGCGCGCATGTGCTTGTTGTACATAAGATCGAGGATGCCTCTATTGAAGATCACAACACTCCGCAGCAGTTTTGCTTGTCACTGGTATAGGCCATGCATGTGAGGTGGCCCATCGATGGGTCTGAAAAGGAAAAGTAGCAGCTTTGTAGTCGAAGAAGAACTCCGAGATTTGCTGACATACGAATGCTCCATCACTGGAAAAACTCGTTGCCCACCCTTCAACAAAAACCGTGCTCCTGAAAAGATGCTCAACTGCAAGAACACTTGTGCCAATATTTCACCAGTATATGCATATATATATATATATGTTGCGGTTTTTGTTTGTGAGTGCACGCACGCATGTTTTGTTGCGCTTAGGAAGGTATTGGTAGCCGAGAGCATCAACAGCGAAGGTTCACGTTGTTCCGTGACAGAGGGTGGAAAGGAGAAGGACCAGCGAACTGTGTCCAGGCCTGTTTGATTGTTTTACAGTTCCCCCTCAAATCCAAAGCAAACGTTTCCACATACAAAACGCTTGCCTCTTCCTTGGATGAACGACCTTAAGCAAAGCCCAGGTGACCTTGGATTATCCTGTTTGTGGCCAACATCGTATTGATAGAAGCCCTGTGACATCTGCCACACCTGGTGGTATTCCACAAGGCTTGCTAGAGCAAGAGAACATGTTCATCCAAAATGGTATCTGTGTCTCTTACTTAGCGTTCCGCCTGAGAGAAAAGGCAACAGCAGGCACCATCCTGCAAAGGTGCTTATCCCAGGTAGAATCGTTTCGCAACAGAATGAACCGCCAATTGTGTGTGTTCAAGATCGGCCTCACGGCTGCCCCTGTCACCCGCTTTCAGTATTACAAAGAAGCAAATTATTCATGCATGAGTTTGCTTCATGTGACAGACAATTTGGGGATTGCTCAAATGCTTGAGGCCAGCCTGATTGCATTTAACATTTCGGAACGGGGGTGTCGCAATCAGCGATATGGGGGTGAAGGTCCTCCCCACACTGTGAAAGAACCACTTCACTTTGTATATATTGTTGGTGCCCGTGCTGACCAAAAGAAACCAATTGGCTGATTATATATGATGCCTCACATAATTCAACATGCAATTTGCAAGTGCACATGCATCAGCAAAGTGCCAAAAGATGAACCGCTTTCTTGTGCATGTTGCTTTGCATTCCGGAGCTGTGTTATATAAAAAGATACTGTCAACAATGTGCAGTGTGCATGCGTGCATGTGTACTATATCAATTGCATGCATGTCTGTGTATGTATGAGGCATGGAAAATCATGGAAAGGTCTTCTGACTGTAAGAATGCATGCAATCATCATTATATGTTGTACTGCTGAGGTCACCTGCCGTGACGCTATACGGCAGGCACGAGTGACGAGGAATGCTAGCACAGGCATGCAAGCTTTAGCAAAGGTCAACCTGAAGAAGAGTGAGAATGGTGCTCACAGGGTCTTCCGTGAATTCCGACAGGCTTTGAACATTGCCATTAGTAGAACTGACCTCCCGACTCAAGCAAACTATCCTTACATCAAATTTGGTTCTTGGCTGCGATACTTGGTGGAGTTCGATTGCTTGGACCAACTTACAGGGGTGCAAGATCTTCAGGAGTTGGAGCCAATTTTACACATGTTTTGGCAAAGGTATCGAAGCGTTCATCCGGAACACGTTATCTTTGAGCGTGAGGCACGTGGCTTGATAGACTTGAAGAAGACGTTTCCATGTCTCCTTCACGGGGACGAAGGAAGATCCTTGAAGAAAAAGCAAGTTATGGTAGTATCACTGCACGGGTGCCTGGGAAGTGGATCTCGGCCTTCGAATGAGCACAGGCCACATGATGATGATGACAACTTGGAAGATAAGGCGCTACAGCTGAATATGCTCGGCTCGACAATCAAGTCTCATTTTCCAAGCTTCATCATGCCAGTGAGTCTTTACAAGGACAACGATGGCGCATTCTACCACATGCTTGAATTGGTGGCTGGGGAGCTGAAAGATCTGTTTGAAGACGGGTTGCAGCTCGGAGGCCGCAAGTTCTTCATGTGCTGCTTGGGTGTCAAGGGGGATGCTCCGTTCTTGGCAAAGGCAGGCCGCTTCAACCGCTCGTTCACTCGGAGACCCACAAGGCCTAGCTCCAAGAAACCTGCAACAGGTCTTTGCCACCAGTGCATGGCTGGCAATGAGGAGTTGGGGATTCCGTTCGAGGATTTTGGGAGAGAGAGGCCGCAGTGGCTCTCGACGGTGGGATCCGTTCCTGCATATTCGAGAGCTGCTCCTTCCCCTCTCTTGAAGATTCCATTCGACGGTACTGACATGTCGGTCTTCTTTCGATGGGATGTGTTCCACAACTGGCACTTAGGGCTTGGAAAGACCTTCATCACGTCGGCTGTATGTTGTGTCTTGGAACTCCTCAACCCGTTGAGTCTTGATGCTGCATTCAAAGTGCTGACAGAAGATTTTGGGTCCTATTGCCAAATGAACAAGCAATCACCGTATCACAAGAAGCTTACATCGCAGTTCTTTGGGGTTGAAGCTTCTTTCCAAGATTGGCCGGATGCTGGATGGAGTAAGGGCGACTTCACTCGGCTCATCTGCCAGTGGTTTGAAGACTACTGCTCCAGGAAAGTTGTTGGGCACACTGAGGACCCATTGTACTTGATGTGTGTTGCCATGGACCCGTTTAAAAGATTTTTCTATTTTTACGAGGGACTGATAGTACATGCGTGCATGTGCAATTTGCTATAATTTCTATAGCTAGGTGAAAAAGTAGGTGAGTACTTGCATATGTTTCTTAATTTGATATGGGATCTCGATCGAGTGTGTGAACTTCAGGCTGAAGCGACAAGCGATGCGAACTCTTGGCTCACTGCCTTGTACCATGAAGGCTTGTTTATTCGGGCTCCAGTGGCTCGTGGCATTGCCCTTCGAGGCCTGAAGTTCCTGCATGGATACGCCAAGCTTGCAAAGATGGCCTTTGATCGTGGTCAAAAACGCTTCGCTTTGATTCCTAAAGGACATTACCTCCACCATCAGGTCTTGGACCTGTTGCATCAAAGCGAGAGATCTCGATGGTGCCCAAATTTATTGATGTACGGTTGCCAGCTGCAAGAGGACTATGTGGGGCGGCCCTCCCGGATTAGCCGGAGGGTCAGCCCCAAGACAGTCCCTCTCAGAGTTTTGCAACGAAGTTTTTTAGCGATAAGGGCGGCGTTGGGAGATGATGAAAACATGTCACATCCTTTACCAACGTCGAAAGGATCTGCAAGCTCCAGGTGATCATCGATGTGCTAACATAGATCCACAGTATGACAAATGACACCCCCACCATGCACACATGCAGAACACATGCATGTTCTTAAGATTTCTTAAGTATGTGCGACATCATGAGACATCTAGATGTGCAATGTGCATGCAGTTGGCTACACGCAGATCCAGGTCAATTAAGGTCCTGGCCAGTTGACAAATGAGCAGTGATGCAAGAGCTGTCGAGAAATGGCTGCGGTGGGACACTGGGAGGGGTTCAAGTCAAGGTTCTGAAGAACACACCAGAACACACATGGATGTCAAAACTGGAAACCGGGTTTTCCTTTCGACAACCTTAAAAAAATAGGTCGCCACAAAAAACCTTTCTTTTTCATGGTCGCGAGGGCCGATGGTATATGGATATAGTTAAAGCAGAAAACAACTCATGAAGAAGAAGGTTTGAGCTACCTTTCAGACTAGGAGAATCCGACGGAGTGCCCGTCGGATTTGAACAGGGCAGCTGAACAGGGGTTGAAAGTTGGTCGCGTGGTCTTTGCTCTACGTTTGTTCGAAAATCGGCAGACTTATTGAGGGAAAATGCTGTTGAGTCCTAACAGCCCTATCATGGCTCGAATGCTTACTTGCCTTCGACTTCAGCATCCCTGCCTGGATGCCTGAGAGTGATGTTTTGTCGCTCCCAAAACCACGGTGGAAGCTCCTTGCCAGGCGCCGAACGAGAAGACGCTTCCAACCAAACCGCCTTCACTGCTAAAGGCAGAATGCAAAAGGAGATCTGGTAGACTTAACCCTAACAATCCTTATACATCATCTCTTGAAATCTTCAAGTCTTCAAGGATCCTTTGATCTTCCAAGGCCAACCCCGTGTCACCGGTGCCAAAATGCTCCTGCAAAGGCACGGCATCCAGCTCGATGGCCGCGGCCCACACCAGCCGTTGCTGCGGAGTGAGCCAAGCCCAGCTGAGCGCCTCCCGCGCCAGGCAGCGCAAGCGCTCCATGAAGGCCGCGTCTCGCTCCTCTGAGCCTTGCGTAGAGGAATGGGGATCTATCTTCTTGAAAGGTCCATGTAACTTGAGACAAACGAGCAAAATGATGTTCAAACTGTACTTTGGATATACTTAGTCCTGGGTTATGAAGTGCGGTGCGACACAAAACAACGAGGATGCTCCGTGCTGGGAAAGCATTGTCTTCAAGACGAGGTGCTGTTGGGTTTGAATCGAGTAGGGCAATTAATTGACAGGAGCGCGAGCAGAGTGTCTAACCTCCCATTTGGAGCCTACTTCACCAAATGCTTGCGAGGCTCTCACTTCAACAGTCTTTGCTGCCAAAGCGTGTGGCACCCGCCAACTGCCCGTCCTCTGACGGCTCAACTTGTAACTCGAGATCGAACCGACAATCGAAACACTATTCCCTATGACATTAGGATAAGACACAAACCAGTTGGCAAGTTGGAAGTTCTTGTTTGCAAACGGCCAGCTCTAATTCTAATAGTGTCCAGTTTTCGAAGCTTCAGTCCTTCTCACCCTCTGTGGCGGATGAGGACCCATCCGATCCATCCTCCAACCCGCGAAGCCGACCTCCATCCTCTCAGCCATCAGCCGCATCGCGCCCAAGACGCCGACCAGGCCGAGGAGAAGCCGGCTGCCACGGCGTCCCCGCCTTCGCTGTGCCATCAGGGCTCATCAACGAGGTGCTTCTCAATCCGCCCCCACAGGAGTTGTGAGAACTCCCGAAGGCTCGGCGGCAGCACTCTGCGCTTGGGCCAGTGGCTACAAAAGATGGAACAGTTGGCCTACACCGACCTACGACACTCACGAATGCACTGTAGATAAATTGGATCCCATGCTGAAGAATTTGAGCAACAAAACTTCCTGTCACACAAATCAATGATCGCTCAAGTTGCAGAAAGCAGGCTCGCTCTCTGCGTGAAAATGGTGTCCTGTTTGTCCATCTCTTATCAGGTCAGCGTGCTGTGTTTCTCTCTCTCTCTCTCTCTCCCTCCCTCCCTCCCCCCTTCTCTCTCCCAAATGGCTCCCTCTAAGGTAGCGGCTGGACCAGCTCAGTGGCTGGCCACGGTCGAAGCAGTTCCGCCGTGGAGGATGGCCTGAGTGGAGCAGCGCCAGCTGGGCTTCCCTTGAAAGGAGCACCGGTTCCGCCACAAAAAAGTCATGGGATGCGTCCGTAATGGTCTGTATATGTTTTACGGGATGGCATTTCGGTCCAGCAAGACAGTCCACCCTTCTCATATCCAAGTGCCACCATAAGCCCACGCAAAACCACCAGCTGTATTGTTTTAGATTGTCTCCGACTCCACACGAATTCCATTTCGATGGTCTCCCTTCTGCGGGGAAGCCTATGGTATCATATCTCTCCGGCCCTGGTCTCGTGGGTGGCTACTGTAAATGGAAGAAACCCGCCTGCGTGCAGGATGTTTAGGTTAGGGTGTCCGGTTCTGGGCTTGCCGCCGGGGCTTCGGATGCAGTATCACTCACCCTTGGAAACTTATGACATCAAAGCCTTGGCTGAGATGTTCGAGCATTCTTCAAACAAGGGGACCACAAACACACCATGGCACAGAGAGATTCACACCACAACGTGGCAAACAACAGCCAGGGCCCCTCAGAATGGCAACAACTCTTTTTACGCATTACTTGGCTTTTGTACCCTTCGCCTTCTGTTCCGACCTCCTGGCAGCTTCTGCGACGAGTGGATGAGAGCCACGAAGTCGCTTTGCCAACTCAGGCGGCAGAGTGTCGAGTCGTCGGAGCTGCATCCAGAGCCACTTGTACTCCGTTCTCTCAGTCTTCATTTTCGGGAGCCGCCTGTGCTTCTCCACGATGTGGAGGACTTTCTCCAACTGCCTTTCCCACTTTACCCTGTTGATTTTGAAAGGGCTGTTGTCCCGTTTCTGGAGGAGCTCTTTCACTAAAGGATGCACTTCCTCCAGCATCTTCCTCCTCTTAGGTATGACATGAGCTCCACTCGTTCGAACATTCTGCAACCACTTCGCCAGCTGGTAGCTCGAAGACTTGCGCTTTGTTTGCGTCTTGGTTGGAAGTTTGCCATTCATCTCTATGTACTCCTTCAGCTCTCGGCACTTCCGCTGGAAGCGGCCAACAAGGCCACCGGCCATCCACCCTTCAGCACGCCTGCGGACAAGATCGGATCTTGCATTCAGAAGTCTTTGAAGTCGGTGGGCTGGCATTTGCTGCGAGGTGACGCGCGAGCCCTGTGTGCGCAACCAATTGGACAGCACTATCTCATCATCATCACTAGCAGCTCGCCGCCGTCGAGGAAGCCTTCCGTTCTCCTCGACAAATGCTTCCAATTCTCTGAAGCGAGTCTCCCATCCGTCCCTTTGAGACAAAACCGCGTCAAGCCGGCCATACACCTCTTTGATGAATCCGTCCACACCAAGTTCTCCTTCCAGGCCCAAGCTGCAATCGACAATTTGGATCCTATGTCCGGCATCAGCCCCAATCCACCTGTGATCTGCTTGCACCAAGGCTCCCCAAAAGCTCTCCAGCTGATTCGCATACTTCTTGCCACAAGCCTGAACCCCATCACTGCTCCCAAACGTCAACCGTGGTTCCTGCTTTCTTCCCAACGCTGGTCGTGTCATCCGATGCGGCTGTGCTTCAGCGTCCAGGCTAGGAAGAGTCTGAGTATCCTGTTTGGTGTTGCCTGTGGGTGAGGGGGACGGATTTGCAAAGCCATCACTGCGACGAGCTTCTTCATCTGGACTGCCCGTCTCTGTTCTAGCTAAGTTGGGCTGCTCCTTGACCTCCGGCCTAGTGGTTTTGGTACGACCGTTGCGCCGGATGCCATCAAGACGGTCTGCTTCAAGGTATCGGCTGCGGCAGCCCCCCCGGCCACGCAGCCTCAGTCTCAGGGCCCAAAACTGTGTCAGCATTCTGGCTGGTGCTAACACCTCTTCGGCTCATTATGTTGCTGCTGCCTGTGCCTGCTTGTGATAAACTATCTGGAAGCTGAGCTTGACCACTTGGAGCACACTTCACTGTAGCAGGTTTGCCCCTGCTATTCAGCCGCAGGCTGTCCACA